>CM052799.1:2031151-2041416 GCA_028533885.1 Nasua narica | reverse complement strand
TGCACGAAGCCGAAAGGATTGACCGTCTAGCCCTCTACAGGGCTAGAGACTCTTGCTTTAGATTAACAGTGAGACGTCAAACTGACGAAGTCCCTCCATCCTGTCCCACCTTCCAGGCTGCCTCACCCCTCCCCCTCCACCAGCATGACTCTGGGAGCACTCTCCCTCCCCGAGCCTCAGTTTCCCCACCTGTCACCTGCGGAGTATGGAAGCCTGGCCCCCTGATGGACGTCCCTCCAAGTGGGGGCCACCTGGTTAAGGACTTACATGGGAAAGTTCCTAGGAGGAACTGGAGGGGAAGAGCTTCATGACTTGGAGACAAGAAAGGGTTTCTTTTTTTTTTTTTTTTAAGAAAGGGTTTCTTAAATAGAACTTGGGGCACACATGTATGGATTTGACAATAAAGGGAAGGATTCCTGTCCCGCGACGGGCACTCCGAACAAATCAGGGAGTGAGCTGGCCGGGCACACATGAATGTTCACACAGATTCACTGAGAATCCAGCCCCCTCCCCAAAATACAAAACACTCCTATTTTGGAATCCTAATGGAGACAGGGTCTTCACAGAGGTAAGCAAGCTAACACGGCGATCGCTCGAGGGGCCCCCGTCCAACAGGCAGGGTGTCTTCACCCTGGGAAATGTGGACAGAGATGCACCCACAGGAAGAACACCACAGGGTGGGGGGACTCGAAGGTGGACACGCCAAGCAGAGAGGTGGGGGCAGATCCTTTGTGACGCCCCGCACAAGACCAACCCCTCCCACTCCTGCCCCTGTTCTGACGAACACCGGTCTAGAGGGCGCCCCGCACCTGTTTTGTAGATGTGATCCCTGAGTTACAATCAGCTGACTTTAAGTGAGGGAGACAGATGGCAGGCGATGAGGGTGGGCCTCACCCAATCAGTTGCAGAACTTAAGCGCGGACCCTGAGGTTTCCCTCGGAAGAAGGGTTCCGCCTCATAGACCGTAACAGAAAGCCTGCCTGAGTGTCCAGCATCCCAGCCGGCCCTACACGTTTCGGACTGGAGACCACAACATTCATTCTTACCTGAATTTCCAGCATGCTTGCCTGTCCTACAAATTTTGGAGTCTCCAGCTCCCACAGCCCATGAGACAACTTCTTAAAATAAACATCTTTATCTATTTATGTCCATATCTCCATGTCTGTCTATTTCTATCCAACCACATGAGACACGCACGCGCAGGCACGCACACACACGCACGCACGCACCCTGCTGTTCAGGTTTCTCTGGAGAATCCTGGCCCATACACGGCCGACCCCTGGTTTTTATAAATAAAGTTTTATCGGCAGGTAGCCACACCCATTCACTTACATATCCCTTTCAGATGCAAATTACGTGTACGTGTAACCTACAACAACAAAATGCACTTTTCGAGGACACATAGAAATAAAAAAGACACATTGGACACTGGAGACAATTTGCCTGTGTAGGGAGGGTAACGGACTAAAGGATCAAAATGGGGTAAAGGGAAAAGCGGGTAGAAATACACAGGTAAATCAAACAACAAAAAGGGAGGAACAAGAGAAAGAAAACCACCCAAACTGCAAAGGGCAGAGCCGAGCACAAAGACGGGTCTCCCGGTCTGTGCTGCCCTCTCGTGGTAACTACAAGCACTGCAGCCTTTCTTGCTTGTCTTCTCTAGGTTGCCCCGCAAAACAGCAAAAACTTGACTTTGATGGAAGCTGCAGTGGACCATTGCATGGTGCACGGCAGTTTTTTTTTTTTTAATTGTGGTTAAAGGGGACCCTGGGTGGCTCAGTGGGTTAAAGCCTCTGCCTTCGGCTCAGGTCCTGATCTCAGGGTCCTGGGATCAAGCCCCGCATCGGGCTCTCTGCTCAGCAGGGAGCCTGCTTCCCCTTCTCTCTCTGCCTGCCTGCCTGTCTGCCTACTTGTGATCTCTCTCTGTGTCAAATAAATAAATAAAATCTTAAAAAAATTGTGGTTAAATATACATAATCTGTAATTTACCCTATTAACCATTTTTAAGTGCACAACTCAGTGGCACACCGTCACACAACCGTCACGCAACCATCCCCACCATCTGTCTCCAGAACTTTCCATCTCCCCACATGGAAACTCTGTCCCCGTGGAGCATGGACTCCCCACCCCCCTCCCCAGCCCCGGCGCCCACCCTCTTCTCTCCGTCTGCGGGGACGGGACTCCTCTGGGGACCTCCTGGGAGTGGGGTCCTGTGGGATGGTCCTTCTGGGTCTGGGTCCTCTCCCTGAGCCCAGTGTCCTGGGGGTCCCTCCACGTCATGGCAGGGGTGAGGGTCCCTTCCCTTTTATGGCTGGATTCCATCCAATGGATGCGCCACGTTTTCTTTATCCATTTATCCATCAATGGACGCTTGCCTTGCTTTCAACGTCCGGAGATTGTAAGCAATGCTGCTGTGAACGGGGGTGTGCAAGTCTCTTCAAGCCCCTTCTTTTGATTTTTGGGGATAAAGACCCAGAAGTGAAATGGCCGGACCAAATATAGTAATTCCATTCCTAATGTTTTGAAGACCTGCCACGCAGGATTTCTTTAAGTTAGTCTTCCCTTGAGGCTTGTTTTGGTTAATTCCTGTCTTTCGGCACCATAAATGAGATTGGGATGACTACCCTCACCTACATAGTTTTGCAGACATTTAAGATATATTACAAGAAGTGGAAATGGTGTTCAAGGGTGTTTGCCCTGAATATTCTGGCAGATGTTATCAAGTTACCTCTAAAAGACATACGTCCTCACACAGAGCACACAAAAGAGCTTGCTTTCTAATTGATACTTTGGGCTGCATCTTTCTTTGTTGAGGGTGAGGCCCTCTGTGCATTGCAGCGTGTTGAGAAACCTCCCTAACCTCCCTCCACTAGATGCCAGTGTTATAACTCAGTCTCCTCCCCTGAGTTATAACAATAAAAAATGTCCCTAGACATTGCTGAGTATCCCCTGGGGTTGAAATCACTCCTGGTTGAGAATCAGTGCCCTGAGCCCACACCATGAGCGTACAAGAAGACTTTCACTCTTCACAATCAGAATGGTAGATATCCCATTGTCATTTTAACATGAATGTCTCTCCCTATGAATAAAGTTAAACATCTTTTCCTATTTTCTCCATTTTTATCTATTGTCTTTTCTGTGATGGTCTGTTCATGTCCCTTGCATGCTTTTTTCTGTTAATCTTTTCTTATTGATTTGTAGATGCTCTTTACATATTTGTGGTCTGGTAAACAATCTTTTGCAAGTATGTTGCAGATATTTCTCTCACGTTTGTTTGTTTTCTGGACTTGTTGCCATGCATAAAATTTTAAGTTTTATGTAATGGAACTTTTAAGTTTTTTTTTTCATGGTCTCTGGGGCTTTGTTCTTGCTTAGAAAGGTCTCCACACTCTGATTCTATAAACGGTTTCTCCCGAATTTTTCTCCTAGTATTTTATGTTTTAATTTTTAAATAGCTAACTCTTTGACCCATTAGTGATGCATATTGTGAGTGACACGATATAGAGAAGCAATTTAAGTTGTCCCCCCCGCCCCAGTGGCTAAAAAGTCATCCTATCCACAGGAGCCCTGTGAAACAGCTCCAATAGCCAGAAAATCAGAGCCAGAAAAGTCAGAGCAAAAAATTCATAATTCAGTATCAGATAAGAAACGAAAGCATACTATTAAGAAAAATGTTCACATTAGGGGAATCAGGGTGGATTCCCATATAGGAGGGTATATGGCTTCTCTGTGCTACCTTTGTAACTTTCTCTAAATCCAAAATTCTTCTAAAATAAAACATATGAGTTTTTTTCCCTTAAAAATTTACTGAAGAATCTGTCATTTCTCCACCAATTGGAAAAGCCCCCAAATGTGTTGGGGTCTATTTCTGCTCTTTGGATCTGCCTTGTTCCATATATAACCGATTCTTAAAAACAGAAAGTTAAAATAACCAGAGCGGAATGCATGACGTACTATTTAAAAATAAGCCTTAAGTCAGCCAGGGCAGGGGGAAATGAAGGTGCTGAGCTTGGACAGATAGGAGCTCGAGTAACTGTTTTGTCCCATATTGTTTGTATGATATTTATTCATCCCTTCGTTCATTTACCCAATAAACATTTATTCAGCATCTGCCATGTGCCACGCCCAATGCTGAGCACTGGAGACCCAGAGAGGACCACAGCGGAAGTCCTGTCCCCATTTTGCAGTCAAGTAGGGGATACAGAATTACAGAGTATAATCTCAAAGTGTGGTATTGCGATAGTGAAAATAATGGGAGCGGGTCCAGAGACAGAACAACAGGGGAGAGAGAGAAAATCAACTTGGACAATGGGATATGGAACAGAGGGCACAGTCCATGCAAAGGCCCAGGGGCAGGACCTGAGTAGACTGTTGGAGGAACAGTGAGGTGGCCCATGTGGCTGGAGCAGAGTGGCCGAGGCATGACAGGGAGGAGAGGAAGGCAAGGAGTAGGTCGTGCAGGTCCTTGGGGGCCTCAGGGAGGACTTGGGCTTTTACCCAGGGAGATGGGAGCCCTGGAGGGCTATGGGCAGAGGAGGGTTCCTGACTCAGGGGCTCTCAGATGCCCTCTGGTGGCCGCTGTGGGGAGGTGGGACTGTGAGGACCAAAGCCAAAGTCGGAGGGGAGGGGGCGTGGGGGAGGCGGTGGCATCCAGAGCAGAAGAGATTGTGTTGGTTGGGGCCCACAGTGATGGTATGAGCCCTCAGTGACCCCACCCCTAAGACGGGATTGCAAGGGTTTAATGACCAGACTCAGTCTTTTACCTGGCACATAATAAATGCTCAGCACACACCAGCTGGCTCTTAATAACTCACTCGATCTTCTCAACAGCCTTATGAAGAAGGGGTTATTATTATCCTGGCTTACAGGTGAGGAGAAAGAGGCACAGAGAGGAAAGTGACTTGCCCAAGGACACACAGCAGGCGTGTGACAAGTGGAGTTCTTGCTCTTAACCCTTGCATATCCAGAAGATAACATCATAGAGTAAACCAACTAGAGGAGCAGACCTAATCTAGGGGGGCCTCCTGGAGGTGGTGACATGGACCTGAGACCTAAAAGATGAGCTGGAGTTATCCAGACGAAACGGGGGAGAAAGAGCCAGTCGGCAGGAGGTACCGCGTGGGAAAGACCCCGAGAGAGGACCCACAGGGATGCGGGGACCTTGGGGAGTCCATCTCTAGAGCCCAGGGACATGTTTTTCCCTAACCCTCCCCCCCCAACTACAATCACCCTATGGCTCTTTTCCCCTCCCCAGCAGCATCTTTCCAGGGACCACCCCTCCCTCTCCCTTTCAGATTTGGTGGCTTGGCTCTGACCCCCTCCCCCAGCCACCTCCAGCTGGTAACAATCCCCAGAAAGAGCTCATTAAGTGGCCCAGCTGAGGCCGCCGATCACCGGCACACAGGCACTATTTTAATTTTCCACTGATTTGCCTGCGGTGGGCCCCCCAGAGCTGAGCTGTGTGTGTGTGCGTGTGTGTGTGTGTGCGTGTGTGCGTGTGTGTGTGTGCGCATGTGGAGGGGAACATCAAATCCCAGAGCCGATTACAGGGAGTGAGGGCAGAGCCAAGGGCTTGGGTGGGAGGGCCTCACTCTGAGACAACTATGGGGGCAACCGGTATGGTTTCTGGGACCCTGAGTCTCCCTCCTCCGCCTAAACCGGGGGCTTCCCAGGGCTGTGCTGAGCCCTTTGCCCTACACTCAGGACACAAACTGCCTCTAGCTTCCACCCACCCACCCAGCCAGTCCTCTATCCACCCGTCCATCTACTCATCATCCTTCCCTCTATCCATCTACCCACCCATCCATCTACTCATCATCACTCCCTGGACTCACTCTTCCTTTCCTCCATGCCATTGACAAGTAATTATTGATCACGAAAGATGGACCAGACACTATCTGAAGCCCCAGGAGACTTCTCCGCACCTTACTGCACATCCTCCCACCCCCGAGCATCCCCCAGGGTCCCTAGACCTCCGCAAACCTGCTTCTCCTCTAGTGTCCCCATCGCATGGACAGTTACACCATTGCTCCCCACCTCTGGGGTAGGAATCTGAGCACTGACCTTGCCTCTTCCCTCCTTGTTACTTTCCATGGACTGCTGGTCCCCAAGTTCTGTGCATTCTCCTGCCCAGAGTCCCTCCCCCCTGGGGTCTCTCCCCTGTCCATTCCGTGATCCTGGCCTTGGCTCAGGTCTTCCTTTCTCCCAGCTCTGGGCCTCAGTTTCCCTGCCCATAAGATGGAGATCACAGCAGTTCCTTCTTCACAGGCTCGGCGGGAGGACTGAAAGAGACGGCAGGTGGGAGGCTCGGCCAGCCATTGGCTCTGACCGGCTATTATCTTGAGGTCTCTGTTCAGGGCTGTGCGTTTACAGCAGGCTGCTGTGTGACCTTGGGGAGGATGCTGACCCTCTCTGGGCTGCGGCTTTCCCTTCTCTGATGACTTCTAGAATGAGCAGTGCCCCAGCTCTAGCCCTCTCCGGGAGGGGCAGGCGCAGGACCCCCAGGGGAGAGTCTGAACGCTGCGTTCAGCTGCCCCGGAGAAGAAAGGAGCAAGGGGAGTCCAGGTGGCATCTGAGGAAGGACTTCTAGAAGGTGGGAGAAGTGCTGGGAGCTGGAGGGTGGGGGCTGATGGCTGCCACCAGTTTCAGGTTTGTGTCAGGCTGAAATGGGGGCCAGGCCGCGTGGCGTTTGCTGCCTTCATTCACTCACAGTCCGCTCACTCACTCGCTGAAGGCAGCTGCCCTGACCCCCTCACTGGAGGCCAGCCGTGGGACCCGAGCTCTGCGGCCAGGTGGTCTGGGTTCGAATCCCAGTGCTGCCTCTCCTCAGCTCTGTGGACGAGTCCCTTCACGGCTCTGTGCCTCAGTTTCCCCATCTATAAAGCGAGGGGCATTGTGGTACCCCCCTCGCAGATGACAGCTTCACCGTCGGTGCCCAGCGATGCCAGGGTCCGCCCCCCACCCTGGTCCTGCCTTCTGTGTCTCCCCGACTCTCTTCTCCGGGGCTCCCCGCCCTTTCCCTCCCTGCCGCCGACATTCCCGGCCCGGGCGCTCCGGGAAACATTCCGTGGTTTGCAGCAGACTGTCCGGCTCCTCGGCGCCTCAGATGTGGGCAGAGTGGGCGGCGGCCGGGCGGGCGCAGGCTGGGGGCTGGGGAGACTGTGCACCCCCCGACCCCCCACCCCAGCGCCGGGCACAGGGCGGGGGGAGACGGCAGGCAGCGCTCACAAACGGGCAGATAGGAGAGGCCCTCCCCTGCTTAGAGCTCTCCCAGGGCTCCCTAGTGCCCTTTGAGTAAAGCCCAGCCCCCCCCACCAGACCCACAAGGCCTGTGCGACCTACCCTGACCCCTCCTTGCCCGCCCCTCCTCACTCTGTTCCAGCCACATAGACTTCCTCACCATCCCCCCACAACACACCAGACTCAGTCCTGCCCCAGGGCCTTTGCACGTGCTGTGCTCGCTGCCCCCAGACCCTTGGTCCATTGAGATCACTCAGACAGCAGTGCTGCCTCCTCAGTGAGGCCTGCCCTGCCCACCCAGCTTCTCTATCACCCTCTTCCCAAGCCCTGCGGCCCTCCTCCCCATTTGAAAGTTTCATGCATTTATTCCTCTTCTCTCTTACTGTTTCCTGTGCTGGACTGAGAACCCGGGAAGGGCGGGGCTGGGGGGTCCTGGTGCTCGGCGGCCGGCGGCCAGACGGCGCACTCACTGAAAAGGCAGCAAGGCCACGGAAGTCTTCTTGGAATCTGACTACAGTCTCTCCTGCTGTTGCTGCGTGAGTATCACCCGGGGGTCCGCCCTGGGCATAGCCCTTCACAGTTTGCAAGACACCTCCCCGGCCATCAGCTGACCGGATTTCCTGCAGAATTCTGTCGGGAGGGCTCTATTCTTCACGGCCCACCCTGCTTTTCAGAGGAGGACGCAGAGGCAGGGAGGTGGCAAGCCTTGCTCTTGGATCAAATGAACAGGGATGCAATGAACTTGGCTGCATGAGGACTTTGGAGGGCCTGACACACTCCTGACTCCTCCATAAAACTTGGAGGATCAAAAATGACTGTTACGTACCTAGGCTGGGACCACAACTACATAGTCATGTTATCATATTTACTGTTTTCCTCTGATCGCCCAGGAAGTTAAAATGAAAGCATTTCCTAGGGCCCTGAGCATCTCCAGAGCCCGGGTGCCCGGCCTCCTCTGGCTATGAAGACACTGAGGCTCCCTGGGACTTGGGGGCCAAGGCTGGAATCCCTCTACCTTCTGGTCCCACATTTTAAATGCTGCCTGGTGCCCCTCAGCGATGTTGAGGTCTTTGATGTTCTGGCCACAAAGGGATCTCTTCAGAAACGTCCAGTCCACTCTGCTTCTGAGGATGGAATTCCCACCATTCGGGGCTTGGTTGCCTCCCCTCTTGGATGCCTCATTACCTTTCACCTGGGTAGGAGAAAGTCTTTACCGAAGTGGAGATGAGGCCTGCAGATGCCGCCAAGCTCTACCCTCCAGGGCTGCACAGACCCTCTCGCTGCCCCTCCTCGCCTTCCTGTGCCCAAGGGCAGCCTGGCCTGCAGATCTCACACCCGTCTGGAGTCTGGCTATCCCAGCTCTTGTGTTTGAGGGCTGCTCATGGGTGAGGCTCGTGCTGACTTCATTTGCGGATCCCAGATGACCCAGCTTGGGGCCGAGCCCAGAGGAAGGTCAGGGAGAACATGGTGAATTTGACAGAATTTGCCTGGTTTCTTGTGTTTTGGGCTGAAGTCCTGACTCTCTCAGTCTTTCCCTGCAGGCCGATGAGCCCTCGCCTCCTTCTCTTCAGGATATGCCCCAGTTTGATACCTGGGTCCAAACCTCCCCTGTATTGGGGCTCCTACCTCTATTGATAAGACCTCAAGTCTGCACAGAATTGTGTCTCATAATGCCAGTTCTGTGTGACTTTCCCCGGACCCTGGAGATGGGCGGTGGGGGACTCGCTACCCTCCCCTCTGACATCTAGCCACATGCCTCCTCCCCCCCTCCCGGTTCTGCCCTCCGCTTGCTGTGGGATTTTGAGGGAGTCACTCCATTATCTGCATTTTCAAGTTAATTGTCAAGTTCCCGCCATTCTTCCTCCCACCCCCAGGCCCCCATCATCACGGGCCTGGAGGCCGCCCTAGGCTTCCCCTGGTCTCCGGCTGCCACGTCAGCCCCAGACGATCCCTTCTCCCCACAAAAGCCCAAGGGAGCTCTAAAAAATGTAAAACAGGCCTCCTCGCCCACAGCCCTCTAGGACACCCAGCTCCCTGGGGTGGAAGCCCAAGGCCTCCGTGCAGCCCCAAGGCCCTGCACAACCTGCCCTCTCCCCTTGTTCATGCTGTTCCGGCCACATGCGCCTCCTCGCTGTTCCTCCAACAGGCCAGGCCTGGTGCTGCCCCAGGGCCTTTGCACGGGCTGTTCCTGCTACCTGGAATGCTATTCCCCCTTCTCTTCAAATGAATTCTGTCTCATTCAGACCTCATCAGCTCTCAGCTCAGATGTCACCTCCCCAGTGAAGCCCTCCTAGATTGCCCAGTCTTCTTCAAAGCCTCCAGATCCTTACAACCCTCTCCACATTCACGGTTGTCTTACTTTGTGCACTGATATTTTCATTTTCTGTCTCCCCCACTGGAACATGAGCTCCAAGAGGACAGGGATCTTGGCTCACTGCCGTGTCCCCAGCAGGCTAGCAGGGCTGGAGACACGGGAGGTGTTCCGTAAATGTTGGCTGAATGAGGAATGAAACACGAAACCAGCGTATGACCCTCCCCAGAAATTCAGGGAAAATCTTTCCCCCGTGGATCCCAAGATGACGACACTCTGACATGAGGAAAGAGCTCCTGCTGTCCCCAACTCACCCAAGTCAGATGAACCCGAGAGGCGGCAGGCACGGGGGGTCGCGGCAGGTCATGGGGTGTCATCCCTCCCTGCCCCCACCCCCGCCCGACCCCCTCAGGGACAGCAGAGCTCTGGCAGACCAGCTTCAGACACCCAGGCCCCAAACCATTTTTTCCGAGTGGGAAACCTGAGCGCCAGAGAGGGTAAGCGACTGATCCAAGGTCACAGAGCACGCCCAGGTGGAAACCCGGGTCTGTAGGATCGAGAACTGTTGAGAGAAGCCTTCCGAGTCTGGCTAAGGGAGGTGAGCCAGCTCTGGAGGGTCGCGGGGACCGGTCCCAGTGGGGCAGACAATGGCGTGTTGGCCTCTAGTGGCCTCATGTTGGCTCTGAGAGCCTCAGACCCTTCTAGCCCGAGCCTC
>CM052799.1:1979618-2031051 GCA_028533885.1 Nasua narica | reverse complement strand
GGGCCCCCCCCCCCCCCCCCCCCGCGCCCTCTCAGCGCTCCAAACTGCCAGCCACAGGCCCCTGGGGGCGACAGGAGTCAAGGCTGGGCCATCATCGCAAGGTCTCCGGCCTGCTGACCTACCAAGAGGACGCCCCCGCAGTGCCCTCCGGGTCCACGCCACGGGCGCCTCCTGGGCAGCCCCGGAGCCGCTTCCAGGTGGAAGACTCGGGCGTACTGTCCTCTCCAGCATCTGGCCTCGGTTTCCCCCCCTCGTGACCACCTCTCCCCATTTTGCAAACGGCCGGGGACGGATGGCACGGCCGCAGCTCCACCTGGCCCCCGGCCCCGGTGCACAGGGATCCCCGCGTCCGAGAGGCCGGGTGTGCGCCCCTGGGTCCCTGGCCGCCCCCACCCGCGGCTGCCCGGCGCCCCACTCACCATCCACCACATCTTGGCCGTCACGTCGTAGCAGAGCTGCCATTTGACCGAGGTCTCTCCCGGCTTGCTGGACACCGGGGCCCCGGGCACCTCCATGCTCGGCCCGGGGGCGCGGGCGACCGGGGCGCCTCACTCGGAGCGCAGCGCGGG
Source organism: Nasua narica (assembly GCA_028533885.1). Classification (NCBI taxonomy): domain Eukaryota; kingdom Metazoa; phylum Chordata; class Mammalia; order Carnivora; family Procyonidae; genus Nasua; species Nasua narica. The sequence goes on along the minus strand of CM052799.1, from coordinate 2,030,482 downwards.
CCCGGCTGGCCGCCGGGGGTGCGGGTCCGGGGAGCCGGCTCCCATGGCCCCCTCAGGGCCCTCCTGGGGGGCGTCGAAGGGGGTGCGCGGCTCAGCTGGGGAGCGCGGGCTGCGGGGAGCGTTGGAGGGCGGGAGGGATGCGGAGGCGCTAATCTGAGACACGCAGGGCCATCCCCACCGAGGGGCCACCCACAGCCCCAGGAGGCTGTCGCAGGCCGCGCGGGCGCGCGTGCGTGTGTGTGTGTGTGTGTGTGTGTGTGTGTGTGTGAGTGCGCTCTTGCGGCGGCCACCAGCCCGAAGAGACGAGCGAGCGTGGATTTGTGAATGAGGCTCTGATTGGGAATATCCCCCCGCCCACCCCCGGAAGGAGTGTGGCTTGTCCGGGCGCCCCCCCTCGGCCTCCCCATCAGCTCCATCCTCCACCGGGGAGGGGCGCCTGGGGCCAGGGGGCGTTGGGGTCCTGCAGCCCTAGGCCGACCCACCACCCACGCACCCACCCACCTCCCCATCCCAGTCGCCCTGGGAACAGGCCGAGGCCTGAGGCAGTGGGCCGGCCCAGGGTAAGTTTTGAGAGGTTGGATGCCAAGTGTGGGAAGAGCTGGGACGCAAGGGCCCTGGATCTGGGGAGGAGGAGATGGGTGCCGAGCCCTGGCTGTGGTGCTCTCGGAGGAGTGGCAGTCCCTCTCTGGGCTCCAGGCTCCCTGTCTGGAAAAGGTCAGAGAATCGCTGAGGACAGGGTCGGGGTGGGGGTGGGGGCTTGGAGACAAAACACCGAAGTCCGTAGGAGGGGCTGTTACTGTCATTTTATTTCCCTTTTTTCCTTCCTTCTCCCAACTTCTAAGAGACAAGCCTGGGAGATTCTTTCCATGTCATCATCTAATCACTGCTGTGCATTTATGGAGCACCGAGTGTATGCCCAATCTCAATGAGGAGGTCCCTGCTCTGTGTGGGTCAGATCTCCTGGCCCCACACTGGCAGTAGGAGGGACGGAAGGTAGACAGCAGGAACGACGGCCCGGTGAGGGCTGCCCACGGGCTCTGAAATCGCTGGGTGGAGGTCTGGCTGGAAAGCATTTGGCTTTGGGTTTCCATGTGGCCTTGCAGTTGGCCGAGTAGGAGTGGGCAGAAGAGGCAAGATTTGCTGAGGCCTCGGTGCTGAGCACACACAGCACAGGGGAAGCATGGCTGCCCAGGCTCAAGCTCTCCACTCTGTGCCCCAACGACCAGGACCACTCTCAAATGGGGCTCTGGCTACTTCTCTCACCTGCCTGCAGCCTTCCATGATTCCCAGTGTCCCCCAGTTAGGGCCCTGGGGACTTAAGGGCCTGGGTTCTCTGCATTCCCTCTGCCTGGCAGAGCCTTCATTCTTTTATCACCTGCGGACTCTTATGCATCCTTCAAAACCCAGCCCGACATTCCCCTCCTCCCTCTAAGGGTGAGATAGAATTAGAAAGAGACAAAAAGAAATAGAGATGCAGCAACAAAGGGAGAGACAGAGATGGAGAGACAGAGAGAGTGAGAGGCAGTGAGAGAGAGAGAGAGAGAGAGAGAGAGAGACTGCGCCCCACCCACTGTCTGGGTCAGACACTCTTAACTCCCACCCCAAGAAGCTTGGATTATCAGCCACACTTTCCTCGACAAGCCGTGTGATCCACACCCTCCCGGTCCCAGGCCCCAGCCCCAAGCACACAGGACTGAGAAGATCTGTGCCCAGCTTGGGGGCCCGTGGAGGACAGGGCCAGGAGTTGAGCCCTCACGGGGACTCCCGCATCGCACCACACGGCGCTGTGACCGACCACTCCCTATACATTAGATGCGCGACCATACCCAAGCCTCCAAGAGTCATGGGAGGCCAGTATTTGCATTGTTCCTCTTTTACAGAGGGGAAACTGAGGCTCAGAGAAGTCCGGTCAGGAGCCTAGGGACACACGACAGGTAGAACTCACCCCTGAGATGTGGGAGGGACACATATCCACCCCTGACTTCCCTCACCTCCTTCAGATCTCAGCTCAGATGTCGCCTCCAAAGGAAGGCTCCCTCTGACCCCCTGGTTTAAAATTGTTCCCCTCCTGGCTTTGTTGCTCTTTATCACAGTTACTTATTTCTTGCCTGCGTCCCCCAGCAGAGGGTCAGCTCCAGGAGGGTGAAGACTTCCGTCTGTCTTCTTCACTGCTTTGGCCCCGGTGTCTGGAACCACGCTTGGCACAGAGTGGATGCTCAGTAATATATTTGTACAACGGGTGAGTGAATGAATAAATAGTGGGCCAGGGTTTTGCAAACAATGGCATTTCCTGCTGACTTTCACAAAAGGCATTTTCATCTTGCCACAAGAGATCCAGGTCCGGCAAGTGGGGTGGGGAGGGGCAAGGAGCCGGGCACCGGCTGTCAGGGCCTGAGCGAGGCCGCCCCTCGGCCTCAGCCGCCTCACCCAGCCGAGGCCGGCACAGCCCAGCGGACGCGGTTCGCCCACATGGAGGCCCCCGCCCGTAACTATAATTTGCCTCAGTACCTTGTGGTCGTAGGAGACAATTACCCCACAGATGTGCGGTTGGAGTAAGGCATTCAGACGGCGGGTCAGAGCCCGGGCCTTGGCGGAAGGCAGATGTGGGAGGCAGTCTTCAAACAAGAAGTGGGGGGAGAGAGAGACAGAGACAAAGAGACAGAGGGAGAGGTGGGGGACGGGGAGAGACAGAGACAGAGAGGCAGAGAGACAAACTGAAACAGAGAAAGACATTGCTACAAAGACAGACCAAGAAAGGCCAGGAGACCAGCCACACCCCGTCTGATGGGCCAGGCTGTGGGGCTGCTGGGTCACACACCTTACACTCCCAGCTCCAGGGGCCTGGCTGGTCAGCTACAGTTTTCACTCAGGGAAACTGAGACCCCTGATGACCAGCCCCAAGCCTCAGCCACAGCTGAGCTGGGCCAGGGCCTGGATCTCCGTGAGTCCCCCCACTTCCTGTTCTCCAATACCAAAGGCAGAGGCCCCAGGTCCACAAATCTTTGCCCACTCTGTGCCTCAGTTTCCCCATCTGCCGAATGAGCAGGCCAGATTAGGGAAGCCCCATTCAACCTTCTGTCACTCACCATCTCTATTTTGTCCATGTATTACCAGACATTTTTCTTTTGATCAAACTATTTATATAAGAAGACTGAGATATATATAAAGAGGAAAGTATAGCTCACCACTCAGGCTGCCATGAGGCAAGGTCAGTGGTAAAGATAAATGCACTAGACACTGCAATCTAACTCTAACCCTAACCTTAACCCTCACCCTAACCCTAAAGTTTGCTCTCTCTTTGTTACAAAGATAACCAAATATTAAAGAGGTGTTCCAAAAAGGTTAGGAGCAATCCCAGGGCTGTGGGACAGGACCAAAAGATCTAGCACATGTGTCCTCGGAATCCCAGAAGAAGAAAAAGAGGCAGAAGAATATCTTAAGAGAGAATGGCCAATAATTTTCAAAAATTGAAGACATTAAATCACAGATCCCAAAGTTTAGAAAACATCAAACAGAATAAAGATTCCCCCCAACACATACTGGGATATGTCATGTACAAAAATGCATGAAATTAAAGATACAGAGAAAATTTTTGAAGGGGGCTGAGGACAAAGAGACGTATTACATACAGAGGGCTGACAGTAAGAATCACCACAGACTTCTCATCTGAACGTGGACAGGCAAGAAGACAATGGAGGGAAAAGACTGTCAACCCAGAATTTTATACCCAATGAAAGTATCACTTGAAAATGGAGGAGAAAGGAAGGGTTTTCAGCAAACACATGGTGCAAAAATCACAATTAGCAAGACATCCACTTTAAATATAAAGACAGATGATGTTAAAAGATGGGGAAAATGTACAAGAGAACAATAAGTTAAAGACACTGGAGTGGATCCATTAAAAGCACACAAGACAGACAATGGGGCAAGGGGCTTATGCCAGTGATGGGCTCCGTGGGCTGATCTGGAATGCGTGTGTAGCTAAGCACGTACCATCAGCAAACCATCTAAGAATGGGCAGTTAAAATATAAGAAATAAATACAGAGCTTAAAGGAGAAATTGGCAAGTCTACAATTATATTTGGAGACTTCCACACTGTTCCCTTAGCGACTGATAAGGAAAAGGAGACGGGAGGTCTGCAAGGCCTCAGAGGAGCTAGAAAACACTGTCCACCAGCTTGAATTGATACATACGGAACACACCATCCAACAACAAAATAGGCATCCTTTTCAAGTTCACATGGAACATTCCCCGTGAGAGACCATATTCTTTTATATTCATATTCATTTTCATGCCCCCCTCTCATAGGGGGATCACAATATCCCCCCTATGAGAGACCACAGGCTGTGAAATGAACCTTAATAAACTTAAGAGAATTCAAGTCACCCAAATTATGTTTTCCAACCATAACGAAATTAAACTCTATATCAATATCAAAGAGATACGTGAAAAAAAAACTCCAAATATTTGGAAATTAAACAACCAACTTCTTAATAACCCAGATCAAAGAGGAAAGCATAAAACATGAGAAAATACTTTTAATTCAATGAAAATGAAAATACGACATATCAAAATTTATGAGATGCCACTAAAACAGGACGTAGGTGAAAAATTATAGCATTAAATGCTTATATTATAGCTTGTGTGACTGTGCTCAGTGCCATTAAGCCGTATGCCTAAAAAGGGTTTAAATGATAAATTTTACGTTACGTGCATTTTACCACAATTGGAGAAAAAACACAAGAGGAAAGAAAGTAACCTAACCAAGGGAGTGACACCATCGGCTTTGCCATATTCTCGTGGCTATGGCACTCAAGGGTTGGTGGGATCCAAGAGGGGTATCTGTGAAATCAGCTGTCCGCAGTGCTCTTCTCTGCATGGGACAGACTTCCCAGCTCAGGACCTCTTCCCTGACTCGACCCCACACAACCTTCCCCTCCGGTTGCCAGCTGACTTCATCCTTCACAACCTCATGGCCTAATTTTTGCTCAAGCCTTCCTGTAGACAGGGCCCTTGTTCTGGCCCTTGACCCTCACCCTCACCCTTCCAGGCCCCACCCAGATGCCACCTTCTGACCACCGGAACGCTCGTTTGTGTCTGCCTGCGTTTGCTCAGGCAAAGCCCTTCCCTTCCTTGAGTCTTAATTGCCCCATCTGTAAAATGGGTCCAATGACGTTTTCTTTGCAACTTTGCTGTGAGAGCCAATATGATGTCCGATGCCTCCTAGCTAGGGCTCTGGGCATGAGCTATTCATTCATTGATTCGTCAGACTTCTGTTGGGCACCCGCTGTGATGCTAGATCCTGTTCTGAGCCCGGAGGAACATAGCAAGACCAAGGCGGACCCCAATCCTGCCTTTGGGGAGCTCACAGTAGGCTGGGGGAAATGAACATTAGATTAATATGTATATTGATATAGAAATTAAATATTAATACATAATCAGTTATATATTAATATATAATTAAATATTGGTGCATATATAATTTAAAATAAATATATTTATATATTTTATTTTTTAAAGATTTATTTATTTGAGAGAGCGTGTGCATGTGCACATAAGTGGGGGGAGGGGCAGAGGGCGCAGATCCTCAAACAGACTCCCTGCTGAGCACGCAGCCCCATGGAGGGTTGGATTCCATGACGGTGAGATCACCACCTGAGCTGAAACCAAGAATCGGAGGCCCAACCAACTTTGCCACGCAGGCGCCCGTATGTATTCATATTCAAATGGCAAAGGTGACAAATTCTGATGAGGGGAACTCTGGAGAGCTCTGGCGTCATCTAAGCCATGCCATTGCTAGCCTGGAAGCCAGCATGAGACTCCTCTTTTTATTTAGCTTCCCCTGCACTGTGTTCACCACACAGCAGCCAGAGAAAGACCTAAAAATGCAGATGTGCTTGCCTCAGCTCTCCCTCAGGTAACATCCTCCTATGGCTCCTTACTGCCTTCAAGAAAAAGACCAACATCATCACCGGGTCTCCAGAGACTGTGACACCTTTGGTCAGCCCCCTGCTAACTTCTCCCACCTTCAGTCCTCCATGGCTACTCCTGTGTGTGGAAAGAAAGTAAGAATAATTTGCAGGTGAATATCTGGAGGAAGAAGGTTCCAGGTAGAGGACACAGCCTATGCAAAGGTCCCAGGGCAGGACATGCCTGGAGTGTTGGAGAAACAATGAGGAGGCCCATGTGGCTGGAACAGAGTGAGGAGGAGAGAGGGAAGGATGGGAGGGGACAGGGGCAGGTCCTGCAGGGTCTTGGGGGCCTCAGGGAAGACTTGGGCTTTTACTATCCCAGGGAGGTGGGAGCCCTGGAGGGCTGTGAGCAGAGGAGGGTAGGTCCCCACTGGGGCGATCTCGGGCGCCCTCTGGTGGCCGCAGTGAGATGGACGGACTGTGTGGGGAGTGGCGGGGCAAGGGCATTAGCAGGGCCTGGGGCGGAGGGGACCGCGCTGGTCTAGGCGGGAGATGATGGAGGCTGGATCAAGTGGAGGCAGAGAAGGGGAGAGAACTGGACAGGTTTGGGATAGAATTTTGAAAGCAGCGGTGATAAGACTTGGTTATAGATTGGATGTGGAGAGAGCAAGCCAGATGGAAGTCAAAGATAACATGGAGATATTTGCCCCCAGCCCTTGGAAGGATGGCACTGCCATGTACTGAGATGGGGACGACATGGTGGAGCGGGATTGGGGACCAGGCACAGTTTCATCCCGAGGAACGTCTGCTTGGAGATGTCAGGTGGATTCAAGAGCTGGGCTCATTGGAGGCTTTGGAGGGGGACAGCCAGGCAGAGAAAGAGTAGGCCCTTGTTCCTGTTGGGCTGGCTGAGGGCCTGGGGTTCTTTCTGGATCCTGTCCCCAGAATGCTCTCCACACAGTCCCCCCACCAGCACAGGACCCTCTGTCCATCCAGGCCCTGGATCTGTCCACGACCCCCGGTGCTGAAGTTCTAGGGGCGTGCAGCAAACCCGCTGCTGGAGTCAAGTGCTTGCTAGGGACTGAGAGCTTGAAACCTATCCCTGGACTTCACCCAGGTTGGCAAAGCTCCTTCGGTGCCATTGGTCTGAGTCGGTTTCTATGCCTGGCCCACGCCAACCTGCATTGCATAGACCTCCAAAGAGAGGCAGGTGTCTGCCATTCTAAGTTCCAGACTCCCTTCTCTAGAGGCCGCTCCTGACCCTTTAAGGATTACTTAATGCGTCACTCAGGCTCTAAAGACTGGCGCAAGTTCCGGCTGAGAGTTGGCTGATGAGCTCATGAATATGTAGATAATCCACCGCCACCTCACTCTAGTAGGCTCGGGAAAGAGGGGCGGAGAGGAGGCGGGGCTGGGGGAGGGGCGCCGCGCTGCAAGCCCCCACCAGGAATTTTGCGCATTTTGATTCCTGCGGGGCCTCCAGTACCTACCCAGTCAGTGTGCAGCATACAGCAGGTGCTCAATAAATGCTGTCGATGCCCGGATCCCGTAGAAGTAATGTCGGAGCGTTCGCTTTTCTGATTTGGGAGGAGGTTCTGTTTTGTCTTAGTCGTATTACACTAAAATGACGACAGCTCTTATTTTTGTACATTAATTAATCTCCTACAGTCCTGGATGGTACATACTCTCAAGAGTCCCATTTTACAGATGAGGAAACTGAAGTTTGGGGAGAGGGAGACTGTCCGAGGGCAAGCAGGCCTCGACTCCCCCAGCAGGTCTTGGGAACAAGAGCTGGGCATGCCAGTCTGCGTCCTCAGAGCCACACGCCCCATGTTACCCTAGTTTACCCGCCATGCACCTTTTATGTCCTCTGCGGCCCTGAGGCCAAGGGGGCCGAAGGGCCCCTGTTCCGTCACTGGGACCTGGCTAATCCCTCTCTCTCCAGGTTGGCCAGTGCTGTTCTCTGTGCCCAGAAGATTACGTGTGCCCCGGTCCCATCCCAGCATCTCAGGATCCGGGGCCTGAAGGAGAGCGATGGCCGGGCCACCAGACCACATTCAGCCTGCAAAGGAGCAGGGCCAGACCGGAGGTGGGGCTGACCCCAACAACTTTGAGGGACAGGTTAAGAAATTTGGACAGGGTAGCTTTGGGGTCCCAGTAGAGAGCATAGGGGTCCCTTCACCACCTCCCGTGGCCCCCAGAGCAGTGCGTGGCACACAGTGGGTGCTCAATAAGTGCCTGTGGCCTTTCAAGATGGTGACGCCAATCCTGGACGGAGACGTGGGTCTCTGCTGCCCTCTGCTGGTGTCCTGGAATGAAGTCTTTGGAAAGAAAACTTTCAAAGGGATTGATTTGATACTTGTCTAAGGCTGACTTCTGGCTTTCCAAATATTAACTCGTTCGTCCCCACAACCATCCTCAAAACGGGGTTCCCGACTAGCCTCATTTTACAGAGGGGGGACACTGAGAGATCTGAGCCACTGTTCAGACAAGTGTTGGGATTCAACCCCCGGGGCAGAAGGCCTCCAGACTTAACTACTGTGCTCTTGGGACATTCGGCCAACAGCCGCTATGTGCTAGGCTCCAGGGAACAGGGAAGGAGATAAACCCTGCAGGCATCAATGGCATGCTGATTTAGGGAACTGTGCCTGACAGGTAACATGTGCACAATGACCAGCTGTTCTTTTTGGCACGTTCTGGTCTGGCTTCCCTTACAATTCAATTATCTGCATGACTTTGAGACTCAATTTGCCCAGTTCTTTGGAAACTATTGTGGGGATTTGAACTGGGTCGAAGTTCTGTTAAAGATTGGGAGTCTTAACCCTAGTGGCTTAAACCATTCATTATCTGAGCCTCTGTGGGTCGGGAATCCGAGGGTGCTTAGCTGGGTTCTCTGTCTGCTTCCTGGCCTCTCGTGGGCTGCACTCAAGGGCTTGGCTGGGGCAGGGTCTCATCTGAAGGGTTGATGGGGGAAAGACCCACTTCCAAACTTGTGTGGTTGTTGGCGGGGCCCAGCTCATCGCCGGCAGTGGGCCTTTGCCATGCGGAGCAATCATGTGAAATGTCGGCACTTTTTGCAAAATGCCGCCCATACCTGCCTTTTCCATTCTTGCATCTTTTCGAAATGTATTTAAAATGAATTCTTAACTTCCTAAATAATGCTTGATTATATTCACCTTGTGAAGATCGCACGTAAGGCTCTTGACCTCATCCTCTTGACCCCCAGTTCCTCACTCCCCCAGAGCATCCTCCTTCAATATCCTGGTGGACACCCTTTTAGTCCTCCTCATCCTTATGATCATACACACTCCTCCTGCCTCGGCCGAGCCTTCGGATGAGGCAGCCCCGGGGGGCCTATATGCTGACCACAACCTTGTGAGAGACACAGGCAAACTACTGTATGGTAAGGATGTACAATCCGAACGTTGGACAACTTGGGAGTTACATGTAAAAGCTTCAGTTGGAGTATTACAATAATAACTTGAGTTACAATCTGATACATTTGACTTTTAGCCACTATGCAGCACAGGGAAGCTGGTAGGAGCCAGCCAGCCAGCCAGGATTCCCTTCCTGCTGAGCTACCTCGGGCAGGCACTTACCCTCTCTGGGCCTCAGTTTAGGAGTAACTCCTAGAACGGGGCGGGGCTATCATGAGGACCTCCCTAAGAAGGTGGTGCCGGTTCCGTGAGTTGAGTCATGGAAAACGCTCAGCCCTGTGCTATCAGCAAGAACTTCATGCAGCGATGGACATGAAGCTCTCAAGCTCTTGAAAGAGGGCTTCGTTTGGCCAAGGAAGTGAATTTATAATTTCATAAATCAATTTACCTGTAAATAGTCACAGGTGGTTCGTGTATGACTCAGGCTTGAAACAATGCATGGCAAACCATAGGTGCTTCATAAATGCTTGGTAGGAATATTGTTCTGCCACGTTATCTTCCAGAGCCCTTCTGTGACTTCTCATTGTCCTCAAGATAATGGTCCAGATTTGTTAGTCTCACTGTGGCTACAACTTTTAGCACACTCTGGAATTACTTTTTCCTGCGGGGCTGGGCACTTCCAGTTTTTTGCCCACCGTCCTCCTTGACTGGGCCTTTGGGAGAGTGAAGACAAAGTCTGGGACTTGGTAGCTGCTTAATCACCAGAGGCCCTCTGTAGCTGAGTCCCTCCCACCTTTACATCTTCTTCTCCAGCCAGTGTTGCGTCTTAGCTGGCCATCCAATCTTCACAACATCTCAGCCTCTGAGCCTTTGCCTAGGCTGTTCCTTCCACCCAGAAAACCCTTCCAGGCCGACTCAGATTCAGCTTTCCAGCTCCCACCCCAGCTGACCTCGTTCTGTCTGAGGTGCTGGAGCAAGGTACTTGCTGTCTCTGAGCCTCAGTTTCCTGAACCACAAAATGGTCTTTTCCTGATTAAAAGACCTGGGTACAGCCCAGCAGCCGCCAGGGGGTTAAGTGGCTCTTTGATGAGTGGTTGATATCAGCTTAGGCCATGTGGCCGTCCCCACTAATCACACACAGCCCCGCCCAGCCAGATCCCATCCAGGAGGCCAGTGTCTCCAACCCCAGGTCTCATTTTTTTTTTTTTTTGGAGGAACTTCAAGGCCTCCCCAGGAGTGCAGTGTGGACCTGCGCAGTGTCCTTTTTTCAGCCACAGCCGTGTCACCTCTGCAGTGTCACCTCCTTCAGGCCTCACCTCTTTGGGACACTGCTGGGTCCTCTGCGGCTTCAGGTCGGATGGGGGAATCTCCGTCCCGTGTCACTAGGGTGGGTGGGGGTGGAGAAAGCGGCGGCGACCGTGGGGCCCGGCCTGGAGGCTCCATCAGCGGCTCGCCTCACCCCTGCCCAGCTGCCCAGCAGCTCCGCCCCCTGCACCCTGACCCAGAGAACTCAGGCAGGAATTCACACAAACACACCTGAATATTTACAGGCACGATTCACAATGGCCAAAAGGAGGCGACACCCAAAGTGTGTGTGTGGGGGGGGGGGAACGGATGAATGGACACAGAAAACGTGGTCCATGCACTCACGCGCACGTCCTGCAGCCGCGAGCAGGAGCGAGGCGCCCCGATGCGCTGACCCGGGGATGGACCCCGAGCCCACGACGCGTAGGGAGGGAACCAGAAACGGAAGGTCCCACAGGGTGTGAGTTTGTGTGGGTGACACGCCCAGACCAGGCTCCTCTACGGTCGGGAAGAGGGCTCACGGGGGGGGGGGGGGGGGCCCGGGGCCGGGGGCCGGGGGAGGTGACTGTTCATGGGGACAAGGCTGCTTTTGTGGGTCAGAATGTCCTGGAATTAGGCACACGTGGTGTCTGCGCAACCTTGTGAATGTACTTAATGCCTCTGCATTGTACATTTTAAATTGGTAAAAATGGTGAATTTCATGTTACGTAAATTCTACCTTGAATTAAAGAAAATGCACTTTGTACAGTGTCTCTCTCCTCCCAGGGCTGCCTCCGTGAGGACAGAGACCAGAGCCACCCGGTCAGAGTCGCAGCCCTGGCGGCCAGCCCTGGGGGCAGGCACACAGAAGGGGGGTTGGGCGGGCGTCTGCAGAATGAATGAGCGTGTGAACCCGCCATCACAGGCACCCGCTCTCCTGGAGAAGGAAGAGTCCCATCTCCATCTCCGCTTCCGGACGACTAAGAGGGAATCTTGCTCGCGGGAATGTTCTCGGAATATCTCCTCCTGCATGGCACCCCTACCTTGAAATCTGGGTTTTTTCTTGCCCAAGCAACGCAGGGGGGCCAGACGCGCTCTGTCGACGAGAGAGGGCCAATAAGGGAAGGACCCGGTCCTTTAGCAAGTAAAACTTTTATTAAATAAACTTTCAGTGTCTCCAGACCAAAGAGAGGCGTTTGGACATTGAGATGATGCTTGCAGCTTCTCACCTGAACACGCCACAGTGACAAGGACCTCTCCAGCCGGAAATCCAAACCAACTCAACCCAAAGTTCCCTCTAAGTCCCTTTCTTGTCTTCCTTGTGTGTGTGTGTGTGTGTGTGTGTGTGTGTGTGTGTGTGGCGGTTTGTTTCCAAAAGTCGGTTTGCAAGTTGAAACTTCATGAAATTACTCGTAGCAGAAATAAAGTACATCGTACAAATCACGTAGGTCTTCGATGTGGAGTATAAAAATGGTATTTACAGCCAGTAAACATGGACCAGAAGGACACACGCCACGGCACACCCGCACGCACTCCCAAGCGGGCCCGGCGGAGGGCTTGGCAGGTGCCGGGGACGCGCACGAGGCCCCCTTGTGGCCCCTGGGCACGCGCACGCAGACGCACGGGACACAGGCACGCTAGAGTGTCTCGGAACAATTATCAAACTCTGGAATATCGAAACAAGTTGGTCATAAGATTTTTTTTTTCTTTTCCTTTTTTTTTTTTTTTTTGCTATTTGTTTTTTTTTTTTTTCTGGGTCAGTCAACACATTTTGGTAGAAACAAAAGGGAATGCTGTTTTTTTTTTTCTTTACAAATTTTTTTTTTCTTGAGCTTATTAAGTTCTCTGGCGCCTCACTTGGCAAGAGGCCCCACTGACGTCCAACGAACTTGACTCTGTGCTTCAAAGTGGGTTTTCACGGTTTGAATAGCTATACAGAGATGCCCCGCAAGGACCTCCCTCCCCGCCCCGACTAGGAAACAAAAATCCACTGTCATCTGATTTTTTTTTCCCCATTTTGTTCACTTTTCTTCTTTGTATCTGCTCAGAAAGACCAAAATTTAAAAAAAAAAAATTATCTGTAGAGGTATTTCTGGTAAAGGGGTGCTGGGATGGTGCAGGTTGGGTTGCCCAACGCGCTTGGCAATCTTGGTCATGAGATCGTGAACTCCAGGCTGGTGATCCGAAGGCAGGGAGGGTGGCTGCCTGCCCTTGGGAGGGGGCGCGAGGGGCGGGGGCTCCCTGGACCCGGTCCGCCCCTGACGGAAAGCTAAGGGCTATTGGCCACATGAGTAAGGCTATGACGGGGGAGGGGGGGAGGAGGGGTCTCTTTTGTGCCTACATTGGGGAAGGCAGGGCCCTGGGGTGAGGGAGGGGGTAGGGGTTCCGGAAGCTGCAGCTAAGACCAGGGACGCTCGAGCTGGCTGAGCCCAAAGGCCTGCGAGAACCGTCGGCGGCAGGGGCCCAAAGTCCTGGAGGTGTATCGCCTTGGCCGATGATTCTCAGTGCTTCTCGGCGCCCTGGTCTGACATGACAGCGGGAGATGGGGAGACACTGGGCTGCCCGGTCATCCTCAGCCCTTCTTATGTCCCTGCTGAGTGACCGGGCCAGGGTCACCTTCTCTTGGATGGAAGGAAGTCGGAAAAGTTTGGTCCCATGATCTATACTCAAAAAATATATATACTGTCTATAGCTCTATATATATATGCATATATATATATAGGAAAAGTTGCGATTTAGTTTGGGGAGCCACCAAGGAGGGAGCGGAGAACCCGTTGGCCCCCAACTCAGGAGCCCCCTCCCCCCAGCGCGGGGGCAGACCATGAAGCCCCCTCCCCGCCCCATGTGGCCTTCAGTAGTGTTTCACATTAAGGGGGTGTGCGGAGGGACAAGAGGAGACGGGAGAGGAGAGGGAGGGCTGGTGTCCAAACTCGGTTGTAATTTACGGAAAAGTCCGGGATCGGTTGGAAGCGGGAAGCCCTCCTGGGGTGGGAAGGCCCCTCACCTGGCGGAGAAGGGAGGGGCGTTAGGGTGCGGTGATGGGGGGCCTACGACATGGCCTCCCACCCACACCCCCTGCCCTGCTGGCCAGGCTGGGTTCTGGGAACCCAAGGGCCCCTGTCTTTTCACAGAGTCCTTTTCCAGATCCGGAGGCCAACAAACCGTCTCGGAAGGGACGACTTCGGGTCGCTGAGCCCACTTCCTCCCGCAACCTGGGGCCAAGAGTTGTGTTTATTCTCGTCTCCCCTGCCCTGCTCCGTGCCACCACTGAAGCTCCGCCCCCCAAGCCCCGCCCCATGTCTGGTCATTCACAGCAGGTGTGACCCCAAGTGCGGGGGAAACGGAGCCTAGCGCGTAGTAGGTGCTCAGTAAGGATTTGCTGTCCCAGAGCGTTCAAGTGCATGGGCCATGTTAGTTGCCTGATCCCGTCACTGAATACCCGCGAATCTGTGGGTGCTGATTTGAGAGTCGGAAAAGCACGCGCAGCCCCTAACTGAGCACCTACTTCGCGCCAGATCCCAGGCGCGGCGCTTTGATGACGACGGCGCTCGCGATGGAAAAAAGAAAACCGAAACAAATGATCAAGCGCTTTCCAGGTGGCGGGTCCTGGGCTCGGCGGGGAAAACACCGCATCCCCAAGCGGAACCTCCCTGCTGCCTCTCGGGAGGCGACTTCACGAACCCATTGCACAGATGAGGCTCGTCAAGGCTTGCGGTCAGTTATGTTGCCCCACTGGCCCCTTAGGCTCGCTGTTCCTTCCCCAGAGAAGGTGTTTAGTTGTTGATAAAGTTGTTCTCTCTGATGGCAAAATACACTCTTGGGGGTGTGTTTGGGGGATCATTTGGGAGGGGCAGGCTGGTGAGCAGGGCAAACATTCTGCTTTCTCACCAGCCCACGGAGCACGAATTACACCAAATGAGGAGCTCTGATGGGGGCCCAGCTGCGAGATTCACAGGACAGGACGCGACAGAAGTGCCTCCCTACAGCCCACCCCACCCCAGACCGAACCTGGCCTCTCAGGCGAACTTCTATTCATCCTTCAAAGCCTTCTTCTGGAAGGATTCCCCAACCACCCCAGGACCCTAGTTTCACCCTCCGTCCCAGCCCCAACCGAAGGGGGGATGGGAGGGTGCTCTAGGCTAGCTCTGTCCACACCGGCCCAACCTGAGGGCCCCTCGCGGCCTCCAGCAGCATCCCCTGGGGCTGGGGAGGGTTTGGAGAATGAGGGGGTGTTTGGCCAAGACCGGGTGGGGGCGGGGGTGGGTGTGGGTGGGGCCGCCTGGCGGCTCACCTGGGCCAGGCCCGCAGCCTCCGGGCGGCTGTGGGCGCGGTCAGTAGGGGTGTCCCGGGTCTTTGGGCCGCTTCAGCTGCACTTTGAGCCTCTTCATGCCGATCTGAAAGCCGTTCATGGCCTGGATGGCCGTCTGCGCGCTGGCCGGGTTGTCAAAGCTCACGAAGCCTGCGGAGACCGGGGTGGACCCGCGATGGTGGGCAACGTGGGCGTCCTCCGCTTCCTCCAGTGCTGCGGCCCCGGCTTCCCGGCTCGCGGGGTCCTGGGGGCGGGGGGTGTGCGCTCGCAGGGGCAAGTGGGCCCGGGGAGGTAGGAGGGCGCGCCAGGGCACACACAGCAGCCCGGGTCCGGGATATGACACCCTCTGGACTTGCATGCCTCTGGGGATGGGGTGCTTGCTCCTTACCTGGGGTCTGCTCTGCTGAGACTTCCCACAGGTGGAGGGGACAGGTGGGTGAGGCCCCTGGGGGACCCGCGAGGGCCACATTCTCCCTCCCTCCCCATCCTGGCTGCCTGCCTCCTTCCAAGCCCTGGATGCTAACCCTTTGCCCCTCTGAGACCACTGTCCATCTGGGATCCTGACTGCGCATCAGACTCTGTCTCTGTGTGAGTGTCCCTGTGTCTCTTCTCTCTATCCTTCTTGTCCTCTGCCTCCTTCTGCCCTTTAATCTCTCTTTCTCTATCTCTGTCTCTCTTTGTCTCTGTCCGTCTCTCTATCCCATTTCCCTCTGCTCCCCCCAGACAATCAGAAACACCCTGGCCTGCCCCTCTTCAACCTTCCACCAGCCCCAACTCCCTCCACCTGCCACCCCAGGCCGCCGTGCCCTACTCCTGCCCCTCACCTCTCGGTCCTCGCAGGCTTCCCGGGATGATGTGGAGGCCACAGGGGCCGGGGGCCCTCTGGGGCGAGGGACTGCATGCCCAAGCATTGGAGGCGGGGATCCCCGAGCTCTGGGTGAGAGGCCGGGTGGGGGGTCAGGTGGAGAGATATTGGGGGCAGGGATGAGCGGTCCTGCAGAGGCCCACTGGGGAGCCATGGGGGAATGTGGAGCTGGGGGGTGATGTCCTCACCTCTGTCATCTCTCCTAACACCTGCCCCCACTATACTGATCATGAAGCCGAGGCTCAGAGAAGGCACAGGACTCCTCACTGTTGAGAGGGACTGAGTGGGTTTTCCTCCACACGCTGCCTTCTTTGTCCTGCAAGCAGGATGCTGAGGAGGCTCCTGGGCACTGGCAGAGGACCCTTATCCGTGTGACCTCGAGTGTGCTGTTTGACCATTCTGTGCCTCTCATTCCTCCCTCGGTAAACTGGGCAACTTTCCTCTTTCATGGTTGGATACTGAGTATATACAGGGGGTGCTTACTAAATAGGCAACAGTTGGCCTTCTGAATACAACAGGGTGAGAGTAAGAGTCCACATTTCAAAGTCAAACGGACTGGTTCCAATCTAGGTTCTGCCTCTTTGCTGCTGTGTGAACTTGGAGGTGTCCAAGGCCCTGTAGGACCCACCCCGTCCCCTCCCTGGCCTCCCCTCTTCCGACTCTCCCCCTCACTCACTCTGCTCCAGCCACGTGGGCCTCCTGGCTGGCCCTCCAACACACCAGGCATAGGTCTGCCCCAGGATCTTTGCATGTGAGGCTCCCTCTGCCTGGAACCCTGTTCTGGGGGCAGGATATCTCATCATTTGGGTCTCAGCTGAAACATTACCTCCTGCATACCAGCTTCTGTGTTCCTAAGAGTAGATGGTGATGGTGTTCCTCCCGCCATTTATAACCCCCTGGCCTACGACCTGCCTTGTTTATTTCCACCTCCCACCCGTAAACCTGTGCTTTTCAACTCCACAGTCGCTGGCCACGGGGGGTCATTTGGATTTAGATTCGTTAAAACTAGAACTTCGGTTCTGTGGTTGAACTACCCCACTAGAGGTGCCTGGCGGCAGACGGCAGAGGCGTGGAGAACATCTCCGCCAGTGGAGAAAATTCTGTCGGGCAGTGTGCCAAGACCTCGGGCTTGGGAGGAATTTTGTTGGCTTCCTTCGCTGCCCTGTACCAGCACCCAGCGTGGCGCCTGGCACACGGTAGGTGCTTAATAAGTGCTCACTCTAACTTCTAAACGTGATTCTCTTGGACCACCCGTCTCCCGGCTGACCACGCCCTCCCATGCCCCTGTTCCTCGGTGGCCTGCGGAGTCGGGGACGGGGCTGGCCAGCAGGAGGGGGTGTCTGCGGCAGGTACTCACCAAAACATTTGCTCTGGTTGGTGGCCCGATCCATAAACACCTTGGAGGAGATGATATTGCCGAAGGGCAGGAACATCTGCGTCAGCTCCGTGTCTCCAAACTCCTGGGGGAGGTGGTAGATAAACAGGTTACAGCCTTCGGGACCTGCAGGTGGGGG
Source organism: Nasua narica (assembly GCA_028533885.1). NCBI lineage: Eukaryota > Metazoa > Chordata > Mammalia > Carnivora > Procyonidae > Nasua > Nasua narica. The sequence continues at coordinate 2,013,220 of CM052799.1, read as the reverse complement.
AGAGAAAGACATAAAGCCCCCAAGGAGAGGAGGCGGACCCCCCCGGGGGAGGGGCGCGGGACCGGAGCCCACCTCTGGCATCTCCAGCTGTTGGGGGGAGGGTGCCTGTGACCCCAGGAAGCAGGGGGGTGGGCGGTGGGGAGGGGAGGCAGGGTGTGCTTACCCTTGCCTGTCTAATCCCACACTTGGGTACCCTGAACCTCTGACGATCCTCAGACCCCAGAGAGTTTACAAAACTCAGATGGTCCCTTCCCGCAAAACCGAGATAAATCCCTCAATGCCAGACCTTGGATAATCCCCGAATCCCAGACAACCGGAAACCCCTGAAAAATCCCTAAACCGGAAACGCCAGACCATCTATGACAGCGGATGAATTGTACGTGGGGTATGCGGACACTCTGTATTTCTTTGCACTAATTCTGTAAATCTAAAATTGGTTTTAAACCAAAATGTTCACATCTTACAAGTCCGATGATCACAGGATAAGACAAGTCATTCCCGGGTCCCCAACCCCAAATATCGAGATAGTTTTCAAAACCATGCATAATCCTCTAAACCTAGAATAATTTTCAAGACTCAGATGACACAAAAATAAAATCAAGTAAGATAAAAAGAAAATTCTGTAGTCCCCGAGCCACCTGGTAATTTTATTATATTTTTATTTATTTTTAAGTAGGCTCCACGCCCAACGTAGGGCTCCAACGCGGGACTCCGAGATCCAGAGTAGTGCCCCCTACCGACTGAGCCAGCCAGGCGTCCCCCACCCCACCGCGTCCCCACCTGGGAATTTTAAAATGATATACTATACCAACCAGGAATAATTTTTTAAAAGCACAGCTAACTCTCAAAACCATCCCCTCCCCAAATAATCCCCAATGCGCGAGTCACGTGACATCTACAAATAACAATCAAATTTAAAAACCTTCATTACATGAACAGTCACCGAACCTGCCCCTAATCCCAAACCAACAGGTGACCTTCTCCCATGCCCCCACAAAACGCGAACCCCCAAACCGCCCCAACCCAAATCCCCTTCGGCCCGGAAATGAGTACTCTCCATCCCAGGAAATATAAAATCCAAGATTACCCACTGACATCCAACCCCTACCTTCCTGATTAGGACCACAGTTCTAAGTACGCTTGTTTTTCAAACGCAAGTGTGTTCCAAGGTGATCACTGTGGTTGATGTGGACGGCACAACCGCGACACAAACGGTAGGGTGGCTAATGCACTATCTCATCTCTGAGAAACCCGGGGTGAAGGGGGAAAGCCGCATCCAGCTGAGTTGGACCCCATGAGAGCACAGCGCATGCGCGCACACTTTCCACAAAACACACACACACACAGCGGGAACACCTACCACTCCCTCGGCTCCCCAGCGGGTCGTGAGCGACACGCATCCCCGTCTGGGCTTACGACTCCCCGGCTGCCTTCAGACAAGCCTCTTTCCGCCGCGTGACGGCAGCCCACAGCCGCACCCCTTCCCATCAGTGCTGCCTCCACGTGCAAACCTGAGGTCTTCACTGGGATAAAGTGCCACGCTGACTGTATTTTTTTAACCTGCTCGAGGGCGTGACACTGTGCTACCATTTTTATTAGGGCTCTATCTTTTCTTTTGTTTTGCTTTGACGGGTGGCAGAGGAAGGTTTGGAATGGTGTGAGCGTAGGGACTCTCCAGAATGTTCCCCATGAGTGACAGCAGGGCTGATCACCGCTGCACTAGTTTTGACGCCCTTAGCCCTGGTGGAGGGAAGCCGGAGCAGGGACCGGGGAGGGAGACACCCAGGTCCGAGCCATCCACAAAACAGTGACCTGAGGCAGCTGGGCCCTCTCTGAAGCTCGCGCTGGCCCACCCTGGCTGGGGACTGCAGGGCGTGTGGGGAGGTCACTGAAAGTCACATTGGAGCTGCCAGAACCTCCAAATTTTCATGCCGTCTGTGACTTTAGCCACAGAGCCCCCCGGAAATATAAAATCTGACGGAGAATAGGGTAGTAGCTGGTTGGCAGAGCTGGGGACCCTTCAGTCTAGAGTTCGTCTTGGAAGCTTAGCTCCTGTTTCCTGGCAGTGGCCCCCTTCCAAGGGCCAAGGGCAAGGGCAAGGGCAAAGTGGGGCAGAGCTGCAAAGAACTCAGTCTGCAAGCCCCTGGCCATGGAGTGAGTGGGTCACCTCTCCCCGACCCCCACTAGCTGGACGGACAAGGGAAAGGGCCATCCTGGGTGCTAAGCCACTGTGTGTGTCAGGAACAGCCCTGCCTCCTTCCCAGTAACGCCTCTTGACCCAGATGGTCACTCCTGTTGCAAAGGAGGAAACTGAGGCACGGGGCAGTGACGTGCTTTCCTTACAGTGGCACAGTCAGAACTGGGTGGATCTGAATCCTGGATTGTCTGAACCTAGCTCCTCCCTTCTTCCTTACTGGGGAGGCCTCAGTTTACCCGAGATAGCTCACCGCCGCCCTCCCCGCCCGCGCCCGACCTCAAGATGAGCGTCCTCTCCAAAAATTCAGAGAATCGTCCAGCCCTGGAGAGGCCGGCTGGTGGTGGTGGGGTCACCCCCAGTCCCGCTAGTCCTATGGTTCCCACTTTCCAGAGGAGGGAGCCGAGGTTCAGAGAGGGTGAGTCGGTTCCCCCAGAACACCCAGGGGCCGTGTCAGAACTGGAACCCAGGTCTCTCTGGCCCGCAGGCCGCCCTCTTGGCCGCGGCTCCCCAAGGTCCCGCGCCAGGCCAGGCCAGGGGTCCTGGAGGTGGAGGGGGCGGTCAGAGGGAGGGGCTGGCGCCCAGGGGAGGTCGCGGCCCCCTCACCTTCTCGCTGCTGCTGCTGCAGGAGGGGCGGCGGCTGGGGGACGCTGTGCGCGATGGGCGTGATGGCCGCGGTGGGGTACATGGCTGCGGAGACCGGGAGCGAGACACAGGGCGGAGGCGGGTGTGAGGCCGGTGGGTAGCCCGGGGAGGACAGGGGCGGGGCCACGGCGGTCTTGGGAGGGAGGCGGGGCGTGCCTGCGGGGGAGGGCGTGCCTAAGGGAGGGGCCAAGGCTCAGGGAAGAGTGGGGCGGAACCATGACTCGACGGGGTGGGGCCAACGCCTGACCTCAGGAGGGGGCGTGGCCACAACCGGGGGGCCAGCCTGAAAGGGCCAAAGCCACACAAGATCAGAGTGGGTGGGGCCAGGGTCTGAGGGGCAGGGCCATGGCTGAGGGCGGGGCCCTGACAGAAACGGGGCAGGATACGAAGGGCGGGACCAGACACTGCAAGGGCCGGGGAGGGGTGGAGCCAAAACCTGGGATTGGGCCAGGGCCAGAAGTAGGAGGCGAGGCTAAGTACAAAGAGGGAAGGCCAAACGAAAGGGCGGCCCTTGGGAGGCGGGGCCAGAAGAGGGGTGTGACCACGGGGGCGTGGCTAGACAGAAAGGAAGTCGGGGCCGAGGGGGCGGGGCCACGCCCGAGAGTGGGCCGGACTGCCCGCGTACCTGTGTACTGCTGGACTCCGGAGAAGGCGGGATGGAGGGTCTCGGCTACGGTCGGGCTCTGAGCTGCGGGTTAGAAGGAGGGGCTGAGTGGGACGGGGGCAGCAGATCTTCCATCCACCCCCGATCCTTAGGACCCGGAAGGAAAGCAACAAACATCCGCCCCAGCTTCACCTCTGTATAAACTTTTTACAGGTATGGTCCCCATTTGACAGATAGGAAAACTGAGGTTCAGAAAGGTGAAGCAACTGGCACAGGGCCATTCAGATGGGAAATGGCATAAGTCGAACAGGGCTCCACAGAGGTTTAACCATCACCCCCATCTCTCTGTTCCCATCCGGACCCCCTCATTCTTCCCCTTTATTCTCTGGATTCTCCAGAACTTCAGGCCTCTGCTCCTGATCACCCCCCCCACCCCCATCCGTTGCCCTCTCTCCCACCCCAAGCCTCACTCATCAGACACCCTGTGGATCCCCTATGTGGCTGTGACCTCCCGACTGCTCCCAAGGGAGGAGGTAAGAGGAGGGGAGAGGTTGTCCAGACCACTAGAGCTGGTCCATCAGGGGGAAATTTCAGCCAAAAGATTCAGCTGGAATGGAGAGAGGTTACCAGAGGATAGGTGTGTGGGGGGGGTGACCATAAAGGGGTCACATGAACGAATCGCGCATGGAGATGGAGCATTGTGGTGGTGGTTACACAAATCTATGCCTGTGATAACACGGCACAACCCCCCCCACACACACTCGTGTGCGTGCGAGTGCACACGGAAAGGGGTGCAGAGTGAGTAAGGTGTCCAACTCATCTTGAGTTCATTGTATTGTACCAATGTCAGCCTCCTGATTTCGACAATGTCCTCGGGTTATGTAAGCTGTTGGCGCGGGTGGCGGGCTGGGTTGGAGGGACCGGGACCTCTCCGTACTATTTTTGAAACTCTCTGCGAGTTCCAATCATTTCAAAATAAAAATAAATTCTCCTCAATGGTGGAAACACAGATGACTTACTTCACCTAAGCAAGGTGTTGGAGGAGGCTTGCCTGGGGATGGTGGTATAGGGTGGGGAAAGGCAGGACCTCTGCTTCCCAAAGGCAGGGCCCAGCCTAATTTGGTGCATTGCTAATACTGAATGGATGGATGCAAGAATGAATATGGGTCCTGACATCTTCCTCAATAGTGACGATTAATAATTAAGATTGATGGCGCTGTTCTTGGTACAGGCGATGTGCTAAGCACTTGATATGCTAATTTCATCATCAGTGCAACCTCATGAGATGACTGGTGTCATCAGCCCTATTTCCTAGGTGAGGAAATTGAGGCCCAGAGACTCACAGAGACCACCCTAACCCTAACCCTAACCACTGAACTGGAATTTGACCCCAGAAATGTCTGGATATAAAGTACAGCCTCTTTCTCTGTGCCCACAGCTCAAGTCTGTTTAGCTGAGACTCCCTCTGGTTCCCGGGGGCCATGGCATGGAAAGTCCTCCTTGTCCCGGAGACACCCTCCCCGCCTGCCCGCCCCCCACTAGGTCCCAGGGGACCACTCCAGTTACCTGGGTAGGGCACAAGGCCATTGGCATACACGGTCTCTAGGGCGGGGTGCCCCCCAGGGAAGGGCACAACACCCGCGAAGCCATTGGTGATGGGAGCCACGAGCCCGGGCACGGCAGTGGTGCCAAGCAGCGGGGGTGAGTGCAGTCCTGCAGAAAGGAGGAGCGCCATGGGGAGCCTGAGCCTGGCCCTGGCCCTGGCCCTGCCCTGCCCACCCATCCTTAGGCTCCTGGCGGACTCTCACCAGAGGCAGGGGCGATGGGCGTGGCAGGCAGCCCGTTAAGGCTGACGGCGCCAATCTGCTGGATGTGGCAGGGTGAGAAGGCCACGCCAGGGCTCAGGTAGCTGCCCGACGTGGACAGGACCGTTGTCTGCTGCTGCATGAGCTGGGGGTGGAAAGGGAGTCAGTGTGCACGATGGGGGTGGCACCTGCCCTGAGGTCATGACTCATGGGAGGAGGCCCGGTCCTCAAGTAACTTGAATGGGGGAGGGGGTCAGCCTGGCTCTCTTGGCTCAGGCTGGGTCAGGGCTCAGTTAGGAATTGGGGCTCAGCGTGGGATCAAGGCTCTGTCTAGGATTGGGGTTCAGCCTTGAGATGAGGGCTGAGTCAGGAATTTGGACTTAGTCTGGGATCGAGGATCAGCCAACACCAAACTCAGCCAGGGTTGGGTCTCAGTGTGGAGTCAGCCTCAATTTAGAGGCTCCTTTTGGGTTGGAGACCCAGCCTAGATTTAGAGCCTAAGCATGGGGCCGTGTCAGTGCAGAGTTGGGGTTCAGCTGGGGCCTGGGGCTCAGTTCCTGGCTGGGGGCTCCGCTGGGGTTGGGGTGGGGCTCAGGAATCAGCCTGGATTTGGGGACTCAACCATGACCAGGATAGGACCGTGAGTCAGAGAGAGTAGGCAAGAGACAGAAAGATGAGCAGAGAGGCAGAACCCCCAACAGAGCATGAATGGAGAGAGAGAGAGAGAGAGAGAGAGACCGAGCCGGACCCCCCGAGTAGTGTGGGGAGCCCCGCCGGAGATGGAAGTGCAGCTGCTGGGGTCACTCACAGCCTGGGCGTAGGCACTGTAGGGGCTGAAGGGCAGGGTGAGGGACGGCGTCAGGATGCCTAGCTGCCCCACCATCTGCTGCATGCGCCGCAGGGTTCGCTCCTTGTCCGTGTCGGCGAACTTGACCACCAGGCTGGAGGAGGCACCCTTCAGGGACAGCGGCAAGCAGGGAGGGAAAGAAGGAGGGAGGTAGCCAGGGCGTTGGGGTTCCTGGAACCACACCAGCTCTGACCCTTGGTGGGGTGGGGGTAGCACTGTACAAGCCAGCAGCTGCCGGTCCTGCCTGTGGGCCAGGACGTAGCTGCAGGACACCTACGTGACAGCGAGAACAGCTCAGAGATCAGCATCCTGGGTCTCGCACTTGACCGTGTGCAGCCACCTGAGGGCACAGGTGGGGCCTCCCGGCCCAGGCAGTCGCGTCTGGGGCCCAGTAGAGGGCCCTGACTATCAGCTACGCTCTCAAAAATGGAGAGTCCAACTGGTGGGACCCAGGTGGAGGACCCTAGAGCTGTCACTCACACCTGAGGACAGGTGAGACCCCAACCATCAGAGAGGGGACATGCCCCCTTTGCTGGAGAGCTCATTGCCCGATGCGCCGCATCACTGGTCAGCTGTGTGCGTGGGAGAAGGCCTGACCTCATGGTGAGCCCGAATCCTGCCTCCCGGGGCTCCGACTGAGGCCCGAGTGCGAGGGCTGGAGGGCTGGAGCGTGCAAGGGCTGGAGGGCTGGAGGCTCTGACGCTGCCTTGCTCCTCACACCCATTTGAGAACAGCTGAGAGAAGAGAGGGTTCTCCAGGGCCTGTAATCCCCGTGGCAGATTCGGATATTTCTGTACCGCGACTGTGGCTCCTGGGCCCTCCCCTAGGGGGCGGGGCTACTCCCTGTGCCGCCGGGTCCTCCCCCGCCTCTCCCCGCCGCAGGCCTGCCCCCTGCCCATCCCCACTCCGCCCAGGGGACATTTCCAACCGACCTGGCCCCTTCCCTGCCCTGTCTAAACCTCTGTGGCTCCTCAAGGCCCCAAGAACTCCGTGCTACCCGGCCGCGGGCTGCAGCCCCTCCAGCCCTCTCCCCTGCTCCTCTGGGGCTGCGCGCCCCACCCCCATCGCTGTTGTCATGCCTCGCGCCCCACATTCCGCTGCTGGCCTCCACAAAGCCACACCACCCCCTCAGGCCCCGCCCCTCCAGCACACCCTCTTGTACACTCACACACACATGCACGCACACTCTCACACGTTCCCCACACACGTGCACACTTAGGCACACGCACGTTCAGTCACCCACACCCTTACCACGCATGCTCACACATTCATGCGTCTAAAAACATAACTTCACACATCACACCCATGTTCATACACTCACACATGTATGCACACTACGCACGCTCATGCTCACACCCACGTGCAGACTCACTATGCACACTCACACACATTTGCATACACGCGACCACCACCCTCACAAACACAGACGCAAATACCCCCACAAACGCGTGCACACATTTACACGCACCAGGCACATCACGCTTAGTTGCACACATGCATTCACACAATACGTTCAGAGGCCCACGATCACACGTGTACACATGCAATCACATACACGCATATTCACACACACACGCCCTCACAGAGGCACGCTGCGCTCGTTCCCCCCACATCAGCCAGGCAGACCCACACGCACAGGTGTGCTCAGTACACACATGTATCAACACACGTGGGCACACACTTGCACTGCACAAGCCACTCACACAAACACACCCGTTCAACACACTTCTACATGTGCACTAGCACACGCACATATCCATATTCACACACACCCCCCCTCATGTGCCTATTAACAGTCACCTACTAACAACCACGCGCACACACACACCCACGCAGCCACACACTAGCAGTACTTCCGAGCACACTCCCACACATGTACTTGCACGCTCACATGCTCGGATGCTCCACACATGCACAAGCGCACACTCACCTGCACACACGTGCCCACACCACCATCAGAGACCCCGCCTCTCTCTCCGCCTGTGCCTTACTGATGACCAGCAAGTGGCTACGGGATGGCGAAGGCGGGGACGGTAGGGAGAGGTGTGGTCCCTGTCCCCTCCCCCCTGCCGCACACCCAGCCCCCTGGCCCAGGGCAGTCCCTACTCACCGGCATGGTCTGGCTGCCGTGCAGGGCGTGGATGGCCGCTTGGGCCTCGGTGTGGGAGGAAAACTTCACAAAGGCACAGCCTGCCCCGAGAGAAGGAGAGTGCGTGAGGGTGACGGGGTCTTTCTGGGTGGGGAGGGGCCACAGGAGAGGGGACCGGGAGCCCTGGTCGGCGGGCCAGACAGCCAGTCATGTGTTCAGACAGACAGCTGGACAATAAAGGATCAGGCAATAAGAAGAGCGCACAGAGTATGACGTCAGCCAGGTGGTCCCCTGTTCACCCAGAAAGCCGCCAGCTACCCAGGTGTTGGTGGCTCACATGGTTGGACAGGCACGGTGAGGCGGCGTGCGGCCGGGGAGGGGGGGGGGGCGCGGCTGCAACGAGTGAAGGGCGCAGGCTTAGAGAACACCCACCAGGCACCAGCCGCTGACACCGTGAGATCGAGTTGTAATCAGATATGCAGAGAGAAGGTGACAAACGTTCAGACACAGGCACTGAGATACCGTCCTGTGGGCACACTCAGGCACAGATACATTCAGACCCAGACAGATAAGCCCATGTGACCAGAGTTGGAGAGACGGGGACAAAATAAATAAATAAATACAAAGCAGACAGGACAGACCCATCTGACCGGCCACACAGGAAGAAATCAGAAACCAGGCAGCCAAGGCGGCCAGGGACCACCCGACACAGGCAAATTCAGACACAGAGTCATAGAGAGAGACTACTAGACATAGTTCCAGACGGCCGACTACTGCCGAAGAGCCAGGCAGACTGGGGGTGGGGTAGGACAATGGAATGTTCTAGAATTAGAGAGTGGCAATGGTTGCACTGTTTTTTGAACATACTGAAAAGCACTTCACTGTACACTTTCAAAAGGTGAATTTTACAGTATGTAAATATCAATTAAAAAAGAAAAGAGGGGTTCCTGGCTGGCTCAGCCAGTAGAGCATGCAACTCTTGATGTTGGGGTTGTGAGTTTCAGCCCCCCATTTGATGTAGAGATGATTAAATAAATCAACTTTTAAAAACATTTAAATAATAGGGCGCCTGGGTGGCTCAGTGGATTAAAGCCTCTGCCTTCGACTGAGATCATGATCTCGGGGTCCTGGGATTGAGCCCCGCATCAGGCTCTCTGCTCAGCAGGGAGCCTGCTTCCCCCTCTCTCTCTGCCTGCCTCTCTGCCTGCTTGTGATCTCTCTCTCTGTCAAATAAATAAATAAATAAAATCTTTTAAAAAATTAAAAATAAAAATAATTTAAAAAGAGAGAAAGAGAGCCAAGCAAATAGGGACCATGGGATACATTCTGTCCTAGAAGATAAAATGTTTCCAGGGCCAGAGACAGACACAGCAAGAGTTGGTGCCTGACAGGTGAACCCAAAAAGGTAGAACAGGTCGACAGACAAAGACCACCAGACACACGAAGACCCAGACAGAAATAGTCATTTAGACACTAAGGCAGAGAGAGTCAGAGACTAAGAGAGGCAGGTGGAGTGATCCCCATCGCAGTCACAGTCACGTGGGCAGACAGGGAGACGGGTCGCTGTGAAGCATTAAAGTCTTTCCTAGATGTTCACCCAGGATCAGGCAGACGGTCCACTGGAAACCGTCCCACAGAGTTAGGTGGGCACAGACACAGCGCCCACAGGACCAGGTGGGACTGGACAGTCTCCGTCCACCCAGCCCGCGCCCCCAGGAGCCAACCCCCAGCACGTGCATGGCCCCGCCCCAGGAGCCAACCCCGCCCTCCCATGTGCCAGGCCCCACCCCCAGGAGCCAGTCTTGCCTTCTCACGTGCCCGTCCCTGCCCCTCAGGAGCCAACCCCGCCCCTCCACGTGCCCCGCCCCGCTCCAGAAGCAAACTCCACCTTCTCAAGGGCCCGGCCCCGTCCCCAGGAGCCAACCCCGTTTTGTCAAGTGCTCGGCCCCGCCCCAGAAGCCGAACCCACCCTCTCACGTGCCCCGCCCCGCCCCGCCCCGGAAGCCGACTTCGCCTTCTCAAGTGTCTGGCCCCACCCCCAGGAGACAATCCTGCCTTCTTAAGTGCCTGGCCCCGCCCCAGGGTCCAACCCCGCCCCCCACGTGCCAGGCCCCTCCCTCAGGAGCCAAACTCTTCTTCCTACGTGCCCCTCCCCGCCCCAGAAGCCAACCCACTTTCTCAAGGGCCCCGCCCCGCCCCCAGCAGCCAAACCCGCCCTCCCACTGCCCAGCCTAGGCCCATCCTCCCACGCGCCCAGCTCCGCCCCCGGGCCAGTCCCGCCCCCGGCCGGTCACCTTTGCTGCTGCCGTCAGGCCCGCGCAGCACGGTGCATTCGTCGATGACCCCAAAGGGCTGGAACAGCCGCAGCACGTCCTCCTCCGACTGCTGCTTGTTCAGCATCCCCACAAACAGCTTCCGGTCTCCTGTGGGCGGAGACACCCCCTCAGCCGAGTCCTGGCCTCCGGGAATTTCTCAGTCCCTCCAACAGAATGGAGGCAGCGGGGCGTGGGGGGAGCACGGCTGGCCCCTGCTCTGCCTGTGTGTGGGAGGACACAGCCACGCGCTTCCCTGCTCCGGGCCTCTCCATCCTCCCACGTGCCATGCACGGCTCCTCTCCAAGCCTTTGCTCACGCAGCGCCCCCCTCCTGGAACGCCCTCCCTTCAACCCTTCAGGGCCACCGAGCTTCACTGCTCCCACCCTCAGGGCAGAGATGGCCTCTCTCCTTGCCCGCGGAGAACCCACACCTAGTACTAGTGTAAGAACTGCCTCGCCTCGCCTGGCTCCCCATCTCTCTGCCTGCCATCTAGATTTCCCAGTCGGGGGGTGAGCACAGATGGCCCCTTTATCCTCAACAGGGGCAGGCAGTCCATGTCTGTTGAATGAGTGCAGGCACCTGTGCGCACCGGACCAGGTACCCGAAGCCTGGAGCCCTCATCTGCTGGGGTGGGGGTCTGGCTGGAGGCCTGGCTGTCCAGCCTCTCCCGTAGGAGGCACCAGAGTCCTGCTCCCTCTGGTAACTGGGCTGCTCCCCTGTAATCGGGAACATGGCAGCTTCATCTCCCAGGGATGGTGAGCTGAGTTACTATGGAAACCTGTTCTCTGGCAGCTGTCACTCACGGGGATGTAAGAGAGAGGCACAGAAGCAGAGAGACTGAGAGTCAGGGAAAGAGACAGGTGAGAGAGAAAGAGAGACAGGGAGAAACACAGAGACGGAGACAGTCAAAGAGAGAGACAGTAAGAGACAAAGAGAGACACATAAAGAGTGGAGAGAGAACCAGAGAGACAGAAGGAGAAAAAAAAGATGAGAGAGAAAGAGATATGGAGTGAGAGGGAGAAAGAGAAGGTGAGACAAAGACAGACAGACAGACAGAAGGAGAAGAAGAAAAAGAAGAGGAAGAATTATTAAGAGTGAGAGAGAGAAGAGAAGAGACGGAGACATGCAAACCTCCTTCCCCCCGCCCCATCCCAATCCCTGACCTACACTAGCAGCCTGCTTGGAGACTGTGAAAACAGGTCCCAGCCCAAATGGACTGTCCCAGGCTCCTACACATACACAGGAGTCCCAACAGCCATGCCCCCCACACCACCCCCCAGGCTGGCTGCTCCCCCTCAGCCCTCAATCCACCTGAAATGGGGAGGGGGTGGGACAATCTCCAAGAACGGCTAGTCATGGACGCCACTGGGGACAGCCAAGCATAGTCCTACGGTCATGTCCCCAACACAGTCCAGACCTACGCAGACGCCAGGCCTCCAGCCTGCATACCCACACGACCGGCCCGGAAGAGTCAAGCACGCACGCTCGCACACACCCACGCCCAGGCCAGGCACGCACATGTGCACACAGGCCAGCAGGCAGCCCCACCGCATAAGCCACAGAAACACACACGCACATGTGCCTGTGCTCACACACATCTGTACACAGGTGTGCCAAGGTATACATGCTCACGTATACACAAACATGACACACACTCACACACGCAGTAATCCCTCTGAGGGTTCCCTTCAGAGATCCCAGCCCCTTTGCCTCAGAAGACCCCCAACATTGCACCCTACGGGGAGTGGGGCATTTTAAGCTCTAGGGACAAGCAGCGAAACCTAGCCAGCTGCCCCCAACTCCTTCAATCCTAGGCCCGTGGCACTGTGGTTTGGAAGAGGGGACACAGCCCCCTTGTTCCCCTGCGGCTGTCCCAGCTGCCTCTCCCACCACCACGAGCTGTGTGAGCAGAGAGGTGACGGCTACAGCCTTCTCATCAGGGGTTCCCTTCCTTCCCCCGTTCTTCTGCACCCCCAGCCTGGTGGCCACGGAGAGATGACAACTACCTCCGCGGCTTTCGCTGTCCGCCGGCTTCACCTGGATTGGCCGCGCCATCTGTGGAGACAGAGGGGAGGAGGAGGTCAAGGCTGACAGTGGGGGTATCAGGGGTGGGGGCCTTGCCTGAGCTCTGCCAGGCACCCTGCCCACCTCCCCGAGGCTCAGCACCCCACCAACTTCCAGCAGCAAACCAGTCAAACCAGTGACACATGGTCCCACCGATGGGGCTTTGCTCATTGCTGTCTGGAAAACTCTTACTTTACCTTCAAAACCCAGTCACAATATTTCTTGCTGTAGGAAGACTCCTCGCCTTCCCAGGTGTAGTAGACTCTTTGCAAAGATGCCTAACCCCTCTAGTCCCCATATGTGAAGTGACTTTGCAGTTTCTCTCATCAAAAAATGGAGCCTGTTTCTCCACGCTTTTGTATCTGGACTTGGCCTTGTGACTTGCTCTGACCAGTGGAATGCCGTGGAAGGGAAGTGTCGGGAGTTCCAAGCTCTGGCCTCGAGAGACTTTGCAGCTTCCTCTTTTGGAAACCCGACATTGTGACAAGCTCAGGTGACAAGCCCGGCAGGACAGGAGGACAGACCTCATTCCCTGAGAGGCCCCACTGAGAAACAGCATGTGGGAGTGAGGCTGGCCTGTCCCAGCTCATCCTGGCAAGCCCTGCCCGCCACTGCATGAATGACCCCAGGAGAGACCAGCAGAAGAACCACCCAGCTGAGACCAGGCTGAGCTTACTAACCCACAGAACCAACAAGTAAAATGGGCGGGGTGGTTGTTACTCAGCAGTAGCTGACTGATACGAGGGCAGCTACCTTTAGCCAGCTCTCTGAGCCTTGGGTGCGAGGACTGTCATATCTGAGTGGACCAGCTTTCAATCTAGACTCCTTGTTCTGGACACTTCTGTCCTCTACCCCCCACCCCCAAACTGACCCTACCATAGGGGTGAGCTAACATGAGTATCTGAGAATAAACTCAAGGGATGTGGGAAATGGGTGGCATTTGCTTCTTCATTGGTTTGAGAACAGAATCCTCCTCCAAGCCTCGTGGCTCCTGGTGAACTCCTATTCATCCTTCAAAACCTAGCTCAAAAGCCCCCATGTGGGCAATCCTTCCACCCCTCTGGGTTCCTTCCTCCATCTGCCTCAGCACAGGAAGTGTCCGTCTTGCTTTCTCAGAGCAGGCAGCTCTCCCCACACCAGGCAGGGAGAATCTGAGAAGCTTGCCAAACTGAATTGACCAGAAAGAATTGGCCGACACACACCAGCATGGAAGGGTGGCTGGTATGTCTGTGCCCGGCCTGGGGTTGGGACGAGTGCCCATCCCAGACCCCTTCCCAAGTCAGACCATCCCCATGGCGCTGCAGAGAAGGTGCTTGAGGGATGTCAGCTTTCTAGTCGCTGTGCAGATAGATGCCTAGCAAGCTCCAGAGAGAGGCAGTTTTCACCGGGACTTACAGATGACAACATCAAGGCCCAGACTATTTGTCCAAGGTCATGGTGGGCGAGTCAAGGCGCCAAGCCTTTCTAGACTTCAAATTTAAGGATTTTTCTACCCACTCCTATGAGTAGAGACCCCTCTCCAACTCTGAACCCCCACATCTCCTTCTCCTTGTCTTAGAGCCTATCTCAGCTCTGAGCCTCCCCAGGCCATTGGAGGCCCCTCCCTCACTCTGCACCCTCTTTCCCTGAGCCCCCTCCCCCTCTCCAGCTTCCCTACCCTCTCTGAGCCCCTCCCATTCTGAGTGTTTGTTCCCCAGCTCATAGGGGCTGCCTCAATTTGAACTCAGCCTTGGGAGCCCCAGAAGCAGAGAAGCCTTCCAGTGTTCCCAATTCCTGCCACCCAGCCACATCTGCAGAGGGACCCTGACCACCTGGGAAAGGCCAAACCACGTCTCCCTTCCCCCACCACGCGCGCGCCACAGACACACACACACACACACACACACACACACACACACACACATGCCCTCTCCACCTGGGTACCACACCCAGCTAGCTGGAGGCAGGACGGGAGATTATTTTAACCAGATGGAACCAGTTTCTGGGCTGGGGGCAGACTGAGGTTGTGAAGGGAGGTGGGGGGAGTGGGGGCACCTGAGCTCCAGCCTCCTGTTCGCCCCCACCCCTCCCACCTCGCCTCCGCTGGCCCTCACCTCCTCCCTCCTCCCAGCACCTTGGGCAGATGAGGATGGGGTTGCCATGGCAACGCTGATTCACCACACGGAAGCTGGCAATTGTTGTTGCCATGGAAACCGCCTCTTAGGGGCGAGCCCAGCTCCTGCCTTGCACAAAAGAGATATTTAAATATAATCTTCTGGAGATGGATGAGCTGAGGGAGGGAGCGAGGGAGGGGGGCCACGGGGAGGGAACCTGTCCCCATCACCGCACCCTCCACCCCCCCTTCTCGCGGCCTGGGTACCTGCGCCCCATCTCCCCCGTCCTGTGCAGAGCCTGGGACCTTCCGCCTCCTCCTGGGAGACCCCTTCCCCCTCCTGGGTCAGCTCGGGCTCGGGCCAAGGGTCCCGGTGTGGTTCCAAGAAGACAAGCGGGCAGTCCCCTCCTCCCCAGTCCCCCGCTCGAGAAAGCCGAGGCTCCGAGGCCTGGCTATCCGCACCCCGCGGCCCGCCTTACCCACCGGCCTGGAGACGCGCGCCAGGCTGGCCTCCACGTGCCGCCGCCCGCCCGGCCGGCCCTGGGCGCACAGGCGCGCACACGCCGCACGCACGTACCGGCCCCGCGCCTCGCTCCCCGCGCCCGACGCCCAGGCGGGCGCTGCCGATCCGCCCGCCAGAGGCCGGGAGGAGGCGTGCGGCGCAGGGCGCGGGGGGGGGGGGCGGGGAGTTGGGGGGGAGCTGGGTCTCCCCACACCCACCCCTCCTGTCGCCCCTGCCCGCCCATCTGGCTCTGCCCACCTCCTTCCGGCTCCCTCTCTCCATCTGTCCCACCGAGGTCTCTGCCTAGTGCCCTCCCTCCCTCCTCCACCTTCTCTGGCTCCCCAAGGCTGCATCCCTTCCCCGCCCCCTCCCTTCCTCCTTTCATTTATTCAATAACATTCCTGGTGTGCCCCGTGCTGAGTAATTTTTGCAACCCCTGGGAGGACCCTCTCATCTGGCATGAGGGGAGACAGAGGCACATACAGCTATTTCCAGACTTAAGCAGTGGGGATTGAGGCACAGGTAGGGACCACCTTCCGGGAGGCCCTAGAGCATGGAGCAGCGCAGAGCCAAAGGCTACCCTGGGGCTTCACTGAAGGTGGAAAATCTGCGCTGGGTTTTGAAGTATGATTAAGAGTTTGGTGGAGGGGGGACAGTTTCTCATGTTGGAAGAAAACCTACATCCACCGACTCATTTAATCTCTAGGGGCACCTGGGGGGCTCAGTGGTTTGGAGCCTCTGCCTTCGGCTCAAGTCATGGTCTCGGGGTCCTGGGATGGAGCCCCGCGTCCGGCTCTCTGCTCAGCGGGGAGCCTGCTTCCCCTCTCCCTCTGTCTGCCTCTCTGCCTACTTGTGACCTCTCTTTCTCTCTGTCAAATAAATAAAATCTTTTAAAAAATTAATCTCTAAACAACTTTATGAGATGGAAACATTCTCACTCTACAGGTGGGCAAATCAGAAAGGGAGAGGAGAAAGTTAGAAGCAGAGGCCCAAGCGCCTGCTGGTTTCTTCAGGGTCCAGCCAACCCTCCGGCCAAGGGGCCTGTGGGCCGGGGCTCTAGGGGAGTGTCTGTGTCTTTGGGGTGGGCACACTTTAGATAGTTGAGACCCAGTCCTTGCTCTGCCCTCCAGTCTTTGCTGGGTGACTTCAACCAAGCCACACATCATCGAGAAACCCGGGTCCCTCATGTCTGAACTGTGTATATTACACATGGAGAAACACGGGATGTCCTTCGCCGCCGGGGGAGGGACTGCAGGAGGTGTCTCCGGCGGTCAGGCTGGGGCCCCAAAGATGCTCCTTTAGAAGATGCAAAGTTGTGCCTTTATAAGACGTAGGGGCCCAGCAGAGGTTGTTTCCGGGTGGAACAGAGGAGGAGGAGCGAGGTGTGCGTGTGTGCGTGTGTGTGCTTGGGGAGACAGGGAATGCCCGGGCCACTATTCCAGCCTCCCTTTCTGCCCCTGGAACACCCAGACCACCTGTCCAGCTCTAGGCGCTGCCGTGGCTCCTTCTGGCCTGGGGGTGGCAGCCGCCCTTCCTCCCTACTGGCCCAGAGTCCTGGGGGCTCCACTTGTCTGGGACGGTTCCTTCGTTCATTCAGTATGGATTTGCCAAGCGACCGCTGTGAGCTCCACAGCGCACCTGGGTCACCTCACAGTGTCCTCAAAGCCCTTCTGCAATCCCATTTCACAGATGAAGAAACTGAGGCCCCAGAGGGTCAAACCCCTGGACATTTGGCACCTGAGTCTCGAGTTGGGCTTGGCTCTGAGCCAGGTCATGGGACGTGGGAGGGGTCTTGCAAGGGGCCACTTGAGAAATCCCTGTGCGCATAGAAAGGGTTTTCAGGAGGGGTCTCTGGGGAACCCCCAGCCAGCCAGACACACCTATCCCTTTCTGGGGTGCAGGGCAGACGTCAGACCTGGGATGTCCTTAGCCCCTCAAGACCCTCCCGAAGAAGGAGACAACACGTGCTCTAATGGCACAGCCTCTCAGACACAGGTGCTGGACCTGTCGCCCCCCACCCCCCCACTGTCCCCACGGGTCTGTGCCATCTCCCGGAACCTCATCCTGGGGTTTGACAGCCCCACAAAAAGCCTCTGCTGCAATCTGAGTCCTCTGCCCAGCGTGGATTCTAGGGGCCTGCAGTCCATTCTGGGTTCTATTCTGGGATTCTGTTATTCAATTTAGGATCCTATTCCAGAATGCTGAGATTTGATTAAACCGCATCCCCCACGGACGCCGCTGTCACGCTCAGAGACGGGAGCTGGAGCGCGCTTCAGAAGCAGCATTTGTGGAGGGGGCCTGCCTGCTCCCTAGAATGGGGGGGGGAGGAAGCACGGAGCCAGCAGATGACCCGGCTCACCCTCCCCTCCCAGTTTAGAAAGAGATAAAAAGACACAAGTGTCCACTGCACCCTGTCTCCCCAAGCACACACACGCACACATGCACGCACGCATGCGGGTTTTTGAGGGGCGCCAGGAGACAGGAAGGATGGTGACTGCCTTGGTCTGTCTCACGACCCACTGCGGCCCCTTACTCCCTGGCTGTGTGTGCGGGTGTGTGCGGGCACGTGAGCCGCCCTGGTGGGCTCTTCCCGCACGGGGCGCACCTCGTGCGGCGGCTGCTCTGTCTTCTGGCGGAGACGCCTGGGGGTGCTGCGCTCAGCCATCCGTGCTCAGACGTGGCTGACGCGCAACGGGGGCTCCCCCCCCAGCAGCCTCCCCAGCACTCTTGCTACAAGCCGAACAAGGCTCGGGCTCTGAGCGCGCTAAGGCCAGCTCTGTGGGTCCCCTCGAAGGGAGGGGAGCCTCCCCTGTGAGTCAGACCCCCTCACTAGGCAGGTGGGGGTCAGCTCCAGAAGCTGAAGGCACGAGTACTCAGGGGTGGGAGCTCCCGGGTGTGCGCCCGGAGGAAGTGTGGCACGTGCCCTTCAGACACGAAGCACAGATGAGGGTCTCTCTCTCTCCCTGCGAAAGCCGGAAACAGCCCAGATGTCCACCAACGGGAGGACGGACAGATCAACTGTGGCTTCAAGCCATGAAATATTACACAGCAATGAAAAGGCACCAGTGATGGGGTGCCTGGGTGGCTCAGAGGGTTAAAGCCTCTGCCTTCGGCTCGGGTCATGATCTCAGGGTCCTGGGATCGAGCCCCGTATCGGGCTCTCTGCTCAGCGGGGAGCCTGCTTCCCGCCCCCCTGCCTGCCTCTCTGCCTACTTGTGATCTCTCCCTCTCTCTCTGTCAAATAAATAAATAAAATCTTAAAAAAAAAAAAAAAGGCAAGATGGGGCAAAGCCACCCAGTGTTTCAGAGATCTAGTCGTAAGTATGAGGATCACAAAGAAAAGCAGGGGTCAGGATGGTGACAGCCCAGGCTTGGGGACGTGACAGGGATGGTTTCTGGGTACTGTTGGCGATTCCTCCCCCTCCCCCTCCAACCATGAGCTGGTATCAAACTGAGACCCACAATCTAGACATATGATGACACTGCATCATGTTCCTGGGTCTAGAACGTTCTAGGTCTGCACTAAGGTGGTGGCTGATCCTTGGTCTAGAACATTCGGCGTCCATGCTGTCCAAGACGGTGGCTGATTCTTAGTTTAGGGCATTCTAGGTCTGAACTTGCCAATACAGTAGGTGACCCCCAGTCTAGAGCATTCTATATCTGCTGCCTGACACAGTAGCTGACCCCTGATCTAGAACATTCTAGATTGGAGTTGTTCGGTGTGGTAGCCACAAGCCACATGTGGCCGTTTAAGTTTAAATTTAAATGTATTTAAATCAAGTAGCATTAGAAATTGTTCCTAAGGGGACGCCTGGGGGGCTCAGTCGTTTGAGTGTCTGCCCTCAGCTCAGGTCATGATCCTGGGGTCCTGGGATTGAGCCCCATGTTTGACTCTCTGCCCAGCAAGGAGCCTGCTTCTGCCTCTGCCCCTCCCTCTGCTCGTGCTCTCTCCCTTTCCCTCTCTCTCAAATAAATAAATAAAATCTTTTTTTTTTTTTAAGAAAATTTTCCTGACTCACACTTGCCACATTTCAAAGGCTCAAAAGCGGCACAAACCTACTGGACAGCAGCGATAGAGCATTTCCATCACTCTGGAAAATTCTATCAGAGAGCAATGGTCTAGAAAGAGGATCTGCCAACTCCATTCTGGGCCTCTGTCTGTTTTTGTAAATAAAGTTTTATTGACACATAGCCACACGCATCCATTCATGCATCGTCTGTGGTTTCTTGTAGGCGATGCAACAGAGGGCTATGGCCCATGAGGCCAAAAATATTTACTCTCTGAACCTTTACAGAAGAAGTTTGCTGATTCTCGGCCTAGAACATTTTTGAATGATACTGTCCAATATGTAGCCACCAGCCACACGTGGCCATCGAACCCTTGAAGTGGCTTGTGTGACCGAGGAACAGAATTTCAAATTTCGTTTAATTATAATTAATGTAAATATAAACTGACATCTAAGAACTGATCCCTGACTCCATTCTGGGAAGATCTCTTAAGAATGCTTCGAGCAAGCAGGGTATAAGAACCTACTTTTCCGACTGCCAGTTTTATAGAATGCTAACAGCAAAGGCCACTGGAGCATTTCCGGTAACAACTCATTGTCCAGCTTGAGATGGACCGAGAGGCAAGATTCACCTTGAGGGTTCGATGCCTACGAGGGAAAAATGGACGTGAGCTCTCATTAACTATGCCTACTGCCTGCTGAAATGATAATATTTTGGAGAGGTGTTGGGTTACGATGAAATCTAGTATGAGAATTAACTTCCCCTGTTTCTTTTTAATTTTTAAATGCTGCTCCCAGAAAAGTGTGAATGCCGTTCGCGGCTTGCATTATATCTCCATTAGCATTCACTCTAGAATATTCGCCAGCTCCTTATTCTCCGGATCGCTGGATGCCAGTCGTCTCTCCCGGTCATGACAATTGCAAATGTCCCCAGATGTCGCCCAGGGTCCTGTGAGGGCAGAATCGCTCCCCCGGGTGGAGACCCCCCCGCTGCCCCGGGACCTGGTGTGAACTCCTCCATGAATGGAGGCTCTCGTGTGTCCCCGCATGCAGAAATGTGCCTGGCACGCTCCTGCCTCCCAGTCTCGGCACAGTCAGGCCCCACGCCACCCCCACCGCCGTCTGTCACAGTCTTCCCCATCTCTTGAGACGCACAGCGAGTGCTCCGTCCTGCAAGAAGGCGCCTTGCTTGCCCACCACCGAGTCCTTGGAGGGGCCCCCGCTTCCCCCGGGCCCCTTCCCCGAGATGCGCCCCCAGCCACCTCGTATCCACTGTTCATTCCGTGGGTTGAACTCCCCTAAAACACACCCAAGTCCTAACCCTCCGGAACCTATGAACAGGACCTTATTTGGAACAGACGTCCTTACGGATGTCAGTAAGTCACGGATCTCGAGATGGGGTCACCCTGGATTTCGGGTGAGCCCTAAGCCCAGTGACAGGTGTCCTTATAGGAGAAAGGCAGAGGGAGAGGGGAGACATGCAGACACGGAGGGCAGCCATGTGATGACAGAGGCTGACGCCTCTACGAGCCGGAGAACATCAAGGATTACGGGCGCTCCCGGAAGCCGGAGAGATGTGGAGCAGAGTAGCCCCGCCCCAGAAACCCCGGACATGTGCAGCCCCGCTGATGCCTTGATTTCAGACTTCAGGTCCCCGGAACTGAGAGAGGGTAAGTCTCTGTCCCACTAAGCCCCCTAGTGCGTGGTGCCCTCCATTCGCTCCTGCCTGGGAAGTCTTGCTCCCAAAGCATCTCAAACCCCCAGCTCCTACCTCCACCATCCCTGCCCCAGTCGCTTCCCGGCCAGCCACGGCTCCCTGCTGCCCCTCTGGGCCCCCCTGCCTGCTTGGAGAGGTGTCCCCGAGCACCCTGTCTGAACGGAACCTGCATCCAGAGTCTGAAAGCCACTCTGAACGTCCCCCCGCTTCTCAGCCCCATGTTGCCCTCACCACCGGAAGCCCTCTCGTTGGGTCCCACTCGGGTCACAGATCACGAGCTCCATACGTGTCTGCTGAATGAGCCAATGGGTGCCGAGGATTCAGCCCAGGCTCTGCCCTGGAGGGGCCCCCATCCCCGGTGGAGCCCAGAGCCCAGCTTTGTCCCCAACACAGAGGGAGCCGGGCCTACGATCAGGGAAAGGGAGGCTGGCTTTGGGTCTCAGAGACTCCACCAGGAAAATGATGGTCGAGATGTTAGCTGATCTCCCTGAGGGTAGGGATTGTTCTGGACAGAAGGGTCAGCGGTTCCAGCCCGAATCACACACACACACACACACACACACACACACACACAGGTCCCCACAGGGTCTGCGGTCAGATCCCCGTTCTGCTGTTCACCGGCCGGCCGACCTTGGACAGCATCCCCTACAACACTGGTTGGTTCCTCTGAGTGCCCGACGCCCCTGGGCTCCTGGCGCCTGGAGACCCAGGCGCGCGGAGCCTCCTCCTTGCGTCCTGGGGGGACCCTGCTGACCTCTCGACGGCAATGTCAGGAGAGACTCTGAGCCGGGACCTTGCGGCAAACTCATCTCCTAATTCTTGACCCAGGGCCCCCGAGATAAGTCATGCTGGTTGTTTGAAGCTGGTTGTGGAATAATTGTTAGGGAGCAGGAGATAACTACTACGGTCCCCAGAACTCCCCTGCTACCCCCGCCCTGGATGCTGACCCGTACGCATGGACCCGCCCCCCAGTTCTGGCTCCGTGTGGGGAGATGCTGGCGGAACGTCCAAGGAGGGAGAACTGTGAATTCTCCTCTCGGATGTCACCTCCTCAGTGAAACCTTCCTTGACTACTTTCTCTACAGTTTCCTCCCTCCACTCCACCCTGTTATACTCTTCCAGTGCCGAAGATCAGAGAGGTTAAGTCACTGGCTCACGGACACACAGCAAGGACTGCTTGGAGCTAAGCAAGGAGCCCGCTGATGTGGCTGCCACAGCATTCTACCACTCTTGTCTCTACTCCACGCCCCCGTCCCCCAAAGAGGGGCACCTTATTCTTCACCAGGAGGTTGAGGCCACCCCGGGACCATTTTTGGTGCCGTTCGGAGTCAAGCCAACCCCCGCCATGATCTCATGTTGCCGGCAGGTGCAACCCGATTACCCAGCCAAGCATGCTGCACACGTATTCTCAGCATTTGTGGCCACAGATGCCACCCAAGATCCCCCAAAATGCCTTTGATGCTGAAGAGTCCCTGAGAATCCCAGAGGGAAGGGTGGACACCCCCAGAGGTCATGCGGTGCCATGGGTCTCACTCTGCTTCCTTCAATTTCCATCTCGAGGCGCTGCCTGGGGACCGGGCTCAGTTGGCTCAGGGGGACCACCCTCCCTTTCCCGGGGACAGGGACCTCCTGCCCACCCCAGGAAGGCAGGGCTGACAAGGAGAGCCAGCAGGGATGGAGCCTGGGCCAGCCCTGTATGACCTGCCCGGTCCCCTCCCTATGCTCCCCTCCTCTCTCTCTCTCCCTCTTGCTCCCTCTGCCCCAGCCACAAAGGCTTCCTTGCTGTTCCTCCAACATTCCAGGCACAGTCCTGCCTCAGGGCCTTTGCACGGCTGTTCCATTTGCCTGCTAATGCTTCCTCATCCTTCAGGTCTCAGCACAATGACACTAACATGCAAGGCCAGGTGCCCTTGTGCTGTATGCAAACTACACAACCACACACAACCACTCTGGTGGGGAGTACGGAGTATAGCATGCAGTAGGCACTCGATAAATGCTCTCTCTGGCGATCAGAGACACATCTGTCTGTCTGCACCTTGTGCCTCTTTCTGAGTCCAGAGGCATGTGGGCTTCACAGCTGATCCCAGGAAGGGCCTCAGCCTTCCCCAGGCTGAGAGCAGCCCCCCTCCCAGACAGCACCCCGGACTCACCCCGGGCAAGGTCTTCTGTTCGTGCAGGGCAGTCTGAGCTTTGATGGCGGAGTCCCTGGCACAATAGGTGAGAAAGGCACAGCCTGGAAAGGAAAGAAAGGGGGGCGTTAAGAGAAAGGGGTGTGTAGACCCGTGTTCATGGTCACGCTGATCCCAAAGGCCAGAAGGTGGAAACATCCAAATGCCCATTATTGGATGAAGGATAAACACAACCTGTCCTTCCAACCACATGCTGCAACACGATCCGGCCTTAGAAAGGAAGGGACCCTCACCCCTGCCACAACATGGAGGGACCCCGAGGACACAGGGCTGAGACCCAGAAGGACCCATCCCGCAGGACCCCACTCCCGGGAGGGCCCCAGAGGAGTCCTGTCCACACAGAGAGGAGAGGGTGGGAGCCGGGGCGGGGGCGGGGTGCGGAGTCCGCGCGTCGTGGGGACGGAATCTCCCTGCGGGGAGATGGAAGGTTCTGGAGCCGGAGGGTGGGGCTGGCTGCAGGATGGGGTGAGTGTGCTTCGTCCCACGGAACTATGGGGTGCCTGGGGGGCTCAGCCTGTTTAGTGTCTTCCTTAGGCTCAGGTCACGATCTCTGGGTCCTGGGATCGAGCCCCGCATCAGACTCCCTGCTCAGCGGGGAGCCTGCTTCTCCCTCTGCCTCTGCCTCTCCACCCCTGCCCCCCTTCGTGCTCTCTCTCTGTCTCAAATAAATAAAATATTTCAAAAATCTAAAACAAAAATGCCACCGATCTGTACAGAGATGGTTAAGATGATAAATCTAATGCTATGTGTATTTCACCACAATAAAAAAAAAATTGGAAAAGAAGGAAAATTGGTTAGAATGGTAGGTTTTATGTTCTTTTTTACTACAAGTTAAAAATAAACAGAGGAGCCTACTTTTGGAGGGAGTGGAGGGGCAACAGCAGTCGTCCCGTCACCCGCCTCCAAACCGGTGAGACAGGGAAGGGGAGAGAGGAGACCCAGCTGTTAATTAAATCCGTGGCTGAGGCTAGATAAAGAGATACTGGGAAGGCTGGGTGAGGTGCGGGGGGGGGGGAGTGGGACAGCTGCTGCCTCAGGGAGGAGGGTGGGGCGTGCACCCCCAGCCCCAAAGATGCGGACGACGCCCCAGGACTGGGACCAGGAGCACCGCGGCTCTGCCACGGCCTGCTTCCTGGCCTTGGACCCGGCGCCTCTCTTCTCTGGGCCTTAGTTGCCCCCATCAGAGAGAAGGGTCCGAGTGTAGAAGGGGGTGGGGTCAAGGGGCGGGGCGGAGCTAGAGGGGGTGTGGCGCCGTGGCCAAGGGCAGAGCCAATCAAGAGAGGGAGGGGCGGGCCAGCCTGGAAGTGGCCCAGAGCCAGGATGTGACTGACGTGGGGTGGGGGTGGGGCTGGGGGGTTGCGAAGCGTGAGAACTGCAGAGACGGAGACATGGACAGAGACAGAAGCGAGGAGAGAGAAGCCCCCAGAGAAAGGCTGATAAGATCAAAGGTATCTGAAAGATTGCCCGAGGCGGAGGGGTGGGATGCAGGCGGGATTCAGGTCCCCTTGCACGGACCCAGGGGACCCGGCCTCGGCCCTGGGCTTTGCCTCTGAACCTCTGGGGACCTCATTTTCACCGCGCGTGGATGAGACCATCGTTGGCCGCTCTGATGCTGTTGGACCCTGTGTCCACCCCCCCCACCGCCCTCCCTTTGCCTCCCCCTCCCCCGGAGGGCCCCCTGCTCAGAAGCCCTGGGAACAGCTTCGTGGTGCCCACTTTCGCTCCAGACAGGAGCTAATTAAAGCCGTTTCCTTCCTTCTGGGCTGCGCTCCCCGAGCCACTCGCGCAGCAGGCTGGGCTGGTTGATGGGGAGGGGTCTGCCTCGGGCGGGGGAGGAGGGCACCCGGCAGAGCGGAGGACGGTTTCTAGCGTTTAAAAAACATTTGTTGTGAGAATGTAAAATGGCGCAGCCCCTGTGGGAAGCAGTTGGGCGGCTCCTCAAAAAAGTTAAACATAGAATTACCATAGGATCCAGCAATTCGACTTCTGGGTCTATACCCACAAGAATTGAAAACGGGGACTCGAACACATATTCCACAGAATCACAGCGGCCGAAAGGTGGAGCGACCCGAATGCCCGTCGACGGGTGCACGGGTGAAGGAGAGGTGCTCCATTCATACACTGGGACACTATTCTGCCTTAAAAAGTGGGGAATTCTGACCCATGCTACCAAGTGATGCCGTGAGGATGTTACGCTCAGTGTAATAAGCCAGACATAAAAGGACAAATCCTGTCTGACCCCACTCCCGGGATGGCCCCAGAGGAGTCCCGTCCACGCTCTCCGTGTGGGGAGATGGAAAGTTCTGGAGACAGAGGTTGGGGGTAGTTGCACAACAATGTGATTGTGCTTAAAGCCATTGAGGTGTGCACTTAAAAACAGTAGGATGAGGGCCCCTGGATGGCGCAGTTGGTTGAGCGACTGCCTTCGGCTCAGGTCGTGATCCCGGAGTCCCGGGATCGGGTCCCACATCGGGCTCCCAGCTCCATGGGGAGTCTGCTTCTCACTCTGACCTTCTCCCTTCTCATGCTCTCTCTCACTCTCTCTCTTTCCTAATAAACAAATAAAATCTTTAAAAAAATATAGCAGGATGAGGGGGAGGGGAGAGACACCTGGGTGGCTCAGTCACTTAAACATCATGATCTCAGGGTGGTGAGATAGAGCCCCGTTCTTCAAGACTCCTCGCTCAGCGCTCAGCGGGGAGTCTGCTTGGAATTCTTCCTCTCCCTCTGCCCCTTCCCCACCCCACCCCACTCTCTCTCTCTCTCTAAAAATAAATAAACCTTTAAAAATGATTAAGATGGTGAATTTAATGTTATGTGTATTTTACTACAATAAAAAATTGTCATTGGGATATATTGAAAACATACACCCCCCAAAATTGCAGAACACGTTAAGTATACCATGTAGCAAATAATTATAAAATCATATAACCATCTCCCAGGTCAAGGAATAGAACTGGAAACCCCAGTGCCTCCCATCCCATGACAAAACCCTCCATCCCCCTGAGGTGACAGCTCTCCTGGCTTTTGTGATAGCCACATCATTGCTTTTCATTGTGGCTTCCTGCCCTGTGTGTGTCACTAATCAGTGTGGCTGAGTACTTCCTGCTTTTGAACTTACATAAAGGGAATCATAGCATATGTACACTTTGCTACTCGACAGCAGGTGGTTGTGGATCTCAGGGGTTAATTCCTTTTCGTAGCTGTGTAATATTTTCTCCTGTGAATATATTGCAAGTTGGCCATCTGTACCCTTGTGGATGGGCGTCTGGGTTGCCCACTGTTAGAGGCTATCATGAACCAAGATGCTTTGGAACATTCTTATGCAGGTGCTTGGACACACAAAGGCATATCCAGGAATGGGACTGCAGGTTCTAAGGTAGGCTTATGTTTAGCTTTAACAGATTCCTTCAAACAGTTTTCCAAAGTGGGTTGTACAGAAGAATTCTCCAACCAATGGGTCTGACAATATTAGTGCTTCATTTTCACCAACCCTGGGTTTTGCCAGCCTTTCAAATGTTAGTCATTATGGTGGGTGTATCACTGTATTTCATTGAGATTGTAACCTACATTGCTATAGTTATTAATAAAGCTGGGCACCTTGTTGCTTTGTAGGAGTTCTTTATGATGTGCTGTGTAAATCAAGAATATTTTGTATTCTTTTATGGTTACATCTGATGCACACATCCCCCAATCCGTGGCTGGTCTGTCTACTCTTTTTTTAGTGTTTCTATTTTCTGAATTTAATTCCCCAAGGTCTTCAGGGAAAGGAGAGGTGCTAAGACAACTAGTCTAGGGCCTGAGAGAAATTAAGCAGAGCCAGCGAGAAATTGGACAGCAGGGAGATGTGAAATAGAGACCAAACCCTTCCTCCTTGGGCCCATTCTTGCCCGTGAGGCCTCATTTGCAGAACATGGAGTGTGCTGGTCCTGGGAGGCTAGGATAGGAACCCCGAGCGACCTTCTAGGCTATCAGCCTCTGGGTCTGGAAGGTTTTCAGCCAGAAGGACCCCGAATGGCATGCCACTGTCCCCGGTGCTGAAATGCTTGCTTGTTCTCTTGACCTGCTCTCTTCCTGACGTCTTAGTTTCTCTTTTCTAATTGGGGGAAATGTGTGATGTTCACCACTTTCTGGGGAAATACAGCCTTGATTTTTAGATCCTGTTAGGGTTGAACTGGATCCCCCTCCCCAAAATTCATATGTTTCTGTCCTAACCCCTGAGAACCTCCGAATGGGACCTTATTTGGAAAATGAGCCATTGCAGATGTAATGAGTTAGGGGAGGTCATACTGAAGGAGGATTAGTTCCAGTGCCGTGGGACTAGTGTCCTTAAAAAGGAGGAAATTTGGGCACAGAGACACACACTCAGGCAGAAGCCCATGTGATTATGAAGACAGAAATCTGGGTGATGTATCGACAAGCCCAGGGATAGTAAGGACTTCCAGGGATAGTAAGGACTTCCAGGGATAGTAAGGACTTCCAACAAACGACCAGAGGCTGGGAGAGACCTGAAGGAGATTCTCCCTCCATCTCAGAAGGAACCAACTCAACCCACACCTTCATCTTAGACTTCTGGCTCCCTGGATCGGGTGAGCAAACACGTTTCTGTTTTTGAAGCCCTCTGGTGTGTGGTACATTTTTTCAGCCTCCCTAGCCAACTAATACAGTCCCCAGTCAGTACAGACTTTTAGTGGTATTAATAAAGTTCCCTGGCTTCTAATACTAACAAACTTGTACTCGGTATTGACTCACTCAATCCTTATAACAACCCCACAAAGTAGATGCTAGTATTGTCTTCATTTTACAGACAAGGGTCAGGGGCAGAGAGTGGGCAAGCGGCTTGCCCAGGGTCACACAGGTGGGAAGCGTGTGCTCATTCAGGCTCCACAGACTGTGTGCTAAGCACTGGGGTACACTGCCCGGAGCTTGCATCTTTTAAAATGTTTCTCCAGGGCCTGGGGGAAGGATTACAGGCCCCTGGCTACACCCCTCCCCAAAGGGAGCTCTAAAATGGTGTCAGGATCAAAGGGTGGATCAGATGCCATGGACCCCATTGTAATAGTTCAAGGTCTGTTTGCTGCATCCTGGTCCCAGAGAGACCTTCTGAGGGAAGCCGCGACCCAGCCAAAGCCTACCTCGGGTGAACCTCTCATCTCAATTTCAGTCCTGGCCACCCCTACCCCACACATCAGCCTTACCAATGACAAGAGGACCAGGTCTGGTGCCCAGTAGCCCCTTCCCATGGTGGCCAAGCCCTGGGGCTCTCCCCAGAGTGCTCAGCACTTGACCATCCCCTCACACCCACACCCATTTTCAAAGCCTGGACCAGGAGCAATCCGAGGTGAGGTGCTGTCAGTGCCCACAGATCTCTCTAGGCCCAAAGACAGACCAGGGACCAAGATGAGGGGAATCCTTGGGGAACAAGAGTATGTATGTATGAATGTTTCCTAACCAGATCTACGTCGTCACGGCTCCCTTGGGAGGGAGGGAGCTCCCCGTCTCTGGAGGTAAGCAGCAGTGGCTCCCCAGAGAGGAAACTTCTTAGCCAGAGAATCCTGAGAGTCCCTAATCGTGCTAAGATCTTCTGCTCTCTGGTCTAAGATCTAAGCTTTTGGGATTTCATGACTCAACGTCAGAATGACAATAATAATAGTCAGTGTCCACTGAGCACCAGGCATCTGACGGGGCATGTCAACCCTCTGAGTCCTCAGACTAGCCCAAGAGACTCGCATGATTGTGTTTATTATTATTATTATTATTATTTTAATGACTTATTTATTTGGAGAGAGCGAGCACGGGGTGGTGGAGGGGCAGAAGGGGAGTAAATCCCAAGCGGACTCCCCACTGAGCGTGGAGCCCGACATGGGGCTCAATCCCACAACCCTGAGATCACGACCTGAGCCAAAACCAAGAGTCAGGCGCTCAACCGACTGAACCACCCAGGGGCCCTGGTATTTTATTTATGATTATTTCCATTTTACAGGTAAGGAAACTCAGACAGCAGCCACTGGGGTAACACAGCGATGGGGTCAGAGCCAGGATTGGAACCCCAGAGGACTAACTCCAGTCTGTGCCTCCTCGACCTCAATGTTCTTTCTCCCTCTCATAAAGACAGTAGTAGTGGTGACAACTGTTCCTTCACAGAGCACTGGGACAGGGTGTTCACTACCCTGGGGCTTGGCTCCACCCCCTCGCCCCCTCTCCCCCTTGCAGGAACCCCGTAAGGTGGGCGTTATGCTAGCCTAAGATGCACAGCAGGAAAGGGCAGAGCTGGAGTCCGAACCCAGGGGCGTCTGACATCATGGGTTTCATTCGCATCCACTGCACTTAGAGACTTTGATCTCCAGGGTGTGGATGTGGAGTGGCAGGGGCTCCCTATTCTGCCATCTTCCCTGAAATCCACTCAAAACCTTTGATACATTAAGACAAAGGTGGCCTCAAGAGCATCTACAAAAAGATAACTGTGTGCCCTCTTCCATCTAGTGTAGACTCCAACTGTTTGATATGTAGATAACTGGAATCATCAGGGGGTGGATTAGTGATACAGGCCTCCCAAACATGGGGCTCTGGGGCAACCCCACAGAGCCTTCAATGGTGGGAAGAATAATGCCCAACTTCCAGATGAGAAGACCGAGATTCACAGTGGCCCAGGTCACCCACAGGTGGAGACCGAGCCAGGAATGGAGCCCATATCTGCACGACCCCATTGCCCAGGGCTCTACCCGCCCCCCGCCAACAAGGACACTCCTCTATCCGGCCGAAAGATGCTGTTGGGGGGCAGGGCGCAAAGTTGGCCATGGTCCCTCCAGAGCAACCCATCTCTGTTCACCCTGGGCTCCGGGGACAATGCCCTGGTTAATGGGCAATCCTAAGACTGGAAGGCTGGGAAGAGGCACAAAAGACACACCCCCATGTGCGGTCTGCCTCGGGCAGCAGAGGGCGGGACAAAGGGCTGGGGGAAGCCCAGAGGACCAGGGCTGGCTCTGTCTGGTGTTGAGGGTGCAGGGAGAAGGCTGGGGAGCGTGACAGGAGCCAAGAAATGTTGTGTGTGTGTTGGGGGGGGGGATAAACAGGGGCCCAAGGACTTTGAGCAGCAGGTGAAGAGAATGAAGGGAGTTGAAGGTGGTGGGGACTCACAGGAGATGTGTGGGCAGGGGAGGGCACAGAGGTGTGTGCTGGAAAGATCCTCTGGGGCAGAAGGCTGGAGGTCAGGGAAGGCGAAGACTGAGCTGGGGCCACGGAGGCAGAGAGGAAAGATGGATGGAACACTCAGAGGGGGGGTCTCTGGGGAACGAGGCGCTGGAGGGGAGGCGAGGCGGAAGCCTAGGGCTATCCCTGGGGGGTGCAGCGGATGGTATGGTTGCCCTCCAGGAAAGATACGCGTACACCCCAGACCCTGTGTGTGGGACCTTATTTGGAAAAAGGGACTGTGCAGTTGTAATTAAAGATCTGGAGATGAGATCCATCCTGGATAACAAGGTGGACCCCAGATCCAATGACAAATGTCCTTGTAAGAGACAAAAGGAGACACAGAGAGAGGAGAGACCATGAGAAGGCAGAGGCACAGATGGAGGGATGCGGCCACAAGCCAAGGGGAGCCCGGAGCCCCCGGAAGCTGAAAGAGTCAGGAAGAGCTGCCCCCCGGAGCCTCTGGAGGGAGCACAGGCCCTTGATCTTGGACTCCCAGTTCCAAGGACTCAGGGAGAAGTCTGCAGTTTTAAGTCAAGTTTGTGGTCATTCGTGACCAACGCCCCAGGAGAATCACAGAGATGAAGACCCAGAGAAGGAGAACCCTCCCTCTAAACTGGCGAGTATTTGTATCCTGTGTTACAGATGCGTGAACCCCAGATCAGAGAGGCTTAGCAACTTTCCTGAGGTCACACAGCAAGTCACAAACAAGGCCTGGAACTAAACCAACCTGGGGCTAGGCAAAGGGCTTCTGAGTTTCAGAAAATGCCAGAGTGCGGGGGACTACTTGAGTGGCCTAAATAAAATTGCTTTTAAAGTTTTTTTTTTTTCCTTCGTGGTCGTTATTTTCATGCCTAAGTGTAGGATTTCTGTCATGTCCGGGGAGCCAGGCAGGTCTGGGAACAGGCCATGTCCCCTGGCACCCCGCGCTCGGGCTCTCAGCCCCCACCATAGAGCTCGCCACGCTTTGGTCGGCACACCCCCACCCTCATCTGTGTCCCCTCCTTTCTCCTCCACCCCTGCGGCCCAGCCCCAGTGTCCCTTTCAGAGGAGGGGCTCAGGCACCCCTGCGGCTCTCCCCAAGCCTGTGTGGCTCTCTAACTGCCCATCAGGAGTTACTGTCCCACTGGACTTGGAGTCCCCGGGGGAGGGAACCGGGTGAGCTGGCCACTGACGTGTCCCCACAGCCCAGCAAGATGTGCTCAGCAAAAATTTGGCCACATGCTCACGGCTTCCATGCTGATCCAGCGCCCATCCACGCCCCTCCGCCCTGGTCTCCCTGAGGCCACCACAACTGCCCCTGGCTCCACAATATGCCCTCCCCTAGGGCACCTCCAGAGGGCGCCTGGGAGCACTTCTTCTGCCTACAGCCCTCTAAGGCTTCCACCTCCCTAGGGTATAAGCCCAAGTCCTCCCCACGTGGTCTCTAAGGCCCCACACGACCTGCTTTGTCCTCTCCCTGTCCTCCCCTCCTCCCTCTCTCCCCCTAGCCCACTCTGCCCCAGCCACACACACCTCCTCTGGTCCTCCAACACTTCAGGCCCTCCTGCCCCAGGACCTTTGCACGAGCTATTCCAGAATGCACTTTGCCAGATCTCTGCCCAGTTCACTCCTTTCCTTCAGGTCTTGGCTCAAATGTCACCTCCTTAGTGAGGTCTCCTTTGAGCCCCTGTGTAAGGTTACGGCCCTCCATCGCCCCCTCACCTGGCTCCATGTTTCCTGTGCCCTCATTGCCATCTGTATGTTGCACACAGGTTTCCCTCACTATCCGGAAGTAGAGCATTCCTGTGAGACCTCCTGTCAGCCTGAATGGCATACATCAAGGAAGCAACAACCATTTATTTATATGGAAAACTTCTTGAACATTCCCAGACTCGAAAAATAACCTCGCTTAGGCTTTTCAGATACTTTAGGACACATCTTGCTAATGGGCGCAGAGAATGAATCAAGAAAAAGCACAGATGCCCACACAGTTCGGAGGCCTGGCGGCTGACACTTGGATGCCGAGCATGGTCCCGGGGAAGGCACTCAGTGGGGTGGCGCTTGCTGCCGGGGTTGGGGAGGGAGGAGAGCATTGCCTCTGGGACAGTCCCCTGCAAAATCAGCGCACAAAAGCAAAAATCCCCTTCGGATTTCTTTCCATTGCCAAAACGAGGTACTCACGAAGGCCTTTCGTAGGTTTTTACATAATTGATTCAGCGCCGGAGAGGGAGGGGAGGGAGACTAGGTAGTGCCCAGCACACAGTAGGTGCTCAATGGATACTCTTGACTGAATGCTTGCGTTATCAAGCTCACCTGTTAACACCAAGGCAACTCCTCGAGGGCAGTGACATTTGATCCATTTTCATCCCTCCCCTTTCCTACCATGTGTGGCACGGAGTTATTCAATATTTCCTGAGCACTTATTATGCACCAGCTGTACAGTGGAAACAGACGAAGGAAAGACACCCCATTCACTGCTGATCACCAGCAACTCCCGCTTCCCTCGCGAGCAAGGACTTGACCACAACTAGTCGTGTGAACCCTCCTCTCAAATCCCTTGGGCCCCCAACCCCCTGCACTCCAGGTGCCCCATGTTCTTGGTCTTTAACCTTGGCTCTGTGATCTAGCCCAGCCCAGTGCCGCTCTCTGCTGTGTGATGTTGGGTCACTTAACCTCTCTGAGCCTCCACTAAGGATTACAGAAGACACTCCCTTGTGCTGTGGATCCACCCACCTGTCCACCCATCTATCCACCCATCCATTCACCCGCCCACCCACCTGTCCATCCACCTAGCCACCCACCCATCCATTCACCCGCCCACCCACCTGTCCATCCACCTAGCCACCCATCCATTCACCCACCCACCTATCCATCCAGCTAGCCACCCACTCATCCATCCACCCACCCACCTGTCCATCCATGTAGCCACCCATCCATTCACCTGCCCACCCACCTGTCCATCCACCTAGCCATCCATCCATCCACCCACCCACCCACTGTCCAGCCACCTAGCCACCCATCCATTCACCCGCCCACCCTCCTGTCCATCCACCTAGACACCCATCCATCCACCCACCCACCCACCTGTCAGTCCACCTAGTGACCCATCCATCCATTCACCCGCCCACCCACCTGTCCATCCATCTAGCCACCCACCCATCCACCCACCCAACCAACTGTCCATCCATCTAGCCACCCACCCATCCACCCACCCAACCAACTGTCCATCCATCTAGCCACCCACCCATTCACCCGCCCACCCACCTGTCCATCCACCTAGCCACCCACTCATCCACTCACCCACCCACCTGCCCATCCATCTAGCCACCCATCCATTCACCCGCCCACCCACC
This sequence comes from Nasua narica, assembly GCA_028533885.1. Classification (NCBI taxonomy): domain Eukaryota; kingdom Metazoa; phylum Chordata; class Mammalia; order Carnivora; family Procyonidae; genus Nasua; species Nasua narica. The sequence continues at coordinate 1,979,627 of CM052799.1, read as the reverse complement.
TGTCCAGCC
>CM052799.1:1917028-1979118 GCA_028533885.1 Nasua narica | reverse complement strand
CCACCTAGCCACCCACCCATCCATTCACCCACCCACCCACCTGTCCATCCACCTAGCCACCAACCCATCCATTCATTCGTCCACCCACCTGTCCATCCACCTAGCTACCCACCCATCCATTCACCCATCCACCTGTCCATCCATCTGTTATCCCTTTGTTTACCCATTCTTCCACTCATCCACCCATTTGTCCATCTGTCTGTCCATCCAGCCATCCGTTTCCCCACCTGCTATGTTCCAGGCACTATTCTAGGTTCTGGGGGCAGAGCTTTTGTGTTGTGTGAACACAAAAGGCAAAAAAAACTCCATCCTAATGGGGTTTCCAGTCTATGGGGGAGGAAAGAAAAGCAAAATAACACAAGAAGCAAAATCTATGATCTATGGTATATCAGAAGCCTTCATTTTCTCAGGGAAAAAAGGAAAGCTGGGAGAAAAGTGCTGGAGGGTGACTGTGGTTATAAATCATGTCTGTGGGAGGTGGCTTTGAGAAGGTGAAAGTTGAAAGGCATGAGGAAGGAGGATGCGAGTATCTGGGGGAAGAGGAGGCTTCACCAAGGAGGTGACATCTGAGCCAAGACCTGGAAGAAGTGAGAGAGTGAACCCTGCAGAGATTTGGGAGAACAGCATCCTGGGTAGCAGGGATAGCTCATGCAAAGGCCCTGGGGCAGGACTGGCCTGGTGTGTTGGACAAAAGGCAAAGAGGCCTGTGTGTCTGGAGCGGAGTGGGTGAGGGGGAGAGAGGGAGGGCAGGGAGGGGCGGGGCAGTTCACGCAGGGTCTTAGGACTGCAGAGAGGGTTCTGGTCGCTCTCTGGAACGGGGCCATCCCAGGTACTGTGGGGGGCTGCGCAGCATCCCTGGCCCCATCCACTGGACGCGAGGAGCACCGCCAGCTGTGACAACCACAGATGTCCTGAGCATCACCTGGCGTCCTCTGCGGGCAGAACTGTCTCAGGTGAGAACCACTCTGCTGGATTCCTTCCTCTTCTTCACCTCCCCCACCGAGGGCTGATGATTTGACCCCTAAAATATGTCTCCCCAGGACCCTCAGGTCAAAGCCAGGATTGCCCGCCTTTGCAGCCCTTCCCGACCTCACCACTGCTGCCTTCTGGACTCTTCTCTCGACACTCCCTCCAATGCCCTTCACTCCAATCCACTTGTAATTCCCCACACACGCAGCCTTCAGCCCTCAGGTGCCTGACTCGAATTCAAGCCCCTCCCCCAAAGCCCTGCTCTCCTCTGTGCTGCTTTCCCCCCAAATCGCTGTAGAATACACATAACATAAATTTACCATCTCAACCATTTCTAAGTGCACAGCTCAGTGGCATGAAGCACACTCACACCCCCACCTTCCGTCTCCAGAACTTTTCATCTGTCCCCACGAAGCACGGACTCCCCACCCCCCACCCCAGCCGAGGCTCCCACCCTCTCCTCTCTGTCTGTGTGGACAGGACTCCTCTGGGGACCTCCGGGGAGTGGGGTCCTCCAGGATGGGTCCTCTGGGTCTGGGTCCTCTCCCTGAGCCCAGTGTCCTCGGGGTCCCCCTGCATCGTGGCAGGGGTGAGGGTCCCTCCCTTCCTGAGATTGGATCGTAGTCCAGCGTGTGAATGGACTGCTCTGTGTTTACTGGTTCATCCTTCAGTGGACACTTGGGTCGTTTCCACTTTGGGCCATTGTGAACTGTGCTATGAACATCCGTGTGCAAATAGCTCTTGGAGACTCTCGATGCTTCTGGGTCTGTGTGAACTGTTGGCTCAGATGGCAACCGGGTGTCGGTTTTTGAGGAACCGCCAGACTGTCTTCCCCAGCGCCGCCCCAGCTCACATCCCCCCGGCCGTGCATGAGGCTCCGGGCTCTCCACATCCCCGCAGACACTCCTTGCCTGCTCTGTTTTTGAACAGCCGCCCTAGGACGTGCAGGCTGGGACCTCCTCCCGCTTCCGGGCCCTTAACCCCAGGATGTCCGCTCCGCCCACCCCCAGCACACATCACCAGCCCTTAGGGCCAACAGCACAGACGTCTGTCCAACTCCCACAGAGCCGTGGGCTCCCTGTGAACGCACACTAGGTCTTGTGCTCTCCAAGCTGGCACATAGTAGGGACTCAAGAAATCGAGAGAGCAGGGAGGTCAGTGGATGAAGAAATGAGCCTGCAGCTCCAACCATCTGTGTGTCCTTGGGGAGGGCTTCTCCCCTCCCTGAGCCTCCATCTCCCCCTGTGGTGAGGTTGCTCTGGGCCCCCCCAAGCGGCGGTAGGGGTGCCTCACCTGCTCCCTCTCCCAAACAGAGGGTCAGGGACAAGGACTCTCTCACAGCTTTCCCATGTTTACCCTGACCGCACCACCAGGCAATCCACTATCCTCAGGCCCTCAGAGGGGCTGGGGGCAATGATGGTGGCAGAAAGCTCTATCTCCAGGACTCTCTGTGCCTTAGTTTCCTCATCTAGAAAATGCATATTCTGAGCTCCCTAAGGGACCCTGTCTTTTCCCTGCTCACCGCCTACAAGGGCTCCCACCTCACTCAGGGTGTCCACAGTCCCACAGTCCAGACTCAGCACAACCGGCCCTGACCCTCCTCCCTCTCTCCCCTCACTCTCTCTGCTCCAGCCACAGAAGCCTCATCGCTGCTCCTCCAACAGGTCAAACTCATTCTGACCTCAGGGCCTTTGCATGTGCTGTTTCCAGTCCTGGAATGCCTTTCCCTTGGCTTCAGAACCACAGCTTTCTCATCTGTCATTCAGGATACCTCCTCAGAGAGGCCACCTTTGGTCCCCCAAGGTAAGTTATCACCGTCCAACACACATCCTACTTTATCTTCTTCATAGCAACTCAGTCCAATCTAAATCTTGCTTATTTGTTTCCCCATTTATTGTCAGTCCCTCCTCTCCCTGGGATTGCTTTGTGTCCCCAGAGCCCAGCTCAGTGCCTGACACATAAGAGAGACTTGACAAACAATTACTGACCACATGACCACCTGGCCAGGTATCGAGGACCCCTACAATATGAAGGACATTACTCAGAATCATTATATTAATCACATGAGATGAGTGAACTCTAATTTCTACAACTTTTCTGGAAGACAGCTATCAATACTACTTCTTTTTTTTTATTCCTTCTGTTTTACAAAAGAGGAAGTTAAGGCTCAGGAAAGATGAAGTGGCTTGTCCAAGATCACCCAGAAGCCAAAAAGCAGAGCCAGGAAGAGAAATCAAGCCTGTCCAACTGCAGACCTGGTAGGTCATTCCCATCCATCATGTGAGGAGGAAGGTGGTAAATGCTGGGAGGTATCCATCTTCCACAGATCCATTCTTGCATCTTTCCATCCATTCAACCATCCATCCACTCATCTATCACCTATCTACCCATCCACCCTCCCATCTGTCCACCTACCCATCTACTCATCCATTCCTCCATCCATCCATTCATCATCTCTCTATCCATCCATCCATCCATCCATCATCTGTCTACCCATCCACCCTCCCACCCTCCCATCTGTCCACCTACCCATCTACTCATCCATTCCTCCATCCATCCATCCATTCATCATCTCTCTATCTATCCGTCCATCCATCCACCCACACATCCATCCATCCATCATCTGTCCATCCATCCATCCACCTATCCATCATCTGTCTACCCATCCACCCTCCCATTTGTCTACCCACCCATTTACTCAACCATTCCACCATCCATCCATCCATCCATCCACCCATATATCCATCCATCCAACCATACACCCATCCGTCAGTCCACTCAGGCTTTCATTCACCTCCCTGTTCTTTCATCTACAAATCCACTCATACATCTGCTGACAAATTGTCATCCATCCATCCAAGCATCCATCCATCCATCCAAGCATCCTTCCATCCATCCATCCATGCCTGGACCAATCTACTCACTTATCCATCTATCTATCTGTATTGTAGCCAGCCTACCCTCCTGCATCCACCCACTCTCCACCTTCCCATCCTCTCATTCCCCCATGCCCTCATCCATCCACATGCTCTACTTCCAAATGGCAAATAAGACACAGTCCTTGCCCTCATAGAGCTTATGTATCAGTGATGATCCCCATGACCCCAGGCCAACAGGACCATCACTAAGTCAGTTTCTTCCAAACCTAGTAGCCCCTTCCTCTGGCACTGGTTGTCTTCAGTCCAAGGACAGCCAGCCTCCCCCCATGACTTTTACCCTGAGTCTTTATCTCCACAATCACACCTCCTTCTCTATGGCCTCCACTCCTCTTCCAAAGTGGGTCAAGTCTCAGTCTGGGAGGTAGGGATGCCTCAATATATTGCTGTGTGAATTGGGGCTGAATGTTATCCCTCTCTGAGCCCCAATTCCTCATGTGATCCATGTGGGGGAGGGGAACTTGATTCTCTGAGAACACATATCTGCTTCTTTGCATTCCTCTTTCCCCACCGTGTGGGCTCACCCCAAGGGGAAGCGTCCTCTTTTTTCATCCAGGTGCGTAGGAAGTAGGCATATCCTGAATGAGGCTGAGGCCAGAAAGAGGCTGGCTATGGCAGGTAAAGAGACATGAAGCTCCTTTTCCACACAAATCTGAGTTCCTCCCCTGCTCTACATTCACCCATGGCTCCCCAGCGCCCTCAGTCTGGGATCGCAGGCCCTGCAGGCCCATGCTGACTCTCTGGTCTCGTCCCCCATGTCTCACCTAATTCCTCCTCCACTCCAGGTGTGCCTTCCACACGTCCAGGCCTCTGTAAACCCAGCTGCCTCTGCCCACAGCTGCCTAGCTCACTCTCCACTGTGTTTCACACCCATCACTGGGCCTGGGACACAGTAAGTGCTTCTGTGAATAAATAAATGAAATGCTTCCTCCACCACGCCAACTCCTATTCATTTTTCAAAGCCCCTGTTCTAAAGCCCCTCCTCCATGCAGCCATATTCCACAGGCAGAGCCCCTGATTCCCTGTCCTGTTCCCCCCATCCTGCATCCCTCCCTCTGACCCGGCCCTGACCATCAGCTCTAGGTTCTTATGGCCAGCTCTGTCTCACCATCAGAAGGCCTTCATCCTGTCTCACCCAGGACAAGACAAGGCCCCAGAGGCTTTCAGGAAGTGTTGGCTGAATGAATGACTGAATGAATGGGTGCCTGAGTGAGCATGGTCCTCCTGAACGTTCCTGATGGCCAGGGCCAGGTTCTCATCTGCCAGGGTCAGGGGTGAGAGAGAGAGACATGAGCCCATGCCAGGCCCAGCTCCCGGGCCCACCCCCAATGCCAGGGCCTCTCAGAAGACCCCTGCCAGATAAGTCCCATGTCAGAAGGGGATGCTGGAGCTCCGAGGACTCCTTCCTTCTTTGCTGCCACCTATCCCCCTCAACAGATCCTTCTCACCCTACAGCCCTCAGCTCCGTCACATAATGAGCCCAGCCCTGTACCTAAAGGCTTAAACTACCATTCTGGTCTTTACCTTCCCCACCCCTCTGAAATGGAAAGCCCCGCAGCTCTCACGATCCTGTAGGTGGCAACACAGTCTGCGGGTAAGATGCAGAGAAACCAGACTCATCTCAATGCCAACCTCGGAAAGCCTCTTCCACACTGACCACCTCCTCCAGGAAGCCCTTCTGGTCCCCACACCAGCAGGGGCCGGGGCTCCTCCGGGCTGTCCCCAGAGGCACATCTGCCACAGTCCTAACATCAACGCCTTCCACCTCCTGCCAGGTTGGGATTTGAAGGCAGGTCAGGTCTTGGGGGGCATTTCTATCTGTGTTGCCCAACATCGTATCCTGGGTCTAGAACGGGGCCTGATGCTCAGTAAATGTTGGTTATATGAGTGGGTGGAGACGTGAGTCTCGTTCACACCTCGTGAATCCCGGACGGATTCCCATTCCACGGATTCCCACGTCCCCACAAACGTGGCACACAGTAGGTACTCCGCCTGAAGGAGGGCAGAAGTGACGCCACAGTCACAGCCTGGAAGGCCCCGAGGGCCTCCTAAATGCCTGATAATCAGGGAAGAAAGGGCGGCTGGGGAAACTGAGGCACAGAGGAGGGCCTGCCTAGCTCGCACTCCGGCCCCCAGCAGCACCCCCCCACACACACACACAAGCCGCTCTCACCTCGCCAACTCCTCCCTGGGCGCCCCCGCCAGGCAGCCCTCCGTCTCCCCAGGGCTGGCGCACCGAGCTTGGAATCTCACGCCTCAGAGCTCAGCCTCCCCTCCTGCCGCCGAGCCGAGCAGCTGGTGCTCCCATGGAAACCACAGGCCTCCGCCCGGCCCTCCCACCTGCAGCGGCCGCCGTGCAACCTCCGCTTTAAGACAAATATTGTCATTAACATGCAAATGCATATACAATTACCATCAATGGGGGGCCGCTCTCAGTGGCGGCCGAGCCCTAGGGCGCCCCGAGCAGGGTGGGCACTGATGTTTGGCCCCCCTCTGGAGAGAGGGACTGCGCGGCCACGCAGGCACCTTCGTGGGCCCCCTCTGAGGGTGCTGTCCCCCGGTTGGGACCTGGTGGGGGGACAAGGGGACACTAGCCAGAGGGAGCCCCCAATTCCTGGCCTGAGCTCCTGGTGAGGCACAGGTCTTGATGCTTCCCGGTTCCCCCTTCTCCTTGGTTCTCCCTGCCTCCCCCTGCCTCTTCCTGGCTGTGTGTGTGTGTGGGGGGGTCCTCCCTCTGCCCCTGTTTCTCTCAGTCTCTGTGTCTCTCCTTCTCCACTCTTGCTCTGTGTCTCTCTCCATCTCTCCTTCTGTCTCTGAATCTCTGTTTTTCCATCTTTCTGTCTCCCCTTTCTCTCTTAAAAACAAAACAAGCCAGCGCCCAGGGGCCTGCCCTCTTTCTGACGACCATTCCTTCGCATCCTCCCCCTTCCCTGCCACATTCCCAGAGCCCCAGGGGTGGCTGAACCTCCTGCCTGTCCCTGGGTCTCAGCAAGGGACCCCTCCGTAGCATCAGGGGGGTGCCTCGTGTCACAGCCCCTTCCCCCCCCAACACCATCTTGGAGCAGCCGGACTCTTGGCTTGAGGGAACCTGTCACCCCTCCATCATGCAGATAGACTTTTGTATTCCCTGGGCTGGAGGTTGACAAGTGGGGGACAGTGGGGGACCCAGCTCTGGTTGATCCTTGAGACCCAGTAGTGGCCCCTCCAAGCCTCAGTTTCCCTTCCATGTAAAAGGCGCTGATGCTCACCGCCTGCCTCAGGGGTGACCCCTGCAGCAGGGGGCTGGACCGGCCCCAGGTATGACAGTTAAGGATGAGGTGATCCTTAGAAGGAGGATGACGCTGGGCGGCCCTTGCTGGATGGGGTTCCAGCGGCATGGTGACCTGCTTCACCCTCTCTGGTCCTCCAGCTCCCCTGGTGCCCCTCGTCGTGGGATCCCCTAGCATTCAGGAGCCCAGAAGGCTCTGGGCAGGGGGTGGGGGGCATTTCTTTCCCCTGCCTCCCCGCCAGGAGCACACCTCCATCCCCAATGCTCTTGGCACCAACAGCAGATGTCCTGTACCCCATTGGTTCCCCAGAAACTAAACCAGATCAGTGTCCGCGGGAGGTGCCTGAATAACCCCCTTCCTTCCCATTCATCATTCCTCCTCCCTTTGGCTGAGACCCAGAGAGGGGCAGCTGCTGGCCACAGGTCCCACAGAGGAGCCCCAGATGCCGACCTCCCTCCTCACTGCGGGTCCTCGAGACCCCCTCACCTCCAGCTTGCACCCCCTCAGCCCCCTCCCACAGGCGAGGCCCAGCACAGGTGGGGTCAGGAGAGAGGTCCCTCCTCGACCCCCGGGCATCAGAGAGTGGATATGAGGGCAGGCCCCCCACCTTAGCCCCAGGCCCTGAGAAGTGGAGGGTGACGGGCAGGTGTCTGTCAGGGGACGCGCTGCTTCCTAATTTTCACCCTCCTGAGAAAGCCCCCGAGGTGCCCCTAATCCAAGAATTTCCAGCCAGAAAAACATAACCGCACATTCAAGGGACCCTGCTCTGCGGACAGTGGGGGAAACTGAGGCTCCGGCCACAGTCCCTCTTTTCTTCCTGACCAGGCGGCGAGTGGAGCTCCAGGGGAGATTTTAAAAATGAGAAAGGGGGAAAGAAAGAAAGGATCACCCATCGTGTCATCCCCAGCACCCTGTCGGCTTCCCTGACCCCCGAGCTCAGCGATGGCCCTTGGATTCAACATTTGCGGGCTGTGTGGACACCCCCTCCAACCTCCCTCAGAACCTTTCTAGAAATGGGCCCTTCAGGCATACTAGGGGTAGGGGCTTTCGGAAAGAGCCCTCCATGCAGCCATGGGCTCCTGAGCGTGACTCATGGATGAATGGAAACCCCCCACCCTCCTAGTTCACATAGAAGAATTAGATTTTCCAAACCCGATTTTTTTTTTTTTGGTGATGGTTGGATTTGAAAAGAAGTGGGGGATGGGGGGGTTTCTTTTCTCCCCCTCAGATACCAGCTGGGGGTCTAGCTACAGTGACAGGCCCTGGCTCCATCCCACCAGACTCTCCCTGTGGCCTGCCCCAGTCCAATCCATCCATCCATCGTCCATTCATTCATTCATTCATTGATTCATTCAACAAACATGTATTCATGCTTCCCATGCCGGCAACAGAGAGGAGGATGGAGACAAACAGGGTCTGAAATAGGTCATGGGCCCTGGTCTATCCCCAAGGCACCTCCGGGGTCTTGTCAGGGGTGTCCAGCACAAAGCCTTCACTGTCCCCACCCCTCCTGCCTCCCCCACTGGGCTCCCAGGTCGCCCACGCCTCCCTGTCCACCCTGGGATCTGGGCTTTGCCAGATGGACGGTCCAGGCTCATCGTCTTTGGCCTCAGACCTCAACACATTGCTAACAGGCTAGGCCAGTTTTAACTTGAGCCAAAGGTGGAGGCAGGGAGGGGGAGGGCAGAGAAATGGAGGGGGGGACGCTGATCCAAACAGAGAGGATGGGCAGGGGGGAGGGCAAACCATAGCATTTTAACCACCCAAGGCTGGGGAGGCTGGCGCCACCCCCCTCAGCCTGGCTCAGCTCTAGGATACCCCAACCCCGCTTTCTTTGTAGTTACCGATTAGCCCGGGGTCCTGGACATCCGTGTCCCCTGCGGCTGGCCGGACCTGCCCCGCTGGCCTGGCTTTGTGAAAATGACCAAAGCAATGGAGTCCAGAGGTGCAAACTTCCCCGACGGGGCCTGGGGAGGCCGAATGAATGGGGTGGGGGGCGGGGAGGGGGGGCGATGTTCAGGCAGCTCCCCCAGCAAAGGGGCAGGAAAGAGTGGGTGAGGGGAGGAAGGAAAGGGTGGGGGTCCGGGGGGAATGGGAGGGAGAGGCAGAGAGAGAGAGAGAAGGATGCTGGGGGGGGAGAGGATGGGAGGTAGAGGGAGATGGGAGAGGAGAGAAAAGGAAAGAGAGAGGGAGAGGGAGAGAGAGGATGCCGGAAGGTGGGGAGGGAGGGAGAGGGGGCGGAGGAGGGGAGGGGGCCAGCTCGAATCTGTCAGCTGCACCCCCAGAGGGGGGAGGAGGGGTGGGTGGAAAAGGGGGGGTTGAAATGATGCCGTGGCAGAGGCGAGCAGAGGGAGGAGGTGAGGAGAGGAGGGCTGGGGGAGAGAAGATGCCGGAAGGTGGGGTGGGGAGGCCGACGGAGGGGAGGGGAGAGGAGGGAGGGGGCCGGGGCGCCCACCTTTGTGCATGCCCGTGTAGGGGTCTTTGAGCACCGTGAGCTCGTAGATGCGGCCGAACTGCTCGAAGAGCGGCTTGAGGTCCTTCTCGTCCAGGTTGCGCGGGATCTGGCCCACGAAGAGCTTGATGGCGTCCAGGTCCTTCATGCCGTCGGGCTGCCCCCCGGGGGGCTCAGGCCCGCTGCTGCCCACGGGCGAGGGCCGCGTCTGCAGGAGCTGCTGCTGCTGCCGGCGCGCCTCGCTCTCCGTCAGGCGGGCCATGGCGGGCGCAGGCGGGCGGCGGGCGCGGGACCGAGCCGGCGGCGGCGGCGGCGGCGGGCGGCGGGCGGACTCGCAGCTGGAGCGACGGACGCCGCCTCCCGCCTCCCTCCCGCCCCGTCCCCGCGCCCTCCTCCCTCCTCCGCGCGCCCGCTCGCTCCAGCATCAGGACCACAAAAGGGCGGCTCCGCAGCGGCCCCTGGCGGCCGGAGCGCGCCTCGCCGTGGCGGCGCCCCCCGCGCGTGCCTCCCGCGCCGCCACCCCCGTGCCCGCGTCCCGGGCGCCCCGCGCGGGCGGGGAAACCGAGGGCAGGGCAGACCTGGCTGGCAGGGCAGACCTGGCTTCCAGGGCGCGCCCGCTCCTTCCGCGGCTAACGACAAGGAAAAATACCACAGGTCTATAGGGTGCCCACTGTCATTGACGGGGCTGTCCTTGGCACTTTTAAGCTCTGTAACAGTAGTAGTCATACTAATAATAATATTAGCGACAACCCTCCTCTCCCCCAAAAAAACCCACTCTGATAATAACATGTGCCAGGTACTGTGCTCAGGTACTATTCTATTACTGAATAGAAACAGCCACCATTGTCCAGGGTTTCAGCAGCAAAACCCGCGGGCCCGCGCGCACACACTCAAACACACAAAACAAAAACAGAAAATGAACAAATAAAAAGAAACAGCAACCCTTGTGTTTCCATCAATAGCAACCAGAAGTAACTTATTTTTTCACACTTGCTGTATGCATATACCATTCAAAATATTTCAAAGGATATTGACACATTTGGTCCAACTGCTCTAAGAGTATCACATTGCCCTTTGGAGAGCCTTAAACCTCTCCAAAGATGTCCCCAAATTAAAGCCTGAGTCCACCCCAAAGCCCAGGAGGCCCTGTAGGACCTGACCTGTCCACTCCCTGCCCACCCCACCTCCCTCTCTCTCCCTCCCCCACTCTGCCCCTGCCACACAGGTTTCCTCTCCTCCTCCATCACACCATGTAGGGTCTGCCCCAGGTCCTTTGCACGGGCTGTGCCCTTTGCCTGGAATGCCATCTCCCAGATGGTGCATGGCGGGCTCACTCTTTGGATCTTCACCACTTTCTCTCCATCTTATCTAAAATCATTTGGCCATCATCTCCTTTCTCTGGCTTGCTTTTTCCTCCACGGCATGCATACCCTTTTAACTTAATTCTAATATGCTACATATTTACTAGTTTATTAATAAACCACATAGCTCTTTCCAGGTGCCAGGCTCTATGCTAGGTGCTCAACACGTAGGAACTCATCCAATCCACACAACCCCCAGGTGGGCGCAAATAAACAGATTCTTACAGACCGTGCTTGGTCGGTGGAGCATGGGATGCTTGATCTTGGGGTCATGAGTTCAAGTCCCATGTTGGGGGTAGAGATTACTTTAAAAGAACTTTAAAAAACACTGAATGCAGGGGCACCTGGGTGGCTCAGTTGGTTAAGCACCTGACTTTTGATCTCAGCTCAGGTCGTGATCTTAGGGTCCTGGGATTGAGACCCATATCGGGTTCTGTACTCCACTTGAGAGTCTCTCTCCCTCTGCCCCTCCCCTTGCTTGTGAGCTCTCTCTCCAGAGTGAATACATAAATTTTTTTAAAAACCTTTCTAAAAATAAATAAAAAACACTTAATGTGATATTTAAAAGATCAAAATGCAAAAAATTACAATGAACAGGCTAGCAAATTTTTAAATAAACACAGAATTAGTATTACTGAGTTTTCCCATTGGCTCAGCATGGTACGGTTACTGACCCTGATTTTAATTTTTAATTTGTTTTATTTTTACGTTAAATTTAAAACTCTGTTTTTAAACAAAGACAGGACCCTTAACAATGTCATGCCGAGCCAAAAGGGACACTCGGGAATACTGATTCTTTAAAGTGGTGACATTTTGTTCAATTATGGATTTGCTGGTCATCGGTGTTGACTTTTTAAAATTGCATTAGAACAATCTTTATCTTGATGACTGCGTTTTTTGGTGCCCCCCCCCCTTAAGCTTTCTCCCCAGGTGAGCTCACCCTGGTCTCTCCCAGCGCAATCCTCAAAGCCACCAAATGTAAGCGGGGAGCACTGTTTCTATACCCACTCTGCAGAGGGGGAAACTGAATCTAGGAAAGGTCCAGCCACACAGAGAGAGTTCTGGGATTTGAACCTGGCCAGCTGACTCTGGAACCTCCCCCCACTTCCCACGATCCCACACCATCTCCCTCATGCTCTAGGTGGCTAAGCCTCGGTTTCCTTATTTGCCAAGTGACACCGAAGCGTGAACAGGGGGCTGTCCCTGGCATGAATTCAGTGAGCTAATTGGTGAGGCTTAGTGTAGTGCCTGGGACAGTCTCAGCACTCAGAGAATGGCTATTATCATGACTATTACCAGCAGCCACCTGTCCAACCTCAGACAGGAGCAAGACGTCAGGGTGGCTGAGAAGCAGAGGCGGGGCGGTGGGGGGAGTCAGGAGTCCCCCTAGGGCACCCACCCTTGGCCCTGCCTGGCTCCTGGTTCTGGGCTCAGCCCCAGGACCGGCTGGCGGATCGCATCGGGCAGGAGGCAGGTTGCGTCTCCATGGAGACCAGACCGGAGCGCCCGGAGCCCTGGGGGCCTCTGATGTGCCAGGACAGTCGGGAAGAAGGACAAAAATCAAACCCAGCAGGCACCCTGTGAGCTAAAGGTGCATTTTCCTTAGCCTCTTGCTCCTACCCAAAATGAACCAGCGGGTGGGGGGGGGGTGGGTCTGGAGAGAGCCCGGTCCAGCTACCGTCTGGCCTTGCAGAGCTTAAACTCCCACGTTCCACCTTCCGAGCCTTGCTCGCCCCAGGAGTCGGTTCCCTGACCCAGGGGCCGCACCCCAGCCCGGGGCGGGGCGGGGCAAACAGCCTGTGCATCTGGAGCATCTGGAGCCCCAGAGGCCGCTTCTCTGATTTGTTTCCAGCGGGGCAGCGTGGGGGGGGGTGGGGGGGGAGGGGACGACACCTGGTCACAATCAGCATCATGCAGGGGTGCCGCCAGCTGGGACATTACTGAATTACTGAAGAAGCGGAGGATGGGATGGGAGCCCGCTGGAGAGGGCCGGGGGGGTCTTCCAGCAAATCGTGTGGCTCTCCGGTGTTCAGGGCCCGTTGGCGCTGTGGCCGGTGTCCTCTTCCACCGCGAGGATGGACACGGTGTGGGCGCATGGGCTGCCGGGAGCCTGCGTCTCTGTTCAAATCCCTGCAATCAGTGTTGTGTTTTTTATTTATTTAGAGAGAGCAAGCACACGTGTGCGCACAGAGAGGGCAGAGGAAGGGAGCGAGAGGATCTCAAGCAGATGCTGCGCTGAGCGTGGAGCCCGAGGTGGGGCTCGATCTGACGACCCTGAGATTGTGATCTGAATCCAAACAGACCCTGAGATTGTGATCTGAATCCAAACCGAGAGTAGGACGCCCAACCGAATGCGCCACCCAGGTGTCCCTCAACAGCTCTTTAAGTACAAAACAAAACAAAACAAACTCACATAAATTGATCTTAAAGGCTGGGGGGCTTGGGGGGCTCAGTCGGTGAAGCCTCTGCCCTCCGCTCAGGTCATGATCCCGGGGTCCTGGGATCCAGTCCCAGGAGCCGCCTCCCTGCTCCTCCCTGCCTGGTGGGGAGTCCGCTTCTCCCTCTGCCTCTGCCCCTGCCTCTCCCCGGCTTGTGCTCGGATCTCTTGCTGACAAATAAATGAATAAAACTTTACAAAATTTATCTTAAAGGCAAATCTACGTTGCTGCCTTAAAAGGAAATGAGGTTGATCAGATTTGTTAGATATTAGAAAACTATTTGTCAGGAGGTTTAAACTGGACGCGACGCTCTCACTCTTGGTTCAGAAGGGCAATCAGCAAGCGTCAGAGGCCGGAAGACCCACTAGCACCTGAGACTTTCTCCTGACTTCAGTGGAACCGCAAATGAGCTGCAAAAGGTGGGCCATTCTTTTGCTTGGGTCTTTCCATCAGCCCCCTCCCCCCCAATCACAGCGGGAGTCCCGCCTTTTGGGAAACCCTGGTTTCGGGGACAGTGCATTAAGCCTAATGAAAGGCAGCTTGTGCTGTGTGGCCTTGAGTGAATCACCTGACCTCTCTGAGCCCCAGCTCCATTATCAGTAAACTGTGGGGAGGGGCCGGGACAGTTCTGTGAGGCTCTCGAGATACTGCGAATGGGTAGTGGGGTGCGTCCCGGCCCTAGAATAACCCTTAACCTCGAAATAACCAAGAAACACCGAGCGTTTAGACTCTACAAATTCACTTAAATCCCAATTCTTGGCCCCATCCTTCCCCTGGCTGGCAGGAAACTCGGGGGACTGACATTCCTGTGACAAAACCCCCTCGCCCCCAAACGTGCAGGAGGTGGCCCTGCGCACTGCCTCCAGTCCCTGCGTGGACCCTGAGAACTCCCCCTGGTCTGATTTAGGACCCCTCCCTAGAACACCTTCAAGGGCGCACTTTGCAAACTGTAAGGCGACGTCAAGAGGGAGCTGGAAGGCACTGCAGTAGCTTCTAAGGCGAGGAGAGCAAAGTCCAGAGGAGAACCCTGATGCCCAGAGTGCGAGGGATGCCAGCTTGCCTTGTCTCAGCTAGGCAGGGCTGCGTGACGGCTTACAGCAGACTCGGGGCCGAAACACGTCCACGGGCTCATGGCGTCCCTGGGGCAGTAACTGAAGCACAGCGAGTCCCTGGGTTCTCTTCCTGGTCTCACAAGGCTGCAAGCCAGGGGGTCAGCCAGGCAGCGTTCAGAATGCCAGACCCTCTCCCAGGTGCAGGTGGTTGTCGCCCCCACTGACTCACCCGGCCCTCTCTCTAGGCGGCTCACTTGGGGCCAGCAGGAGATCCCCGGAGAGTGTGCAGGTGCCCAGATGCCCACTGTGCCCGAAATGTGGATCCCGATCCTGCCAGGGGGCCCGGGACTCTGCATTCCCAACGAGCCTCCAGGGCAGGGGCCGCAGGTCGGGGGCGATGCCCGCGGTGTTCCCGACTGGACTTTGCACCGGATGTGGGCATGAAGAGGGCTGAACCCCAGGAGGAGGAATGAAAAATGGCTCCTTGCCCTTTCTGGGGTCCCTGCTGCCCTGCCCCTCCCCCACTGTCAACATCCTGGCTTTCCGCTGGTGGGGGAGTGGCCGGCCAGCGGGCAGGGGTCTCACCTTGTCCTCACCTTGTCCCTTTGGACCCTGATGCCCTTCGGCCCCGCCCCCTCCCCGCCCTCTCCCCCTCACCCGCCCCTCCCCGCTCCCCGTTCCCCAGCGGGCCACAGTCCCTGCACCAGGAGTGGACACCTGCCCCACTGGGCCTCTGAATTCTCCCCCGGGAATTTGAGTCTGAGAACAAGAGGAGCCCTCTAGGGGGCTGGGCGCACGCCGTCCTGAACCTGGGAGTTGTCGGTGGGGATTTTTTTTTTTTGGCCAGGTAAGAATGAGAGAGACGTAATAAATTCTTTTCTAATGAGCCAGCCTGTGTGTTCCTGTGACTCGCCGTCAGACCACAGCGGCTTCCGGACCGTAGGATTCTGTGCATGGGAAGTGTCCCCAACGGCAAATCCAGACCCAGAAGGTGACCTGCTGGGGGTGGGGGGGTGGGGATTCCCAGTTCTGGAATTGGGGCTGATGGAGGCACGACTCTGTGAATGAACTACAAACGACTGAAACGTACCCTCGAAAATTCAGGGTGAATTTTATGGTCAGAGAATCGATCTCAGTGACGCGGTTTTGTTTTGAATAAAACAACAACAACTAAATGCCGGCCCTGTCTCCCATTTGCCGTTCCACCTCAGCGCACGATACTTCACCGGTTCGAATTTCTCTTTCGTCCTCTGTAAACTGGAACTACAAGTGCACATTCAATCACAGCAGGTAAATGTAGGAGGGATGGAGTGAGAAGCACCCCGCTTGTCAGCCATCAGAGGGTCCCGGTTTCGGGCAGGAATCCCCAGCGGGCGGGTCCTTGGAGGGGCACCCGGGTCTGCACGGAGACCCTCCCCGCCGCTGCCTGGTCACAAGGGAGACGACAGTTACTCCCCAGTGGGGAAACCCCAGACGCCACATCATCCTCACTGTCAGGGTTCACGCCCTGGGAAGGACACCGCATCTGGGCTGTGGTCCCCCTAGGCCCCTGACGCAGAAGCTGAACCCAACTGTCTGGATCCCCGGCCTGTGGGCTGTTCTAGAAAAACCCGGCCAGGACTCCTAAAAGGGTACAGATCGTAAGATGCAAAGATGGGGGAACATTCCAGGGTAAAGGAGGCTAAAGAGACAGGACCTGGAATGCAGGCATGATATGGAATGTTCTTTACTATGGAGGACACTGTTGGGGACAATGACCAACAACTGTCATTAATCGGTGTCCACTTCCCTAGCTGGGTGAGTGCTCTGGGAGGAGGGGGTGCACCCTGCAGTTTAGGAAATGCCTTAGGAGCAAAGGGTGGGGACAGACAGGGAAAGGGAGAAAGGGACAAAGGAGATGGGGACATATTCGTGTTCCCAGAACACACGAAGGGTTTAAAAAGTTCCTCACAGCATTCTCAGAACGTTTCCTTAATCTGAAATTATGTCCAAATAACAAGTTAGGAAACAATAACAAGTCAGTGTTTTGTTGAAACCCTGGGTCCCCATCTGTCCCTTGAGAGCCCGCCTGCTCTGAGCCCCTCTTCCCCTCTTTCCGGAGGTCTCTGGTCTGAGGGCAGGGGCCGGGCGTGCACAGAGGATGTCCCTTGCGTCCTGGGCCACCAATGGAGACATTTCTGCGGACCCTTGGAGCCACACATCCTTGAGCAACCCATCACCCCTCCTGGAGGGATCAGAGCGACTCTCAGAAGCCAGGAGTGCAGCACGTGTTCTTGCCAAAGGACCAGAGGTCCACTCCGGTGCCTGGCAGTGGCCGGTTCCTCCACAATGAAAAAGGAAAACCAGAGCACAGATGCGGGATCATAGGCTGTTCCTGGGAAGAGCTGGGTAGCAAACATTTTGGGTCTGGCAGGGCACAGGGTCCCTACGGCTCAGCTCACCAGCAGCTGCAGGGGAGACATAACCATAACCAGGGCCATGTGCCAATAAAACTTTATTTATAACCACAGGCAGCACCAGGCCCGGGGCCCTCCAGGTGCTCTGAAAGGCCCCGTGAAGGTCTGCGATGGTGGGAGTTGGGGAAAGCTGTGTGTCCTTCAGCAGGAGACCGGGTGAGTAATTCTGGGCAGCTTCTGGGGACAGAATTACCATTAGGAAAACTACAAAAGCAATTAACACAAGCCCAGGACAGTATGACGTTGTCTGTGCAAAATGTTTAAGCTGTACACAAAACACAAGAATGGCTTTTTAAATTTTAATTTAAAAAATATATATTAAGTCCTCTCTACCTGCTACGTGGGCCTCAAACTCACAACCCCGAGATCAAGAGTCTCACCCTCCACCGGCTGAGCCAGCCAGACACCCCTGAAAGTGTTTTTTAAGGAACAAAAACGGGGCACCTGGGGGGATTCAGTCAGTTAGGGGTCCGACTCCTGATCTCAGCAGGTCTCAACAGGGAGCAGTGTCTCTGGGGAGAGACCAAGGTGGTCTGGAAGGAAGCTCACTTGGGTTTTATTGCCTTAAAACACAGACCCCTGGGCAGGGGTCAGAGCCACCCCCTTGGGGTGTCCATGGAGGCCACAGGGCCCTTGCTGGAGCACCCTGGCCCAAGTCTTCTCCTGCCTCTGGGCGGGGCTGATGACACTGAGGGTGAAGCTCACCGGCCCTCATCTTCCTTACCGCCCTCCAGCACTCGATGACCTCTCCAAATGCGAGTCAGGCCACATCGCTCCTCTCCTTGGCGCACGCACCTCCTCCCCACGGCTCCCCATCACGCTGAGAGAGATGCAAATGCCCTGCCAGTTCCCTCCGGCCCCCGCATGGCCCTCCCCTCCTCCCGCTCCCCCCACGGCTCACTCAGCTCCAGCTACACACGCGAGGTGCAGTCCTGCCCCAGGGCCTTTGCACGGGCTATGCCCAATGCCTGGACCACCATTCCTAATTTCCACATGGCTTATTCCTTGTCATTCCAATTCCGCTCAAAAGCCCTCTTGAGGGGGTCTCACTGTCCACGCCCCATCTGTTTCCACTTGTTCCCCGTCCTCCCCAGGGGACAGCGTGGTCCCCCCACGTATCCCCAGGCCCAGCACGGCCCTGGCAAAGGGCAGCGAGGCGTGCCTCTGGCGACAGGCCCGCCTCGCCTGCAAAGAGCCGTCTGGAGAGAAAGACAGCAGAGCCGCGAACAGCGTGGGTTTGAACGGCGTGGGGTCACCTGCCCCGGACCTGGATCACAGGCCGGGACAGATTGCCTCTTCCTTACCGGAAGCTTGGTGACGCTAGCTCGCCTCTGAGGCACAGCAGGGGACACGTGGGCCAGCGACGGGCTCGTGCCCCGGCGAAAGCGGGCTCTGGTTCTCAGCAGCCTGTGTGAGGGCTTGGCCGTACCCAAAACCCACGCAGGGACCCTGTTCTCAAGATGAGAGGTCCCCTACACCCACCGGCGCTGAGAAGCAGGACGGAAACCCCCCCGCCGTGGTCACCAGCGGCTTGTTCTCCTGCTGTCAGTCAAGGGAACCTTCTGGGTAAAAAGGAAACGTGTGTGTGTGTGTGTGTGTGTGTGTGTGTGTGTGTGTGTGTGTGTGTTAACACGAGAAGATGCCGGGCTGGTTTTCCCTCCGAAACGTGGGGAGCTTCGACCTGGTCCAGTCGGGGGCCAAAGCCACGTTCCAACCCTGGGGGTGGGAAGGGAGGTGGCCTGAGAAGAGGTGGCCGTGACCCTGGGGGCTGGGGACCCAGGCCGTGCCCGCTGGCCTCGGTCCAAGCGCTGTGGGAATGCAGAGCCTGACCACCTCCCCCGGGCCAGCCCATCAACTCTGCCTGCGCTACTGTCGCCCTCGTCCTCCCCGCTGCGGCCACCGGAGGGCGCCCGCGAGCACCCCGCAGGGGGAGGGTCACACAGCTCACCTCGTCCTCCCCGCCGCGGCCACCGGAGGGCGCCCGCGAGCACCCCGCAGGGGGAGGGTCTCACAGCTCACCTCGTCCTCCCCGCCGCGGCCACCGGAGGGCGCCCGCGAGCACCCCCGCAGGGGGAGGGTCACACAGCTCACCTCTGCCTCCCCACGGCCCCGCGCAAACCCCAGCGGCCCTGGGACCACGTGTGGTCCGTGCTCCCCGCACCCGGAACACCCCGAACGTAAGCTCCTGAGGGCAGACCTTTCTTTGTCGTCACTGAGTGTCGCAGAGCTGGATGCACGGACACCGTCGGCGGCCAGACGGACCCGGGTGACCCCGAGCGGAGTAAAGCCCCAGACTGGGGTCCTCTCTGTGCAGAGGGCAGGCAATGGGAGCTCCCAGGAGCAGAGACCCGGGCCTCGTACACCCCCCCAACCTCGAGCCACTGTGGCCTGGCCACGACCTCCCGGGAGCCTGGTTTGGGGCACAGCCCGCTGACCCCCTCCTGGGTGGAAGGCGTCCCCCCAAACCCACATCTGCCGGAACACCAGCACGTGACCTGACTGGGAAGGAGGGTCTGTGCAGGGGCGCTGACGCCACGCCTGGGGTTCCCTGAGAGCATGAGACACGGAGAGCCCCCTAGAGAGCGCGCGGGCGGGGGCCGCGCGGCTATAAGCCCAGGGAGCCCTGAGCAGACGCCCCACGGCCTCCGAAGGAAGCAGGCCTGCCCACACTGATCCCAGAATTCCAGCCTCCAGCGCCGGGAGCGCGTCCACTCGTTGCCTTAAGGCACCCCGTCTGTGGTCTGGCACGGTCCCACGGGGCCACGAGCTCGTCCACACCCCCATCTGGCAGCTGGCGAGCAGGAGGGTGCGGGAAGGGCCCCTCAAGGACCCTTGGGAGTGGGGACAGCCAATCCTGAGCCCCAGCCCCCGGACAGGACACGCGAGGCTCATCATTCGATATGGCTTTATTTTCTGATCGTCCAAGTGCGCCCCACAACCAGCCGGAGCTGACGACCCGCCCTGGGAGGAAGGACACCCACTGGCGGCGGCCCGCGTGCGCGGGGACGGTGAGCCGACGCCGGTCCCCACGTCCTGCCCTCGGAGATGGCTGGGCCGGCTGGGCACTCAGTAAACAGTCTCTGGGGGAAGACCAGCCACCCAGCAGGGCAGAGAAGGGCGGAAGGGCAGGGCAGGCCGTGGCCCCCATGCCGGCCCTCCCCGGGCCTGGGGGGCCTGGGAGTCTGGGAAGCCGCCCCGCCAGGGAGGGTCGGGCTCGGCGAAGGCAGGAGGCCCAGGACGGAGGCGGAGACGCAGCCCCCGGAGCTCGTCCCCACAGCGAGTGGCGAGCTGGCTTCCAGGGCTGGGGCGCCCGGAGGGAGCTGGTCCCCCTGCTCCTGCACAGCCTCCGCGAGGGCCTCCCCGAGGGCTCAGGCAGGTGCCCAGAGCCCCTTCTCCCTCACGCCGGCCCCCTAGCACACAACACCTCATCGATTATATTGCTAATGAATCGGTTCGCCTGGGTCTCCCTGAGATCAGTCCCAGCAGCGCTAGACGCCCCCTCCACACCCCTTCCCTCCCGAGGAGCCTGATCTGTGGGGTTCAGGCCTGGACCTTCCTCCCCAGGTCCCAACCCCAGGAAGGGCAGCCCCGTGGGGCCCGCAGCTGCACCTTCTCCAGCACATGCTCTCCTCGACCCCCTGCCTGGACGCCCTCCTAGGACACGGGGGCCTGGGGCCCCCAGAACATACCCTCCTTTCTTCAGGTGGGGAAAAGGAGGCCCAGCAAGCCCGAGGCAAGGGGCGGAGGGGGGAGGGGCCTCCTCTCTCCTCCACAGCTGCCTCCCGCCCCAGGAGCGCCGAGGGCACCCAGGTTCCTCGGGGACAGGCCCAAGCGCCCCGGGGTGCGCCGGGGAGGGGGCAGCAGGCGGCGAGAAGCACACGTGAAGGCGAAAGGCGCAGGAGCCAGACCAGGGAGGCCATGGGTCCTCAGGGCACCAGCGTCCACTGGAGCTCGAGGGAGACACATTCCAAGGCCACACCCTGAGGCGGCTGCCCTCGGCCCAGGCCAGCGGGGGGGACATGAGGCTTCCGAGGGAGAGGCCAGAACCTGGGGACCCTTCTTCAGACAGGATGGAGAGCGCCCAAGTCACCAGAGCAGGGTCAGGGCGGTGTGGCCGGCAGAGCCGGGCCCGCGAAGGCGGCCCCCTGCCCCTCAGCCTGCGGTCCCCGCTCAGCATCGTGGCCAAGAGGAGGGATGGGGAGGCCAAGCCGGGGGCGTCTCCTCAGCCATCCCGCGGCCGGCAAGCCCTGAGGGCAGTGGGGCCGCCTCCGGGGCTGGGGGCTCATCCGCAGACTTGTCCCCAAGTCCAAGGCCCGGCCCCGGGCCCTCCACCGGATGCTCCTCCGAGGGAGTTCAAAGAGAAAGAGAAAGAATCCCCCAAGTCCTCAAGAGCAACACAGAAAAGCTCTGTAATTCAGGGTTTCGGCCGCTGAGCCTGGGGTGCAGCCCTGCCCTCCTGCCGGCGGGGAGCGGGGAGGGGGGCGGCAGTAGGGGCTCGGCGCCGGCGAGGGGCCATGTCACTGCGTCTTGGCCTTCACGAGCAGTCTCTGAACTGTTTTGTACAGGAGGTCGAAGTGCTGGGGGCAGCGGGAGGGCTCCCGTGAGGCCGGGGGCACCGCCGCTGCGAGGAAGGCCCGAGGGCCACTGGGGGATCGCGTGCTTCTGGGGGAGCTGAGGACTCACCTGGCCTGGCCGACCCCCCACGGGGGCCCTGCCTCCCCCCTGAGCCTCCCCGTGCTCACCTGGACCGCCGTGTAGGCCATCCCGAGGTAGGCGCCGATGCAGACGGCCAGGAGCAGGTCAAAGATGGCGGGCTTGACCCTGAGGGGAAGCGGGGGACTGGAGGGTCAGGGGAGGGCCCGTCGCTGGACAGCACGCCCTGGGCCGCGACCCGGGGGCACCGCTCACCTGTAGGCATTCATCACCTGCTTCAGCTGGTCATAGAAGACAAACTCGGGGTCCCTGTGGAGAGAGTACGTTCACCCGACCGCCAGACTGCCCCCCGCGGCCCCCAGAAACCAGGGCACCCGAAGTCTCGCCAGCCCAGGGACGGGAGGCCGTGTGTGCGAGTGCATGTGTGTGCACGAGGCTGTGCGGACCCTCCTGGGGGAACGACTGGCCTCTGTTCTGAAGGAATCTTTTCTCTGTTGCTTTTATGGGTGACAAGTTGTACTCGTTTAAAATGAAATAGGGAGGGCGCCTGGGTGGCTCAGTCAGTCAGGTGTCCAGCTCTTGGTTTCGGCTCAGGTCATGATCTCAGGGTGTGAGATCGAGCCCCGCGATGGGCTTTGAGCTCAGTGCGGAGTCTGCTTGAGATTCTCTCTTCCTCTGCCTTGCCCCTCCCTGTCCGTGCACATTTGCTCTCTTGCTCGCTCTTGAAACAAGTAAAATCTTTAAAAAAAAAAAGGGGGGGGGGCCCTGGGTGGCTCAGTGGGTTAAAGCCTCCGCCTTCAGCTCAGGTCATGATCTCAGGGTCCTGGGATCGAGCCCCGCATCGGGCTCTCTGCTCAGCGGGGAACCTGCTTCCCCCTCTCTCTCTGCCTGCCTCTCTGCCTACTTGTGATCCCTCTATGTCAAATAAATAAATAAAATCTTAAAAAAAAAAAAAAGGAATTACAGTCACTGTGCAAGATTCTATTGGTCCGGAGAACATTACTACTGAGGGAAGATGATCATGGTCTGGGAATCAGAGACCCTGGCTCCATAGCTGAGGGTCCACTCTGAGCCTCGGTTTCTTCTTCTAAGAGCCCTGACTCCCAGGCACACCATGAGTGGGGAGAAGGCAGGGAGCCAGAGAGGGGCACAAAGCAGTGTGGGGAATCTCCTACCTGTGGATACCTGTAGGTTCCCCTCCTCCCACAAGGCCCTGTGGTGCTAGCCTGGCCCATGGGCGGGGGGGGCATCCTGGGCCTGATGGGGGGCCTGGGGCACAAGTCACTCGACACCCCAAGAGCAGAAGGACCAGAGAGTGGTGGAGGTACAGGGCTGCCCAATAAAACACAGGACATCCGTTACGTGTGGATTTCAGACAAAGAAGGAATTGAATCTTAGTATAAGTATATCCCAAACACTGCACGAGATATACTAAGAAAAACTCGTTTCTGTGGAATTCTCGTTTCGTCGGATACCTGGACTTTTTATTTACTGTTTCGTTCTTCGTCCTCTTGCTTTTACTTGCTCGACCTCGCCCCCGGGTGGAAGACCCCAGCAGGGCCGGCTGCCCGGCGAGCTCCGCGGGCACGGCGGCAGACTCACCGCTTGTCGGCCTTGATGTGGTGCTGCTTCACCTCCTTCAGGTAGCGGCTCAGGTAGTGCTCGAGCGTGCTGAGGAACGTGCCGTCCTTGTCCACCAGCTGCGCGGCCCGCGGCTGGTTGGTGAGCCAGTCCATCACCGAGTCTAGCTGCTCCTGCTGGATCTGCTGCGGGGGAGGGGCCGAGGTCACGGGGACCCCCGCCGGCCCCCCCGCCCCCCCACCCGGCCCCCGCTGTTACCATCTGCTCCGTGAAGACCGGCATGTCTGGGGGGGTCCCCTGTGGAGAGAGGAGGGGGTCCCTGAGGCTGACCCGCCGACGGGGGGGCGCGCCGGGGGACGTGGGGGGCACCTCACCTTCTCCGTCAGGTTGTAGATGACTCGGGTCAGGGCCTCCGCGATGAGCCTGGTGTTGCGGGTCAGCGTCTTAGAGTCGACCCGGGACCTTCGGGCAGGGATGGAAAGAACACGCGTGGGTATGTGGAACCCGCGTCCGTTCGAGGCACGGAGAAAGCACCGTCGTGTTTCCAACGACAACAGAAGACGAGCCGCAGCCTGCTGGGGGGGGACGGGACGGGGGGGGGCGTCTGCCGGGAGGGACCGCGGGCCCCCCCAGCCTGTTTCCTCGCTGCGGACGTGGGGGTGGCTGGGGGACCCCCGTCTGCTGTTGTCGCAGGCAAGGCTGAGGTGATGCCGTGGGGGGCGACGGCGTTCTCCACGTCCACCCCCACCCAGAACCCAGGAACGGGGCCTGATCTGGAAGTTGGACGACCGCGGACACGGCGAGCGCCGGAGCACAGCCCCACGTCGGGCGGCAGATGTCCTCACGTGCAAGGGGGCGACCCTCTGTGACCACAGGGGCCGAGACTGGGGGACACAGGCCAAGGAACACCCAGTACCGCTGGCGACACACGGACCCGAAAGAGGGGCTCGGGTGCAGAACGGCGCTGGCCGCTGACGGGGGCAGGTGAGGGGTGCCGGGGGAGCACTGTCCTCGGCTCTCGTGCCCTCCACCCTGGAACGCCCTTCTCCTGGCCCACCTCCTCCAGGAAGCCTCCCTGAGGCCCCAGGAACGGTCAGCAGCCCTGCCCACACCTGTTGTCTCTCTGGGCCTTGTCCGTAGCCAGGCAGGGCCCCCTCCCGGCCCAGCTGCCCAAACCCCCGCGGACACACGGCCAGCAGCTGGGCCGGGCCCAAGGCCGGCCAACAAGCGCAAGTAGCCAGAGCGGCCCAGGCCCAGCTCCACGGCCACCAGAAAACCCTGGCCCGGCAGAGCGCTGACACGCCACTGGGAGACGAGTACCGGAAACGAAACCCTCCACTGGCAGAAGCCAGAGGGGCCCAGCCTCTTGATGAGAGCAAACGTGAGGAAGGAAGGGGTGAGAAGGGCTCCCAGAGGAGCATGAGGAGACGGGGCCCCACTCTCCAGGCCTTGGCACAGCCATGCAAAGGCCCAGGGGCAGGAACCACAGCCTCTGACCCACAGGACAGACCGCGGTGCGCGGCATCTGAAGGTCACGTGTGGGTCTGGACATCACGTGTGGGAACCAGGGAACCCCAAACCACTCCCCCTAACAAGGGAGGTCAGTAACCCGACCCCAGATGCCCCCTCACTGGGCTCCGGCCAGCCACCCTCTCCATCACCTGCATTTTAGGTCCACTCCCTTGGGGCGCCGGTGTCCCTGCCACGGCCCGCAGAGATCGTGGGGGGAGGGGAGGGGAGGTTGGAGGAGAGGCCCCAGGGCCGCACTCACCTCACGTCCATGATGCTGCTGCGCTGGCCATCGCGGTGGCTCTCCAAGTGCGACAAGGTGAAGGCAGGCAGCCGGCGGATGGCGAAGCGCTCGTGCTCCCAGGCCAGGATGTCCTCTGCCAGATTGATCTTCTTGTGCACCATGGAGAACCGGACCTCCGGGAACTGGTGGGCGGCCACCTGCGCGTGGGGACACCGGCAGGGTGGCGCTCGGCCTGCGGCCCGGCCCCCTCCCCACCCGGGCTCAGCCCACCAATGCTCACAGGGGGCCCTGAGAGCCGGGAGCGGCTGAGCCCCTCGATGAACGCCCCCTGCCCCCGCGGCCCCGGATCCCGGCCTGGAAGCCCCAGATCCCAGCCCCCGCGGGCAGGAAGGCACCTACCGCCTCCAGCTCCCGCAGGAAGGCGTGCTGCAGTGTCCCCTCCCGCGGCGGCTTGGACACGTGCAGGTGCAGGCTGTCTCCGCGGCCCACAGTGTCCAGGCACAGCACGAAGGCCACGTTGTCCTGGAGCAGACTGGAGTCTGCGGGCAGCAGCGCTGGTCAGGGCGGGGGGAGCAATGACCCCGCCCCCATCCCCCAGGGGCCGCTCACCTGTGTGGTCCAGGTTGTCTTCCAGCCAGCGCTTCGTGCCCTGGTAGTTGAACTTGCCCCCTCCGGAAGCAAAGAAGAGGAGGTTGTACCTGCCAGTGGGGGGCCGGCGGTGAAGGCGAGGGACCAGGACCCTGGCAGCAGATGGCCCCCAGGGTACTGAATCCTGACCAGCACCCACAGCAGGGTCCCCGCGACCCCGCACCCGTGACCCCCACTCACTCGGTGCCAGGAGCACCCCCAATATGACGACCACAGACGCCCCAAGACAGGACCCTGTGGGCCTGGGGTGCAGGATCTGGGCAGAACTCAGCTCCAAGCCTGGTGCACGAGGGTGGGGGGCCTCGATACGGACCCTGCTATTCCTGGGGTGCACGCGGCCCCGGCGGCCCCGCCCCCCGGCGGCCCCACCCCCGGCGGCCCCACCCCCGGCGGCCCCACCCGCGGGCCGTGCGTACGCAGCGTGGGTCCGCTTGTAGGTGTAGAGCCTGGAGAAGAGGCGGGCGAGCTCCAGCAGCACGGAGATGCCGCTCCCGTTCGAGTCCGCACCGTGCGACAGCCACTGCGGGCGGGACAAGGCCAGCGGTGAGCCCCAGGTCCCCCCCCCCCCCCGCACAGCAGCCCGAGCCCGCTCCCGAGAGCCCCACCTCGCCGCCGGACCACAGGCACGGCACCGCTCCAACCCCCGGGAGGACGGCACCCTGTGTGTGCAGGGTTGAACCCCCGCGCCACCTGCGCCCTTCCAGCTCTCCTGCTCGCCCCCCAGCACTCTGCCCCGTGGCCCGGAGCCGGTGGGGGGGGGGGCGTCTGGTGTCAGCACCTGCCCGGGGAGCCGGGTCGGCGGCTTCCTTCCCCGGGGAGGCCCCGGCTCGTCTGGATGCTGCCATATGAAGCGGCACCGACATGCCCGGCGGCGGGACTGGGCCTTGGGACCCTCCCGTGGTCACGGCCCACACACCAATAGATCAAGCGTCCATAGTATTAAAATTCAGGGGGAGAAGCCCACACGACACTACGCTCAGAGAGGGAACCAGACCCAGACGGCCCCACAGGGAGTGAGCCCACACCGGTGACACGCCCAGACCAGGCTCCCCCACAGACGGGGAGGGGGCTCGCGGGGGCTGGGGAGGGGGTGCCAGCTGACGGGGACAGGGCTTCATTCTGGGGACATGGAATGTTCTGGAAGTCGATGATCATGGTTGTAAACCCTGTGAATATCCTACTAAACTGCAGTTTAAAATAACTTAAACGTTACACGAATTCCACCTCATAACCTGCTACAGGGAGTGGAGGAGATTAGGACAAAATAACCTCAAAAGGCTCCTGGTTGGGTGGGAGGGAGACTGAGGGCCAGGCTGAGCATGCTGAGGGGACCGCTGAGGCCCCAGCCCCCCAGGCAGGGTGGCGCTTGCAACGGCCTCGCGGGGGTCCCCTGGTCAGGCCCCCAGGCCGCCCCTGGCAACCTCTTTGCTCAGGTGATTTTTCTTCTAAAGCAAGACCTTCCTCAGGAAGTGCAGGCACCACTCAGGCCCCGGCGGGAGCCTGACCTCACCGTGGCGGGGGCTCTGAGAGCCCCGGGGAGGCTGATGGCCCGACCTCCCTCCCCACAGGCCGGCTCCCCTCCGCAGGATCTGGAATTGGACTCCAGGCTCCGACCAGCCTCGCTGCTGGGGCGCCCGGGCCCCTGCTCCCCTCCCAGAGTCTGGGTTCCCGGCCCGAGCCGGGCAGAGGGGCCTGCGAGACTGACCCCCGCCGAGAACCTGGGTGCTGGGTCTCTGCCAGCCCCCCGGAGACCACGGTCCCATCTCGTTTGGGGGGAACTAGGAGTGTCCTGTGGGACCCCCGGGAGAGGGCTCTGGAAGCTCGCCCCTGGGGTCCCCATCCCCGCCCCCCCGCCCCCTCCCCCGCCCGGAACTCCTTTTGCTTCCTGCCCTCTGTCTGCATAAACCACGGCCGCGGGGACGCCCGCCTGCTGGGCCCCGGGGTCCTCCCGGCACGTCCCCGCACCTGAGCCTGGGGACAGACAGGGACACCTGGTCTCGATCCGTGGCCTGGCCACCTATCTGCCGTGGGACTCCGGCCATGGGAGCTGCCTCAGATCAGCCCGTTTCTGCTTCCTGAGGGTCCCCCGGGGTCCCCCGAG
Source organism: Nasua narica (assembly GCA_028533885.1). Taxonomy (NCBI): domain Eukaryota; kingdom Metazoa; phylum Chordata; class Mammalia; order Carnivora; family Procyonidae; genus Nasua; species Nasua narica. The sequence goes on along the minus strand of CM052799.1, from coordinate 1,951,449 downwards.
GGTGGGTGCTCCACTCCAACCTCAGTCAGAGGCCGCAGCCCTGAGCTAGGCCGGGGCAGCACGCGGAAGGGGTGCCCGCGCCCCTCCCCAGAGCGCACGCGTACGTACAGGGGCCACTCCGAAGGCATCGTAGTGTGCCACGATGACGATGGTAGGAAGGTCTTCTCCACCGAGCCCCGTCAGCCGCCCCTGCGGAGAGACAGTGATTTGGCCAGGGCCCAGCGGCCAGAAACAGCCCAGGCTGCCCTCACGGGTGGGGCGGTATTTGCGGCTCTGTCACAGACGACACGTGAACGAATGGCTGTGGCCACATGTCAATAAAACTTTATTTGCAGAAACGGTCAAGAGGGCCACAGCGTGCTGCCCCTCCCGGAACCCCAGTCCTTTAAGGCTGAGCCCCAGGCCACCGGGGGCGGGGGGCTGACAGGAGAGCTCTGCCGGTGAGGACAAGCAGCCAGTCCGGATCGCGGCCACAGGCCAGGTCCCGGCGCCCACGCCCGGCTGGAGTCTCATCACGTACGAACTGGCCCTCGCTAAAGTCACGTGGGCAATGCCTCGGCCTCCACGCCTCCCGTCCCAGTGCTAGTCACAGGGTGCAGAGAGGGGTCCCAGGGCGTGGCCCCGGGGTCCGTGCTGGCACACGGCCCTGTTTTCCTGATTCTCCCATCGGAGGGCGAGCTCTGTGAAGGCCTTGGCCGTGTCGGAGGGGAAGGTGCCTCCAGCAAGCTCTGCCGGTTGTCGCCCGCCGCAAGCCACCCGAGACCCAGGGCCCCAGCCTGGCTGTGGATCCCAGCACGAGACCAGGGACGCACGAGACCAGGGACACACCGCTGCCCCTAGGGGCTCAGGGCCCTTCCCCGACAGATGGGCCGAGGCTAGCTCTGGCCGTGCGGCCAGCCGAGCACCCCTGCCGTTTGCAGGGACGGCAGAGGGCTCAAGGCGGTGCAGGGGTTTCAGACGCAAAGGCCCAGGCAGCCAGGCTGGCAGCTGTGACACGGCCCCCCAGTGGCGAGGGCCCCCCAGAGCCGGCCGGCTCTGGCTGCTACTGACCCCCAGCCCGCCAGGCCAGCCGCGTCTCAGCCTGACCTCCGGGAGCCTGACGACGAGGACTCCGGTCACCGGGGTTTTCTCTGCCCAAACTGCCCTGATCTCTCGCACAGTTGTAAGAAAGAATCTCACTGGCTGCTCAGACGCTGCGGCGGCCTCCCCACATCCCGGATCGGCCCGTCCAGCCACACCGACCCCCGTGCCCTGCCACCTCCACCCGGTCTGTGCGGGGCAGCCCAGGGCACCCGGAGCTGGGCCCGGTCCTCGCTGCAGCGGGCCTGCAGCCTGGATGTCCCCGAGGGCCTCCGCACACGGGGACGGGGCCGCTAGAGGATGGCGCCGGCCACTCTGCCACAGCCTGTCTCCCGCTGCGTCCAAGTGCCCGTTTGCTGCCCTCAGCCTTCCCCACCGCCAGTGAGTCCTTCACGGAAAGGAGGGCAGCTTGCTCACTGCCGCCCCCTGCCCCCCTGCCCACGGCGGGGCTCAGAAGGCGCTCACGGAGAGGCAGAAAGGCAGAGAGGCCGGCTCACGTAGTTCTGGAGAGGGAAGGCGTGGCTGCGGGAGTGGCTCCTCCCAAGTCCCCCCTGCGCCCGCACACCGACACCAGGTGGCGGCAGAGTAGCCCTGCCCTGGAGGGCGTAAGCCATGGGGGCCCGGGGCCCAGCCGTTCCCTGATGGGTGCGCACTGAGGGCCTACTGTGCACCAGGCAGCTGGTCTGCCTCCGAGCACACGACAGAGGCCGAGACGAATAGTCTCGGCACCTCTGCGACTCGGGCTAATGGGACACATGGCTCCTCAGTGGGTCGGGTGGGACCATCGCTTGAGAGAAAGAGGAGCCAGGGCCAGGTCAGGGGGTGCCCGCGCTGGGCTCTGGCCCCGAGCGCGAACCGAGGCCCTGCCCGCAGGGCTCCCACAGGGGAGGCTGCCCACTCCGGACTTGGGCACACGGGCACACTGCAGGTTGGCGGGCTGCCGAGCTCTCGGCCCCTCGCCTTGTGCCTTCAGGGCCGGGGAGACCCCCTCACTGGGCTGGGGACACGACGGACGCGACGACACCACGGAGACACTCCCCACCTCAGGGTTTTCTACTCCCAGCTCTCCCCCGCCCACACATGGGGAGAAGAGGACAGCAGAGTCGGGGGCTCCTCTGGCCTCGACACTTGCTTACACGGGCACCGGGGGGAGGACAGACTCAACTCCTCATGTTGGGCTCGTTGCTTTAACCAGCTACTTCCACCCCCAGAGCTCAGCTCCCTCCCACGTCAGCGGAGCTCTGAACAACAGGGCGTGTGTGGCCCCAGAAAGTTCTGAGGACTTCTGGGAACGGGCACCGGAGGTGCTGTAACATGATGAGAGGGAGCCGCCCCTGTGCAAGGGAGAGCTCTCTGCGAGGCAGGGGCCGCCAGTGCAAAGGCCCTGAGGCAGGATGAGGAGGCTCGATGTGCGGCTGGGGCTGGCGGGACACTCGACCCGATTTCCCCCTCAGAAGCTCTCTCCAGGGGGCGAAGGGTGGGGGGGAGCTCAGGAGGCCTGGGGGCCCCCCCTCCCCAGGTCTCAGTGTGGCCGACAAGGCCGGCACTCACCTCCACGCTGGTGATGGGCCAGTCGCTGACGGCCTTGCTCTGCACCCCGCTGGTGACCATCTGGAAGCCGTTGGCCGTGGCAGTGTGGAGCAGCACTGAGGACAGGTGGGCGCGATCAGCCCGAGCGCCGGGGGCTCCCGGCCCGAGCCGGCCTGCCCGCGGCCCCCACGCCCCAGGCCGGAGGGGTCCGGTCTCCACCCCGCTGTTTGCAGAGGCAACCCGGTGACCGGGAGAACAGCATGGAGACCAGCACGGGGAAGAACCCAGCAGCCGCAGCGAGGGCTGCCGAGACCACCCCCAGCCCCAGGCCGGCCGGGGGGGAGGCGACGAGCGCCAGCCTCCTGTGCCGCCCGCCACTTGCACGGGGTCTCTTCTGGGCATTTCTCCGACTACTTCTGCTCATTCTCTACAGCCACCCGCCCCCTGCCCCAAGCTCGTGGACGTCCCCAGTCCCCGGGGACCTGTGTCCTCCTCTCCCAGGGACGCAGCCGCCCCACCCGATGGGCGCCACCACGACGGGGATGCCCACAAGTTCCAGAAGCCAGAGGCCAGTGGGGAAACGCCCCTCCAGACTTGAGTGGTTTTCGAGCTGCTGTTTGCACAGGATCAGCGGCTGGGGGGAGCGGGGTGGGCTGCGAACTGCCGAGTCTGGGCCTCAAGCCTGAGTGGGGGGTGCGGCAAGCGGGGCTGGGGCCGCTGACCCGCCTGGCCGGCTACCGCGCCAGTGCTCACCGCGAGATGGGGCCCCGGAAGCGGCCTGGCGTGGCCACAGCCGCCCCGCTCCTGCGGCCCGGGCCTACCTTCGGCGGCAGAGGCGGAGCCCTGGGCGGCGGACGCGGCCTGCGTCTGCTCATAGATGGACAGCAGGGCCTCGTCCTCCACCGCGAAGTACACAGGGACCACGGTCTCCATGGCCAGCATCTCCGGCTCGGTCTCCATGAATTGCTGCGGAAGAGACACCCGTTTAGGGGCTTCTAGCCTGGGGGAGGGGCCGCCCAGGGGCTGTCCCCCAGGGCGCGGGCACGCCTCCTCTGCGGCTGGCCAACAGGGCTGGCATCGTGCCGGAAAAGAGGACGGGATGGGGGGCGAGGGTACAGAGGATAAGGACGGAGGGATGAGTGAGGGCAGCAGTGCCTGCGGGGCACCCGGGCGGTACCCACCAGGGAGGAAGCAGGTTGGGAGACCGGGCCAGGGGGGCAGCCAGGTCTGGGGTCAGATCTGGCGTCACCGTGGGCTGCTCCCAGCCCCACCAGCCATCACGCCCTCCTCTGTGCGTTAGTGACAGACGCTGGCACCCCGGTCTGATGGCAGGGACCCCCACCCACTGTGCGCACAAGGTGCCCAGAACCAAGCTGGCCATCGTGAGCGGGAAGTCCCCTCCACCGCCCCACATCTGCTCATCTGCCAAAGCGTCTTCATCCGAGCTGTCTCACGGGTGAGACAGGACACCCCTGCCCCGGGCACTGTGGCCATCGGGCGGGTCACTCAGTGGGACGTCCTGGGCGCTCGGGGAGCTGAGCAGCGTTTCCAGCCCCACGTCCCGCCGCCCGCTGGACGCCAGGAGCCCCCCGTCCCCGTGAGCACAGATGTGCCCAGACACAGCCCGGTGACCCTCGGAGACAGGACCCGTCCGGGCGGGAGGGGGCAATGATGGAGATAAGCAGCACCATCCCGCCTTCTGAAGGGCAGAGGGCACAGGAGTGTGAGGCGCCGCGCCCAGCCCCCCCCTCCCGGGGGACCCCAAGCCCCGTGCTCTTCCTCCAGCGGCAGGCAGGGCGCACACTCACCCGGATGACGTCCTGGGGCACGGCGGCCATGGCCCGCGGCAGGATGATGACCACGGCGCCGGCCGACTGCCGCAGGGCCTTCTGGTACTGCTCGTAGGAGAAGTCCAACAGCCGCATGAGCACGCAGCGGCGGCTCAGCACGTCCGCGTCGATGGTGCGGGCCTCCGTGTTGAGCACTGCGTTCCGTGTGCCTGTGGGACGGCAACGAGGGCCTCCCTCAGTGCGGCACCGGGACCCCCAGCTGGAGACCACCGCCTCCGCCAAGGCCAGCCCCTCGCTGCCCGGCACTGCAGTGCCCACTCCAACCTGGTGAGTCCGAGACCCCTTCCCGGGCACTGTGGGGGCCCGAGCAGCATCCCTCACCCGCACGGTACCGCTGGCAACTCTCCCCGTCGCGACAACCACAGAGGTCCCCAGACATCGCCCAGGGCCCCCGGGACAGCATCACCCCGGGCGGGAGGCCCCGCTCTACATCCAAGGGCCGCCTCCCACCTCTTTCCAGACAGCTGAAGAAAGCTCCAGAAAATCAGGGAGAGAGCTCGCTAGAGCCAGGGTTCCCGGCAGCTGGACCCCGCCCCTACCCCAGGAGGAGCGGGGGCCAGAACCAGGGGCACAGACAGCTCCTTGGAGGCCAGCGGGCTGTCCCCAGACACAGGGCACCTGAGTGCGGACGCCAGACGCGGGAGCAGTGCTGCTACCTCCGCCACTTCCGGCGGGCGCTGGCGCGTGGCAGGCCCTCGGGGGCCGTCTGTCCCCATGCACTGCTGGGAAAGGGGGCTCAGGCAGCTCCCAGGGTCACGGCGCTCAGCCAGGATGCTGCCAGAAATCCCAGGTTTGACATCCGATCGCCCAAATGGCAAAGGTAAACAATGACTTCAAACGTTTCCAAAGCTGCAGGACGACCGAGGAGGCACGAAACAAGCAAACCACGTGGCACGTGGGGTGGGCCCCCCGCCCCCACTCCCCACCCCAGGGGCTCCAGTTTGGGATGCAGACAGGGAGCACTCAAAAGAGAGACACAGAGAAGTGCTCTGGCGCTCCGAGGGGAGCCCGGGCTGGCGGTCCTGGAAGTCAAAGCCGAAGGGTAGGCATCGCCCGTCCACACAGGTGAGGACCTATGCTAGGGCACCGAGGGTCCCCTCAGGCCCCCGCCGCTGCTTTCCGGGAAGGTGCCAGGCAGGGCAGAAGGCTGGCTCCCTCGGGAGCGTTCTGTGGGGCTGGGCAGGGGAAGGGGACAGCGTCCCAGGTGGGAAGGGGAAGGCCATCTCAGCAGCAGGGGCCCTGTGACCAAGGGGCAAGGGTGGGCCACGGGCCCCAGGGCTGGAGGGGGTGCTCCCTGCCTCCACCCTCCCCAGCCCTCCAAGGGCCTTTTCTCTGATTGAGGCCACTGCTGTGGGAGCCCCAGGAGGGCTGAGCAGAGAGAGGGCAGCAAGACCTTCAGGACGTCCTTGAAGCTCGCGGAATGCCGGGAAGGCCACTCCCCATGCCCCACCTGTCCCGCAGATCGCGGGAGGCCCTCCAAATCAGCTGGGGGTGGGGACAGAGAGGGCCACCTGTGGGGCCTACTGTGTGCGCGACCTCGGCCCTGCAGAGCCGGAATCGGGCCTCCGCTGTCCAGAGGGAGGAAGCCAGGGAAAGGCAAGGGGGAGAGCAGAGCTGGGGGGACAGGGTCCCCCCAGGGCAGAGACCCTCTCGTGCTGAAGGAAAGCGGCAGCCGGCGCTCCGTCCGGACAGGAAGAGGCACGCTTGGCAGATGCCACAGAGAAGGGCGCCCGGACAGAAGTCACCGCTTCTCGCACAGGACCAGACCCGAACAGGGTGGCAAACTGCTCTCAAGGGTCAGAAGGTCAACCCTCTCACCTTGTTGGCCGCACGGACTCTGTCTCAAGGGCGCAGTTTGCGGCCAGAGATGCAGGCCAACCAGTGGGAGGGGCCGTGTGCCAGTAAAGCCTTATTGGCAACAACGGGGGCGGGGCGGGGGGGACGAGGCTGACTCGGGTGCTGGGGGGCCCTGCGTTAGCCCAGGGGATCCAGTGAGACGGTGAGGGCCGCCGCTCCGTGCAGCAGGGGCCCCGCAGCCAGGTCACCCCGAGAGGCCAGAGTCTGCGGGCGGGAGGAGTGAGGTCACACCCCTCGGGCTTGTACGCGTGGATCACCGTCAGCCCCGCTCGCTCACACCGCGGCACAAGGAGCACACGCCTTTCCTTCCCAGCAGCCAGTCCGCCTGCATTTCTCAAGAGTGGACAGGAAGTTAGGAAAGAAGGCAGACCCAGAGCAAGGGTTGCACCAGGAGGCGGGGAGCCTGTAGGCACCGAGAGGGCGCTTAAGACACTGGGGAGACTGCAATCGCGATGACCCAGCAGAGCCGCTCTCAGGGACAACAAGGGCCGGGAGAGGCCTGGGCTCCCACGAGCCCCACCAAGGGCCTCGCCTCCAACCACCACCTCCCCCACGGGCACCAGCACCCCCTCCGGCGTCTCCCCAGGAGAACGTGCCTGCCGTGCCCGGCAGGGGGCCGGGAGGTGTGTGAGCGGCACCTCGAGAGCCAGGGCACCTCGAGAGCCAGGGAGTGGGGCCACCAGCCGCCCTCGGCTGGGACAGGTGGGCCCCCGCCCCCAGGCCCTGTGCTCACCCCCGGAGCCCAAGGTCTTCACGGAAGCCACGCGTGCGCGGCAGGCAGCCTCTGGGTTTCTCACTCGGAGCCAGAGACGGGGGCGTGGAGGCGAAGAGGTCAAGTCACAGAAAGGAATGGGAGGGAATGCCAGGCTTGGGGACAATGGGCCCAGGGAAGGGAGGAAGAGGAAGAGAAAGCAGTATGGACACCAACTCGGGATCTGGAGAAACGGGTCATCTCAAGTCCCAGGACTTGGGCCTTGGGGAGGGTGGATTCCTCGGGGAAACCAACAAAGCTCTAGACCAGGATGGCAGCCACTGGCCACACTTGGCAACTTCAACTTAGGACAACCGTCCAACACTCGAGACTCCGCCCCCCACCTTGCCCGATCCACAGCTCCAGGGCCCAGGGGCCCCCTGTGGCCACCAGCTCCCACATCAGCACACATCCACCGTCCCAGAAAGTTCCACCAGACAGCGCTGGTTAAGACCCTTCCCCCAGGACGACGGGAAACACACGACATCGGGGGCTCCTGGTCTTCCCAGGAGCCTGGGCCCTCGGGTTCAAGAGCATCGCTCACCCACGGTCGGCCCCCTTGGCACCATGGGCATGCAGGGCCGGGTGGTTCTCTGTGGGGGGCGTCCTGGGCGCTGTGCGGTGATGAATGGCATGCCCGGATCCCACCCAATGCCAGGGGCCCCCCCACCTGTGACAACCACAAAGTCATCCCCCAGTGACCAACCCCTGGGTTGGCAACCACTGCTCTGAAAGCAACAGCCTAACTTTGGGGTGAGGAAGGATCTGAGGGGGAGTCTGGACATCCCCAGGGTCTGGGACTCCCCAAGGACTTGGCTGGGGGTCCACAGGGCGCAGGCTGAGCCTGAGACGTTCTAACAGGAGGGACCAGCCAGGAGCAGACGGGCCCAGAGCTGAGGAGAGCCATAACTGGGAGGGAGCTCCTTTCTGGCAGGGAAGCTGGAAGGAAAACCAGAGGCGGGCAGGTTCTGGAACACCAGAGAGGGCTACAGGCGTTCAGAATTCAGGCTTAGGGGCCGGGATCAGGACCCTGACAGGAGAAAGGGCGGGAGGGGGCAGCAAGGAGCTAGGCTGGTTCCAGGCCCAGGAGGCCTGAGAGAGAGAACAAGCAGGGACCAGAGACGATCCAGGATTCCTGGAGAGAGGGAGCAAGTGGGATACCCAACCCGTGGGGACGAGGAGGCTGAGCCCAGGGGTGGTGTGCACCAAAGGAAGGGACAATACACAGGGTCCAAGGGACTCCCAGAAACCCACAGGCACGGGGACTGAAATGGGGGTTTGCGGGCTTGGCTAAGGAATCTGGGGATCCTGGCTCGTGAGCTGGGCCCAGAGAGCAGAGAGCCCGGAGAGGTGGGCCTCGACCAGAGCCAGGCCGGGGTTAGTGATCAGAACTCCTGAGCCCCAGGGCAGCAGGATACTGACACTGAACATAAAGCCCTGGGGTACCGTGGGGGGCCGTGAACGGGCAGGGCTGCCTCGGCCTGGCAGAAACCAAGCAAGGACGCTTGCCTCCAACTTAGCTCCCAGAGCGGGAGCTCTGGGCACAGGGGTTCGACCCAGTGAGGATGGGCACCGGGGTGGCGTCCCGGAAAGGGGGCCTGAGCAGTGCGACTCTGGCCCGGCTGGGAATGAGACAGAGGGGACCCAGGCGGGGGTCCAGGGGCTGGGGAGCTTGGCCTGAGAGTCGGCGCTACGGGTTCGGGGCACGCGGCCCTTGTCCGGGCCGGGGCCGGGGCCGGGGGCCGGGGGCGCCGGCGCTGGAGGCTCCGGGCGCACTGGACACCGAGAGCTGGGGGCGTCGCAGGGGTGCAAGCATGCAGGCTCTGACTCGGCCGGGGCTTGGCCGCCGGTCTGCCGGGCTCGGCGGGGTCTGCGCGCGGGGCTGCAGCCGGACGGGCCGGCGCGGCGGGTCCCGGGGCTCGGGGAGGCCGGGCTGCACGCACCGTAGGGCTGCCCCTGCAGGTCGTACTGCTGCATGCGGTAGACGGTGAACTCGTGCGCCGCGTCGGCGGCGGGCAGCGGCGGCGCCACGAGCAGCAGCACCGCGGGTAGGAAGACGATGAAGCCGAGCGGCAGGCACGACGCCTTCAGCATGTTCTCCAGCACCTCGCCCGCTTCCTCCAGCATCCTGGCCGGCGGCGGGGCCGCGCGGGGCGGCGGCGGGGACGGGACGGCGGCGGCGGCAGAGGCTCCCGCGGACTCACCTCAGCATGGGTAGTCGCCGGGGTCCTGCGGGCGTCGCACCGGGCAGCCCGCGCCTGCTCCGGGGTCCTGCGGGCACCGCCACGGGCAGCCCCGTCCGCCGCGCCGCCTCCGGGGAGTTGTAGTCCTCTGGGCGCTCGCGGAGCCTCCTGGGAATGGTAGACCCGCTGGGTTTCTTCCCCATGGAGACCGCTGTGACGGACCGTATGGCTAGACCTGAGGATGAAGTTTCACGTAATACGCGAGTCAGAAACATACGGAGACTTTAAAGCAACTATTTGCAGTGGAACTTTCTCAAACGCTGTCTTTGTGGCAGGGGCGGGAGGGGGCTGGGGGACGGGGGAGCGAGAGGCGGAGGCAGGACGTGACCTTGCGACCCGGAAGGAAATTGAAATGACGGCCGAGCGGGGCCAACCTATGGCGCGCAATCTCCTGGGAATTGTAGTCCTGTGACACCGGCACAGGGGCTCATGGGAGCTGTAGTCTTCCTGGCCGAAGTCAGAAAATCCCTTAAAACTCCCAAGGAACGTAGATACTAAACTCCACTAGGGCAGAGACTTTTGTCTGCTTCCTATGTTCATGTATCCCCAGAACCCAGTGCGAGGCCTGGCACGCAGTGGGTGGGTTATAGCGTTTTTGGAAAAATGAATGAAAGAAGAATAAAGAAATCATGATAGAAGTTTCCTAAAGGGATGCGCAGTGGGTTATGGGACTTGTAGTCTGGAGTTTGGACAGGGGTTGGTGATAGGCTTATTTATACCTAAGGCTTTTTCCTATTTGGGGCATATTCAAAGTAAAAAATAAATTTCGTTGTTCATCAGAAATGTAAATTTAACTGTGGGTCCCAAATTTGTATTTTCGAATCTGCAGCCCTAAGAACCCACTATGTCCCAGCCAGGGGTCTGAAGGAGCATCAGTAACGCATACCCCCTCCTCCAGATGGGAAGATTGAGGCCAAGGCGTGTAGAACACGAAAACCTCAATGACCTAAGGTCCAGCCTTAAATACGGCCGTCTCCCTTCTGTCCCAGGTTCGAGGTGGCACTGACTCACAGCATTTTGTTTTCAGGTCCAGGCACGTCCTCCCTTTCCCGGCTGTGTGACATTGGGCAGATTGCTTCACCTCTCAGAGCCTCAGTTTCCTCAGCTGGTGGACAGGATGACAAATAATCCCACACCCTTTGCCCACCCCCCTCCCAGGGGTGAGAATTCAGTACGATGATCCCCATGAACCGACTCAGAGAGAGCCAGGCTCACATTCAGAGCTCCGCACGTGTTGGTAGGATGAGAACGCTCGCTCTCCCTCCTCCCCCGCCTCTCCGCAGGGCTAACCTCTTACTGAAATGACTTCTGGCTGCTGGTCACCCCCAGCAGAGTGGGACCTTCATGGGGGCAGGCAGCAGGCTGTTGACAGGCGCAACCCCTGTGCCCGGAGGAGAGCCTGATGCACAGTGGTTACGTGCATGAACGAGGGAGATGAGTGAGAAGTGAGCCCACCCCTCCTGGTCCTGTCTCCTGCTTCCAGGGAGCTCCTGGGCCCGAGGAGTCAGGGGCAGCCTGGTAGGGCAGGGGAAAAGGACCAGAACTCATTCTGGCCCATGTGCTCTTCATACCTGTTCCTTCCACCTGCACCCCAATTCTTGCAGGTCGGGCTATGAGCACACAAGATACGCACACACTCACCCAGAGACACCCCAAGAAAGGGGTCTGACCCTGGCTCAGGTAACAAGGCGTGGACCCTAGAGCTGCTCAGGCTTCCTCCTCCCCGGAGCTCTAGTTCTCCTGAACTCGAGGAGGGAAGCGGAGAGATTCAATGAATCCCTAACAAGCAGGGATCAAGAAATCACATGCCTGCCGTGGCCCCTTCCTAGCTGTGTGACCTTGCGTCAATTACCTAATCTCTCTGGTCCTCGGTCTCTCCATCTGTAAAATGGAGTTAATAGCAGTTATCTTCCTCCTAGCAGATTTCGGAGGAGTAAATGAGTTAATACCAAGGCGATGAGAGCCGTCCCACCAGCAGAAGTCGGGGTTCTTGGGGACAGTTGTGCTGCTGTCAGGGAGGAGGGCTGGGATGTGGAAGAAGGAGAGGAAGCGGTTTCTGAGGCTCAGAGGGAAGTATGCTGTTGGGTCCAGTTCTCCAGCTCTGGCCCGTCGTGACCCAAACACCACCAATCTTCACCCTCACGGAGCTCCCGGTCCAGGGGAAGAGATGGAGGAGTGGCCAGAAGTGATCACAGCTGCCATCAATGCGGGATGCGCAGGCAGCTGTGGGAGCCGAGAAGAAACCTCGGAAGGAGAGGAAATCATGGAAGACTTCCTGGAGGAGGTGTTGCTAAAGCTGAGACCTGAAGGAAGGGCAGGTGGCAGGCAAGTTAGGACTGAGGGTAGGCACACGCCAGGCAGGCCGCTATGGTGGGGACAACCAAGCGAGTGCAAAGGCCCCCAGCTGGGCGGGCGCAGCGAATAGTTCAGCTCACTCTGCTCTGTGATGCCCCACAGAGCAGAAGGGGCAGCCAGGCCCGCTCACACTTCAGAGAGGCCCAGGCTCCACTCATCTCAGATTCCACCAAGTCCCTGCCCTGCCTGCTGCTGTCACGGATAAACATGATGACAGGAATCAGGAAAATATAAAAATATCCCAATTTATTGTGAACCTGGACCCGTGCTTGGAGCTTTATGCAAACTTCTTGGAAAATGGACATGTCCCGCGTCTACACTATCCGAGACAGTGGTCACAAGCCCCAGGTCACTAAGGAGGACTTGAAATGAGGCCGGCGTGACTGGACGTTATGGGCTGGCTCATGTCCCCTCAAAGTTCACCTGTTGACATCCTCCACGTGGGACCAGATTTGGAGACAGGGTCTTTACGAGGTGATCGAGCTAAAAAGAAGGCCATTAGGGTGGGGCTGGCACCCTTCTGGGAAGGGGTCATTTGGGCACAGACTCCCAGGGAGGGCGCCACATGAAGTCGTGAAGGCAGCGATTGGGACGGCACTTCCCGGGGCCACGGGGCTCCGAGGACACCGGTAGAATCCAGGAGAGAGCGGGGAACGGGCTCTACCTTGGAGCTTCAGGCACACCAGCCCCGCAGGTACCTCGGTTTCAGACTTCCAGCCCCCAGGACCACTGAGGACCCTCTTCTGTCCGGCCACCCGGTCTGGGGCACTGAGATGTGGCACCACCAGCCGACCGATGCACCAAGAAGGTGAGTGTTCAGTATTTCGTTTCATTTCCCTGCGTCGTGAGCAGCCGCACGTGGCAGGTGGCTGTGGACCGGCCAGCACGGCGAACAGCTCGGGGCGGCCCCGGCCCTCGTGGCGCAGAGAAGCCGAGGCGCAGAGAAGAGCAGTCCCGTGCCCAAGCGGCGGGCCGGGGGCTGCCCTCCCCAGGCCTGGGCAAGAAGACTTGCAGGCACTGGCTTGCCTGGCAGGAGGGAGAGAGAGAGAGCTTTCCACCAGGAGAGGTGGCCGCGCGAGCAGGGCGCACCCCTGCGCCATCCAGTATGGTCGCCACAAGTGCCACGGGCTGTTTAAACATGACCGGAACTCAAAGTTCACCTGGACACTCACGCCGGCCACTTGTCAAGCACACCACGGCCCCCGGGGCTCCCGAGGGGGACAGCACACTCCTACCATCCGCAGAGGTTCGGTCGGACACGAGCCCGAGGTCCGTCCCCGATCAGCCCATTTCACAGGAGGGAAGGGCGAGGTGGTTAGTGCTAAAGGGAACAGGAGAGGGGCGGGCAAGATTCCCTGAGGCCAGGGGGCCATCCTGCTGCGCCTCCGCGAGCCCTCAGATGGGGCCCCGATAGGTGCAGAGGCCAGAAACGGGGAAGAGGCTGCGGGGGGGGGGGGCAGATGAGAGAAGGGGGAGGGAAAGGGGAAGTGAGCGAGAGGGGCGGGGGCCCATCTGGCAACCCCCAGGGGCACTCACACTTGTGTGTGCACACAGACACACCTGCACACACTCGGCACACCCTGCTCTGTGCCAGCCTCCCTCCCTCCCTCCTTCTCCCTTTCTCTCTCTGTCTCTCTGTCTCTCTCTGTCTCTGTGTCTGTTGCACACACACTCACCCACACTCTGCCGCTGCCCCACACAACCACACCCCCAGTCCACAGACTCGTGGCCCCCCGGCCACGGGCCCACGTGCTCGCACATGGCCAGCGGACCCACAGCCCCACGCCATCGCCCCCGAAGCCCACAGGTGAATAAGAGGGAGGCTGGGACAAACCATCTTTGAACTTTGGTGTTGCTGGGCCGTCCAGCCCCACCACCTGCAGACCCTCGCAGCCTGGGAGCCGCCCCCACACAATCCTGGAGGCCTGGCAGGGGCTGGGACTCCCCAGAATCACACGGGAGCTGCGTAGGGAGGGGGCGCACCTCTCGAACCCACTCTCCCCCACTCCGGGCCCCTCCCTGTTCCCATGACCAGCCACTTCCTCCAGGGAGACCTCCAGGGAGAGAGACCTCCTTGGCCAGGCACTGCAAGGGGGACCATGGGGCCTCGGGACCCACGGCCAGCCGGAGGCCCTTTTTCCTGCCTCTCCCGGGAAGCCCCCACACTCCCCCTCAGACGCTCCGCACGCTGGAGATGCTGGTCAGGGGTTCTCGCATCCGGAAGCTGAGCGACCTGGAGCCGCGAAAGCTGTCGCGGGGCCTCAACGAGCTGTCCGTGGTGGAGGCTCCCGAGTGGGCCTCCCCGACCTGCGCCAGGCAGTCCCTGGGCCCCTGCAGGCCCAGCCTGAGACACCCGCAGCAGAGGAAGGCCAGCACCGCCTGGCACACCTCCCTGCTGCGGAAGGAGTAGATGACCGGGTTCACGGCCGAGTTGAGCACGGCCAGCGCCAGGATCCAGTCCATGCCGCGCAGGTACTCCTGCGCCCAGTCCGTGGAGCTGAAGACGTCGGCCAGCAGCAGGCCGAAGAGCGGCCCCCAGCACAGCACGAAGGCCACCAGGATCATGAGCACCGTCTTGAGCAGCCGGCGGGCCTTGCGGCGGGCGGGGGACCGCAGGGCCTTCTGCCCGTTGGCCCGCACCACGCGGAAGATGGCCCCGTAGAGCGCGGTGATGGCCACCAGGATGCAGGCGAAGACCCCCACGCAGAAGAGGATGTAGGCCTTGGAGTAGAGCGGCAGCAGGCTGGAGCAGTGCGGGAAGGCGCACACGCAGTTCCAGCCGAGCAGCGGCAGCAGCCCGAGCAGCGCGGCCAGCAGCCAGCACAGCCCGATGAAGCCGTACACGCGGCCCCGCTTGCTGGCCCCGCTCTCGGCCACCGGCCGCACCATGGTGGCGAAGCGCTCGCCCGCGGTGAAGAGCAGGCTGAAGGTGGAGGCGGCCAGCGCCATGAAGAGCAGCCCCTCGCGCAGGAACCAGTGCGCAGGCGCCAGGTGGAAGGTGCGCGCGCCCGACAGCAGCACGTTGGCCAGGTAGGCGACGCCGGTGAGCAGGTCGCTGAGCGTGATGTTGACCAGGCAGTAGTAGACCCAGCGCCGGGAGCGCATGCGCGTGGCGATGGCCACCAGCACCAGGAGGTTCTCCAGCACCACCAGGCAGCTCACGGCCACGAAGACCCCCCGCAGGACCCCCAGGCTCGCCTCCTCGGGCCCCCCGCGCCCCGCCAGCCGGCCCGAGTGGTTGTAGTGCAGGACGATGAGCCGGCTGTGCCCGCTGGCCGCCAGCTGCTGGCAGGACTCGGGGGACCCCGTGCTGTTCATGGCGGTCCCCTGGGGCAGACTGAGGCCCCGGGGTGGCTGGCCCCGGGCAGGGTGGAGCCGCCGCCGCCGCAGCCGCCACCGCCTGCCTGCCCGGCCTCGGTTTCCTGTTGTTTCAAATTTCCTGTTATGTTCAAGGTACCCCCCAGGCTGAGGGGTGAGGCCGCCGACGGGGAGGGGCATCCCAACGGTCGGAGGCTCCCACCCGGGCTCCACCCCGGCTCCCGGAGGGTATTGCGGTTGCTCCCGCCAAGAGACCCTGTCTCTGCCTCCTGGTGGTCCTCGAAAGCCCAGGGAGGGGTGGGGGCCCCAGCGGGGAGGGGAAATGGGCCGCCCCTCCCCGGGGCACACCCTTCCCCGGGCTGGGCAACACCCCTGCCCCCACAAGCTACCCTCTCCAGGCTCCGGCTGTTCTCCCGGAATGCTCCAAGTCTGCCTGGCACACAGTAGGTGCTTAACAGGTGTGTTAGGTGACGGCACGCCCGCGAGCACCCTGATACCTCGCCGGAGGCATAGACGCATCCCGTTTTATTCCCAGGACGGACCTGCTGCCGGCCGTGCACAGAAGGGGAGGCTGAGTCCTGGACACGCGGTACCAGCGGTCTCCAGCGGGGTGGGGGTAAACACCCGCACAGGGGCCCATGTAGGTCTCGGCTGGGACCCTCCTTACTGGGGTGGCCCGCCCCGCCCTCGAGCTGGTTCTGCTAGAAGCAGAGCTGCTGGGGAGGCACCCCCCCAAGACAGCCCCTCACCTCTGGAGGGGGGGGCTCATAGGAAAAGTGGGAACTCCACCCCCCCATGCCTATCCCGGGATGCTGAGGGGGGGGCGGGGGGAAGGTGAAAGTAGAGCCCATCCTCGGGAATCCGGCTGGGGGGGGGGGGCACAGGAGTCCCATGAGAAGTTCCAGTGTCCCCGTCAGGGCTGGGCACTCAGGGGACAGGGCTGAGGGTGGCCGCCAAGTAGCACCCCTCCCTTTCTTCACTGTCCAGCCCTGGGAACAGGGCACTTCCTGGGAACCACAGAGAGAGGTACTGCCTGGGGGAGGCGGTCGCTGCTTGTCACTGGAGGCAACCAAGCGGAAGCAGGGGCCTGAAGATGAGGCTGTGGGAATGAGGGCTTCCCAGGCAGCGGGGCTGTGAGGCTGGGTGGGGGGACAAGCAGCCAAGTCTCACTCAGGTACCGCCCTGCAGAGCTGAGAACTGAGCCTTGGTCTCGACTTCACAAGGAACCCTCCAACTCGAGCACATTCACAGAGAGACACACTGTGCTTTCTGAGGCTGAGCCTGAACCCTGAAATGTTACCTGATGCCAGACTGAGCCCTGATCCAAGACTGAGGCCTGATCATTGACTGATCCCTGAGCCCAGGCTGAATCCTGATCCTAGACTGAGCCCTGATCCTGGACTGAGCCCTGATCCCAAGCTCAATCCTGATCCCAGGCTGAGCTCTGATCCTAAACTGAGCCCTGATTCCTGGCTGAACCCTGACCTTGGCTGAGTGTGTGACTGTAGACTGGCCACAACTCTAACTCCTGACCCTGACTGAGGTCTGGCCCTGGACTGAACCCTGATCCTAAGCTGAGCCCCAATTCTAATTGCGCCCCAACCCCCACCCAACCCCCACTCCAGCTGCATCCTTGACTCTAGGCTCAGAGCAAATTCAGGACTAAAGTAAATGTCATGAGAGAACAGATGTGACTAGCAAGGCCAAGCCATCCAACAATGACTTTCTGCCATGAATTACCCACTGCCTGGCGGAAGGCCCTATGTGCATTGTACCTTATTTAATCTCACGATTATCCCCACGCTACAAAGGAGCAATCTCCCCTCTAGAAACTTGCCCAAAGACAGCTCTGACCATGCACAAGTATGCATGCAAAAGGTTAGTCATTGTTTGTAAAGGCAAAACACCAGAAGCAGCCCAAACGTCCACACACAGGGGAGGGGCTGGCCAGCCACGCTGCGTCACAGCGTGGAGTACCACACAGCCACGAAAAAGAGTGGATTGGAGCCACCTCCAAGTTCCAAGTTGTATTGTTTCATGGGGGAAAAAATACAAAAAGGTATATGCGAGGGGCGCCTGGGTGGCTCAGTGGGTTAAAGCCTCTGCCTTCAGCTCAGGTCATGATCTCAGGGTCCTGGGATGGAGCCCCACATTGGGCTCTCTGCCCAGCAGGGAGCCTGCTTCCTCCTTTCTCTCTCTCTGCCTGCCTCTCTGCCTACTTGTGATCTCTCTCTCTCTCTGCCAAATAAAATCTTTAAAAAAAAAAAAGGTATTATGCGCTAGGCCACCTTCTGCAAAAATGAAATATATACATAGCTGCTCGTTTTTGCAAAAGAAACACAAGAAAGATAAACCAGGAACCCATGAGATCAGTTCCCTCTGGGGGGGGGGGGCGTAGAGCTGCAATGAAAGCAGGAGGGGATGACAGCCTCTGAACATTCCTGTTTGTGTTATTTTCGAACTCTGTTTTTGCTTTCTATGTTCTACGATACCATTAAATCGACAAGGGCGCAGGGAAGAAAGCTTGAGAATGGATCATAAACCGAAAACAGGCAGCAAACTGGGTTTCAGATCAAAACCACAACCACACAGAAAGAGAGGAGAATGAGCCCCTGCCACTTTTGGACACGCACTTGTTCTAAAGACAAAAGGAACTACCAAAAAAAAAAAAAAAAAAAAGAACTTTGTGTTGTAGATTTGTTTTCAGGAGCGGTAGAGGCGTAGTGATTCTGAAACTCTCATGTGTATTATGGGACTAAGCAAAATAGCCAGTGTACTGATGTTCTTAGGAACCGCCTCTCCACCGGGGAGGAAATATATGTAAACGCAGGATGGGAGGACACACCACTCGACCCCACGGGGTTGGAGTAGGATCGAAAGTATGAGTGTGGACCCGAGATCTAAACAAAAACCTACTTCGTCGCTCTGTCGGCTGAGACAAGCCAGGAACGACAGGTATAAAGCTCGTCAGCACCCAGATCTCAGCTTCTGACTACCAGCTTCGGGGGTCCTGGGAGAAATGGCTGATTCCAGGAGCGGGGCAGGGAGGGTGCCTGACGGGCCTGGAACGCCTTGTGTGCCAGGAAGTCAGGAAGTGCCCCAAGAAGGACAGGGACCCGTCAGAGACACAGGAGCCAGCCTGGCGGGGCGGCTGCTGGCCAAACCTGAAGCAGGATGAGCATCAATACTGAGTGACCTTAACATCGAAGAGACTAGAAGTGGTGGTTGTATGCCCGGGATGCATACATCCCGGGGGGGGGGGGGGGCAATCAGTGTTCGATGGGGACAGAGGTCAGGTTTACACGATGAAAAGGGTCCAGGAGGGGGGCGGTGGGGATGGTGTGTGACATTATGAATGTGTTTTTAATGCCGCTGACTGAAAATGCTTAAAATGGTGCATTTTATGTAAAGTGCATTTTACCGCGATAAAACAAATAAGGGGGAAAAAAAAAGAATGTTCTTTCTCTATGACCCAGCGGTTACACTCCGAGGCATCCCCCAATAACCCAATAGTCACCATTTTGTGGCTGGGACAGAGTAACTGGCCCAGGCAACAATCACCATTGGGGATTGAATTATGGGATAGAAGTTGTTTGGGGGCAGGGTCTTTGCATAATCTCAAAGTGCCTTCCTACAGATTACTTTTTTTTAATTTTTAAAAAAGTTTTTATTTATTTATTTGACAGAGAGAGAGTCAGCGAGAGAGGGAACACAAGCAAGGAGAGTGGAAGAGGGAGAAGCAGGCTCCCTGCGGATCCCAGGACCCCGGGATCATGACCTGAGCCGAAGGCAGACGCTTAACGACTGAGCCACTCAGGGGCCCCAATTTTTAAAGTTTTTTTTTTTTTTTTTAAGTAGGCTCCATGCCCAGCATGGAGCCCAACGCGGGGCTTGAACTCTGAACTCTGAGATCAAGACTTGAGCTGAGATCAAGAGTCCGCCGCTTAACGGACTGAACTACTCAGGCGCCCCCTACAGATGACTTTGGAATACAAAGGGGAAACTTCTCAAGGGAAGGCCAGTGAAGATGGTGTTTACATCACTGGGAATGTGATAAATGGGCTTCCTGGGGGGGGAGGGGGGCTTCGCTGCTGGGATGTTCCCACCGGAAATGTGTATCGTGCATCTGACTGAGGAAATCAGCCCCCAGACCCACCCTGAGGCACATCCCACATAATAATTGCCTGGCACCCTTCCAAAGGTCAAGGTCATGAAAGATCAAGAAAGACAAAGAAGCAAGCGTCTGGGATGGAAGGAGATGGATGGGACAGAGAAGTAAGTGCGGGGAGTGATCCCAGACGGGACTGGAGCGTGGGGGGGAAGGTGCTGTAAAACACGGTATCCAGACGACTGGCGGGATTGTCACTTGGGTCGTATATTACATAACTTTGTTCTACCGATGCGAGATTGCCTGAACTTGACCATCGTCCTTTGCTTATGTACCAGAAGGTGTTTGTTCGTAGGAAATGCGTGGTGTTTTAAAAGTTCCTGATGTTTCCAATGCACTCTCAAATTATTTAGAAAAATGGAGAAAAAGGAGGAGAATGTTTTCTATAGAATATATTACATACTTTTAGGTCATGCTTATAGGCAGAGACAAAGCCAAAGGGTAACCACAGGCGGATCTAGCTCTGGGCTCTAGATTTTTTTTTTTTTTTTCTGCAAAGGGACAAACAGTAAATATTTTGAGCTTTGCGGGCCAGACTGTCTCTGTCACAATTACTCCGCTGTTGTAGTGAAAGCTGCCTGGGACAGTATGTAAATGAATTGGCGGCGTGCCAAAAAAACTTTATTTGCAAAACCCAGGCTTGGCGCAGGTGGTTTGCTGATCCCTGACCTAGATGAAGAATATAAGGAGTTCATTGCAATAGTTTCGCAACTTCTTTCCTAACTTTGTGATCAGATTGTGGTCTCTAAATATGTCCTCCCATTCAAAGGAACCAGAGCTCCTTGGAGAAATGGCGGGGTCCAGGGCGGGGGCACAGTGAGCCCAAAGCATCCCTCTGCCCCTCTGGGCTAGAACATAAACTCTTAAGGCCGCTTGGGGGGGTGTCAGAAGGACTCAGGAGCCCGCCTGCAGGGGGCTCCAGTGGCCAGAGACCACAGCTCAGCGGCGGGAAGCACACTCACACCCCCACCCTCTGTCTCCAGAACTTTCCATCTCCCCACACGGAGACTCTGTCCCCACGGTCGCCCTACCCCCCCTGCCCCAGCCCCGGCGCCCAACGTCCGTCCACGTGAGGGATGCCCCTTGCCCTGTCTGGAGGCTGGGATTCTCCGTGACCGGGTTCTTCGACAGATAAGTGACCCAGAAGAAAAAGTTGGCAGCTGCTTCCCGATGAAGACAGCTACGGCAGCCAATGCCACATGCGGGCTGGGTGTGTGAGCAAACATCAGCGACGAGGCCCCTTGTCATCGTGGACCCAGGGAGGGGTCCGTACTGGCCGAGGAGGGCTGGGGTCTCCGTCGGGGCCAACTTCCCCTTTAGGCGGGCCCACAACACTTTTAGGGGTCTGTGCAAATGTCTTTAATCTCTTCTTAAGATTAGAAGAATAAAATGAATAGAGCAGCCGTGAGTATGTAATGAGCCCAGTCTGGATTTCATTGGTTTTTTCTACCAACATGTGTTGAGCCCACAAACATCCACATGCAACCCTGACTCGCCTCCCTGCTTTTGTAGGTTTCATGTTTTCCATGATAAAAAAATTAAAAGAGTTGGGTGACTCCTCGGCCAGGTGACCAAGGTCCACAGAGGTGGCGGGCTGATGATTCGGCGGAAATGGCCCTTTGCCTCTGTAGTCCTCTGCTCTAAAACCCATAACCTGAGCCCAATCGTGAGGAAAATGCGAGGCGAACCTCCACCGAGGGACTGTCCCGGAAATACGGTCAAGTCCTAACCCCTGGGATGTGGGGACGTGATCTGTGAAAACAGGGTCTTTGCAGATGTCATCAAGTTAAGACGAGGCCATTGGAGTGGATCTCCCGGTAGCTCTGAAGCACGCTGGCCTGGAGCCCCTGGGAGCTGGGAGGGAGCCTGTCCCGCCATGCCTTGACTTCTGCTCTCAGTCACCAAGTTTACTTTGTTTTGGAAGCTGGGGGAAACGAATGCAATCCCAGACCAGCGTGCTTCAGAACTACTGGGGTCAGCAAATACAGGGGAAGTCGGGAGCTTCGGTCTATCCGCTAGATTGGATGCTCCCTGATTCGTGAACCTCTGGAAAAAAGCCAAAAAAGTTCTCTAAAATTCACAAATGAGGCAAGTCTGAGAAACTGTCACAGCCCAGAGGTGCCTCAGGAGACATGATGGCCTCGTGTCGTGCAGTGTCCTGGCGGGGGCCCTGGGACAGGAAGAGGACATTAGGGGGAAACTGAGGAAATTGAATAAAGGGTGGACAGTTCATAACGTGTCAATGTTGGCTCATGAATTGTCAAAAAAAGGTACCACGTGAATGTAGGATGTTTATAAGAGGGAAACTGGCTGCGATTTCATAGGGCAACTCTGTTCTAGCTCCACAATTTTTCTGTAAATAGGACTATTCTGAAAAATAAGGTGTATCTTTTTAAAAGTTAAAAAAAAAAAAAACGGGGAACGAATCAGTATCTTATTGGGTGGGAGCCTCAGTCCAACTGCATTTCTCTGGGTCAGTTTCCCCGTCTGAAAGCAGGTGGGGGGGGGGGCTCGGGTGACATGGCCCGGGAGGACCGTGGGGGACTGCGGTCTGGGGTAAGTGGAGCCATCCCCCTCCGCATCTCCACTTTCATCAGAGGTGGGTGCGGGCCCCTGGAATTTGGGTGAGTAGCAACACAGCTGGGCTCGAATCCCACCCTCCCTTCCCCTCCCCCTTCCCGTCCCCTCCCCCCTCCCCCCTTCCCCGCCGGGCCAGGCAGAGACCGCCGACTCCACCTCCCCGCTCCAAGCGCGTTAGTCCCACACAGCTCCAAGGACGTGCCCTGCACAGGTGGACGGACCCCACCAACTTGCCCCTTCCTTATCCACATGGCTACCCCATCTGGGACCGGCGCCCCGAGAAGGGGCCGGGCAGTGAGATACAGGACGCCCCCAAGAAATCACAGGTCTCCAGACTGTCCTGTCTTTAATGTCTTGCAAGGGGCCCCGCAGAAGGGGAGGGAATAAATACAGAAAGGCTGTAAGATGCAGTAAGATGCAGCCCCCGGCCCGGGAAGTGGGGGAAATGCCTGCGGGCCTCAGCTTCCCTGGTCTGTAAACAGGGCAGGACACACTTGGAGGCACAGACTCTGGAAGGGACAGCGTCTCCCCGTCTCTCTTCCCGCCGCAGGGGACAGAGAAGTCCCCGCGCTCCCCGGACCTCAGGCTGACAGATGTCGCCTCCTGTCCGCTAGGGGGCGCCAGAGTCCTGTCCCTGGGACTGGAGGACCCCTCCCCCATCACCGGGCTGGCACATCGCCTCCGTGGGGGTCCTCAGCCTCTGCTCTGGAGAGGCCCTGCCCAGGGGTGGGGCTCCCCTCACTTTTGCCTCCACCCTGCCATCCCAAGTGGCCCTTGTGCTCCCTTCTCGGGGAGGTAAACGGAGTCAAGGGAGGGTGGCGACCGGCCTTCAACCCCCCACCTCACTCGCGGCCCTTCCGCCACCTGCACCTGGGGCTGAGCGACAAGGGGCATCTGGGCTCACCGGGCCCCGGTCTGCCCGCAGGTCCCGCCTGCCACGCGCGGGTCTGAGCCCGGGGGCAGCGGCACCTGGGTCACAGCAGGTTGATCTCGTCCAGGTAGCGGGCCAGGACCGAGTCCCGCACGTCCCTGAAGACCTTGCGGATGTTCTGGGTGTCCGTGGCGCACGTGTAGTGGCTGAAGAGGCGCCGGGAGCGCGGACCCCTCCTGCTTCCGTCAGCGCTGTCCACGCAGCCTGCGTACATGCCGGTGTACATGTCCAGGATGAACCTCTTGGCTGCCTCCACGTCCTGTTTTGGGCCTGGGGGGAAAGGGGTGCGTAGTCAGGGCACGCGGTTTGTGGGGCAGGCGGGGGACTCTCCCTCCTGGACCACCGACGTAGACCACATCAGGTCGGCAGGGCCCGCAGGGACCACGCAGCGCGGGGGAGGAGGGCGCCATCTTTGGTCTTTCTAAAGGGTCACATGACCATCAGGTCCAGCCAATGGGAGCCTCAAGAATGGACTCGGGCGAGTCACATGACCTGGGATGAACCAATAAGACTTGACTCTGGGACTTTTTAGAGTTGTAAGGCTTCAACGCAGTCCCGTAGAGGGCTCGGTACACAATAATCAGGGTCCCCATGGGGTCAGGCTGCGGGCTCCTGATCCAGACAGCCTGGGTTCAAATCTCGCCTCTGCCACTGCCTGGCTGTGTGGCTTTGGGCAAGTGTTTGCACCTCCCTGTGCCTCGGTTTCCCAACCTCTGCAGTGGTGAGAAGAAAGAATTCCACTGCACTAGGTGCTTCCAGTGGGATCCAATGTGTGAGCTGTTGTTATAAACACAGATGTTGTTTAGCAGAGAAGAGGGAAGGACTGAGCGCCAGAAGTTAGCAAAGAGTTCTCCAGCCTCCGGCTGGGAGAAAAAGGTGAGTCATGAAGGTTTCCTTTGATGCGAAGGAAAATAATCCTTCAAAACTCTCCACTTTCTCCCCATCCCCACACTCTCCAGGCCATATCTGCCATGCTGGAATAAGTTGACATCTGTCTCCCAGGCTCCCAAATCTTCTGGGTCTGATTGGCTGAGAGGGGCTCCCGTGGGCTCTGAGACCTGACAAGGCCAAGGGTCGCATCCATGGTGATGTCACTACGCTTATAGCAGCATCTGCCACGGTTGCTTGTATATTGGGGTGATTAGTGTCCCCCAAAATCCCTGTCTACCCAGAACCTCAGAATATGACCTCATTTGGAAGTACAGTCTTCAGATGTCATTAGTTAGCCTGCAATGGGGTCATTGGCCTGGTAATCCATGACTGGAGGCCATATAAGCAGAGGAAAGACACATACACACACACACACACACACACACACACACACACACACACACACGGCCGTGTGACAGCTGAGGCTGATCGGAATGGTATGTCTATAAGTCAAGGAACCCCAAGGATTGCAGGCAACGCCAAAAGCTAGGGGAGACGCCTAGGACAGATGTCCCCTCAGAGCCTCAGAAGGAACCAATCCTGCTGATGTCTTGATGTCACACTTCTGGCCTCATTACCTGAGGAGGATACACTTCGGTAGTTTTCTGTCACCTGGTTTGTGGCGGCCACCACTCCCCTCCCTGTAGATGGGTGCCATCTGGCCGTCAAGAGGGGAATCTCTTTGCCACCCTTTGCGTCTGAGCTGCCCCAGTGATTTGCTTGGCCAACAGAGTGAGGCATCTCTGATCGTCTGGGACTCCTGAGGCTCACCTGACCACCCCCCGGGGCTGGAGTCTGGTCACCCCAAAACAGCCATGCTCTGAGGAAGCCCAAGCTTCATGAAGGGGACCCGGATTAGGAGACGCCAGATGGGGCCGGGGAGGGGTGTAGGGGGAGAGAGGGGGGAGGAAGAGAGAGCGGGAGAGGGAAGGGGGGAAGGCAGGCAGGAAGAGGGGCGCAGAGGGATCAGACACACAGTGTTGGAAGTCGCCGGGGGATCTCGATCCCGGCCACCTCAGGGGATGCCACATGCATCAAGGATGATCTCACCACCTCAACCCTTCCCAAGTTCCCAAGTTCCTGCAGCGCAAAAACGTGAGTGAGGTCAAAGGGCTGTGTTAAGCCCCTAATTTAGCAGGCGGTTTGTCGCTCAGCTGGGGCGCTTCCCACAAGTCCGTTCCCAGCTCCCCTCCAGGGAGAGTTCGAGCCCATACTCCCCATCCTGGGGCCCAGCCAAGCCCCACCTCCCCCTCTTTAGAATATGACGTGTCCCGCCCAGTGTAGGCTTGTAGGCTGCTGATTCACACGCCCTTGCCGAGACACGACCGTTGCTACAGGCACCGCGTGTAAGAGGGCTGCTGCATCTACAAAAACCGAGCTGTGTGCCTCGGAAGCACTCGTCCAAAGGTCAGGCACCGGTTTCCTTTTGAATCTGCTATCTTAGATAGAGATAAGATGACTATGAAAGATTCAAAAAAGGAGTCTGCAACATCTAGGCGGATTCTGGAAATAGTTGTTGCCGCCTTCCAGGTGTGGCTTATGACAATGAACTCCACAGAGGACCCACACGCCAGAGATCCATGACACGCTCCTCCTTAGAGCCCCCTGTTTGACTCCACGGCATCAAGAATGATGGTGGCTGTCACTTTCTCCCCTACCTGCAGAGGACACTGAGACTCATGGCTTGGGTCTGGACCTCAGGTCTGTCCGATCCCATATGAAACTCCACTGACTCCAGCTGAGGTAGAGTCTGGACCAGCATTTGTCTTGGGAGCTGCTTTCGGGAGGTGAAGGGTATAGAAAGTTCTAGAACCACTCACCCTGGAAGCTGGGGAAGTAGGTAGCCAGGTGGGAGGTGGGGATCTTCTCCTCAAGGATGTCAGTTTTGTTGAGGAAGAGGATGACTGATGTGCTTTTGAACCAAGGCAGCTCCAGGATGGTGCCAAATAGGGCCAAGCTCTCCTTCATTCGGTTCTGGGGGCGGGGGGGCGGGAACAGGCAGGTCACTGCTCCAGCGGCCAGCGGCCCAGACACGAGCCTCCCCCCCACCATGTGGAGGTGGGGCTCTCAGCCTAACGTCCAGGAGCTTGGGGCTCCCCAGCCCCTCGCTGGATCAGAGTGGGTGTGCCCATGCTTTTGTGTGTCCTCTACTGGCTTGACTAGTGTACCCCACCAAGTTCATTCCCCTCTAGAACTTCAGAATGGGCCCTTATTTGGAAATAGGGTCTTCGAAGATGTAACTAATTAAGAAGAGGTCATAGTAGATTGTCACCTCCCACAGCAGAGGTCCTTATAAAGAGGGGACATTCGGACAGAGATCTATGGGGCTAAAGCCATGTGCCCACAGAGGTAGACATGGGGTGATGTGTTTCCAGGCCAAAGGACACCAGGGACGGCCAGTGGCCCCCAGAAGCAGCGAGAGCTGGGGACAGAGTCTCCCTCAGGGGCTCGGAAGGATCCGGTGACACGCCGAGCTGGGGTGTGTGGCCTCCAGCTTTGGGAGAGGAGACGGCTCGCAGTGGCTCGGGACCGCAGGCTGTCACACTTTGTCACGACAGTCCCAGCAAACCAGGACATGACGGGGGGCTGCATTTGAGCAAGATCTGTGGCATAACGACCTCAAACTCATTCTGTTCCATTTGATCTGAGAGTCAAAATTGTAGCATCTGACCTCGGGGTTCCCCAGACTGGGCTTGTGAAACTTTAACCCCTAAAAGCGCAGGCGTCTGAAACGAGCCAGGTCCTAATTAGAAGAAGAGTTCACAAAAGAGCAAAGCCCAGCCTCTCTGAATAAAAGCAGGACACTCTCCCTGGGGCATGACCCATTTTCCCAGGCCAGCTGCATTGTGCTTCCTGGGGGCCATGTCTGGGGTGGGGGTGGATTGAGAGAGAGAGAGAGAGAGAGAGAGAGAGAGAGAATGGCCGGGGTGCTTGTGGATCTGTGTCTTAGACTCAGTGTCTGACCACGGAAGAGTGGCGGTGGGGTTTTCTGCTCAGCTCCGAGTTCCGGGGCCAGCAGGAGGCGGCGTGCCCTGCCCCTGCAGTGGCCCTCACCTCCTGGTTATTCTCCTCCAGGCACTGGTCGTATTCGCTCAGCGAGGCCAGGTAGATGAGGGCAATCACGTTCTCGAAGCAGTGGATCCACTTCTTGCGTTCCGACTTTTGGCCCCCGACGTCCACGATCCTGTGGGGAATCACCCTTGTCAGACCTGATTGGACCCCCTTGGCGTGGCACCCCGGACCCCAGGCATGTCTGGGGCATGTCAAGGGCCATATTTAATAGCCCAGGAATTGGGGCCAGGCTCCGGGCCGAGGCCTCTGCTGTGTGACTGCATTTCAGCCCCGTGGGGCAGCTGTTACTGTTGGCTCATTTACACATGGAGAAACTGAGGCACGGGAGGGGAGACTTTGCTGAGCTTCTGCACTGGGCTGCCTGATTTCCACCCCGTGGTAGAGGACGGCAGGTCAGACACATCCGGGGTCTGCCTTGGTTCCGGTGGGTGATCTGGAGCCAACTGCAGAACATGTCTGGGACTCAGTTTCCCCATCTGTGACATGGGCATTGTTCTGACCGGGCCAACATCATCCCCTGAGTGTGCGGCCCAGGGCGAGGGCCCAGCCTCCACCTTGACACACCGCAACAGAAGCCTGAGCCCTCCCGCCTTCCTCTTCTCTCCTCTAAGAAATGTGGGTCACTGATAACAAGGCTTACGTCACTCCCCCAGGGATGGGACTGTTACCAGGCAGCCAACAGGAAATGC
Organism: Nasua narica; assembly: GCA_028533885.1. NCBI lineage: Eukaryota > Metazoa > Chordata > Mammalia > Carnivora > Procyonidae > Nasua > Nasua narica. The sequence continues at coordinate 1,924,095 of CM052799.1, read as the reverse complement.
CAGAAGCCCCAGAGCAAGAAGGGACTTGCCCCTTTGTATGGACAGGAAACCTGGGCTGGTGCCTGTGGCTCCCAATCCTTGAGACCAACCCCTCTTGGGCCTCTTCGGACTCCCTGAAACCTCAGAGCAGAACGAGGGGTGCAGTGGCTGAGAGGGGGCTATGGAGATTGAGACAGGTGTGGGGGACGCCACTGCCAGCCTCCAGTCTCAGAGTCTCAGCTTCCTCTGAGCCCTCACTCCACGGGTTAGCTCTGTCCCTGGCCTAAGAACATACTCAAGGCTTCCCACCTGAAAATCAGCACCTCAGCCCAGCCTCTCCTGTGAGCTTCCCCAATCTCTATCTTCATTTCTAAATTTTGACCAATTCATCCACCCACATACTCACCCATCCATCCCCCCATTTATCCATCTGTCTGCCCACCCACTCATCCATTGATCTGTCTGTTTATCCACCCACCCACCATCTATCCATCCACACCCACATTTCCATCCATCCATCCATCTATCCCACCCACCCACCCACATACTCGCCCATCCATCCACTCATTTACCCACCTATCTGCCCACCCACCCATCCACCCACCTACCCATCTATCCATCCATCACCCACATACCCATCCATCCATCCACCCATCCATCCATCAATCTAACCACCCACCCATCTATCCATCCATCACCCACATACTCATCCATCCATCCACCCACCCACATACTCACCCATTCATCCACTCACTTATCCATCCATCCACCCACCCACCCATCCACCCATCCACCCATCCACCCAACCATCCATCCATCCACCCATCCATCTATTCATCCATCCACCCATCCACCCAACCATCCATCCATCCACCCATCCATCCATCCACCCAACCATCCACCCAACCATCCATCCATCCACCCATCCATCCATCCACCCAACCATCCACCCAACCATCCATCCATCCATCCATCTACCCCCACATACTCACCCATCCATTCACCCACCCACCTATCCATCTATCTACTCACTCACCTACCCATGCATCCACTCATCCATCCGTTCATCCACCCGTCCACCCACCCTTCACACATCTACACAGATATACACTCATCCATCCGTCCACTTGTTCATCTTTCCAACTTTCCAATCATCCTCCCACATTCACCAACTTCTACTCTGATCTTGAGCTGATCATCACTAGCAAAGCAAGAGAATCAAACACCCCCTAGCCTTGTGGGGCTCCCATCAGGGGAGGAGACTGACAGCAAGCAGAAAATTATGAACCATCCTCATAAGGACTATGAAAAGGCCAGAGGAACATGTTTGGGGGGGTCAATCCAGGGAAGCGTGGGACTCAATATGGGTGAAGTGAACACAACCCCTGTGTCCAGTCCTCACTCTGCACTCTCCACAGCTCCCTGCCATGAGCCTACAGACGTGGAGTTTGATGAGGTCATCAATCCCAGAAGTCACTGATCTTGGTGTACTCTTCCTGACCTCACCTTAGACTTTGACATTGGCCATCATTCTGCCTGGATAAACTGTTGCTGCACTTACTACTTACACCTCTGCCTTCCAGCTCAGGCCTGTTTGTGTCTAGCCACTTTCCAGATGCCCCAGACCCCTCAGACCCTAGTGCCCCAAATGACTTCATTGTCTAATCAAATACCTTCATACTGCCACCACCACAATGGCCTGACCTTGACCCTATCAGTCAGATTCTCAGATTCTTACACTCATCTGGTCCTGCCTATTCCACACCCAAAACGATTTTTGTACCATCCCTTCATTTCCATCCCTATGCCCACTGTTCTGGCCCTTATCAATCCTTCCACCCTGGATCATGGCTCCTGTCTCCTCCTGAGTCTCCTGGCCTCCATTCTCACTCCCTCAAGAGGATCACCCTCTGAGCTTCCCCGGCCCTGAATCAATCCCTCTGGAATATCACTGGCCACACAGTCTCTCTCTCCTCCAATCCAGCAGCCCTTCAAGATTTATCCTAGTGAACTCCTACTCATCCTTCAATGCCCTAATACCAATGTCCTCTCCTTAGGAAGACCTGCTCTCCTAGAGCTCTGGTTGCCTCACTCTGGGCTCTTCCAGGCCTCAGATCTGACTGTAAGGAGGCTGAAGGTATCTAGATCCGGCTCTGCCCCCTTCAGCCTGGAAGCCCCTTGAGGACTGGGACCGGGAAACTCCTCCTCATCCTTCAGGGCCCCAGTTCCTTTGCCCTCCCATGGGAAGCTTTTTCTGGCTCTGGGCTGTGAGCTCACCGCAGGTTGGTCTTCTGCACAGAGAAGCAGTATTCATTGATGCCGGTGGTAGGCATGCGGCTTCGGAGCACGTCCTGGGCTGTGGGGATGTAGCCCTCCTCAGTGATGCGCTCGAGGTGGGACAGGTAGCTGCAGAGGGAGGATCCCTGAGGCCCAGTCTTGCGGACTTAGTTTGTTTCTCAGACCACCCTCACCACACTCAAAGCCCAGCCCAGGAAGGGGCCAGGATCTCTGGCTCTGCAGGTGGCCCAGAGCATCACCCTGAGGCTGGGGTAGTATCGGGAAGAAGCAGTTTCACCCTCAAGATGGAGAGCAGCATGACCTCAAGGACAGTATCAACTCAAGAACACTCTCACTTGGCGGGGGGGGGTGGGTCACGTTCAGGGAGCTGGGGGGTTACCCAGTGGTGCTGTCCCAAGAAAAGTCCCAGCTGTCAAATCATCCTAAATGCCCAGCATTGTACTCAGGACAGCTGTGTGACGACAAGCAGCGTCACCCCAGGAATGATGTCACTGCAGGTCGGTGCCTCCCCTCAAACAACGTCACTCTGGAGGAAGGCCATCCATAGCCAGCCTGCCCCACAACATGTCCCACAGTGGGAGCCACCAGCTGGGCCCTGACTGTCCAAGAGTGGTCCCTGGGAGGGGCTCATCCCTGGCTGCACCCCACGCCTGTTGCCCGCAGGCCCCCACACTCACTACACAGCTGAGTCCAGCAGGTGGAACTCCCGGCGGCGCTCGTAGCAGGCCCGGACGCCGGCGTCCTTCCACAGGTACTGTATGGCCATGGCGTAGCGCTTCTCGAAAGTGGTCACCTTGTAGGGGTCCTGGCTCACAACCAGACTGGCATAGTGCTGGGGAGGGAAGCATGGGGCACGTCAGGGCAGCCTGGTGGGGCGGGGCTGCCCTGCACACATCCCTGCAAGTCACAGCCTCTATCTGCTATGGAGCAGCCCCCCCACACACACACACTGCAGTCCTGCTCCGGCCCTCTGCTCTGCTCTTTCCCTCCCACACCTGTGTGTCCCCGGATGGACGGTAGAGGGACAGCAGAGAACACAGGGGGATGTCAGTTCTGGTTCTTGGACACCTAGGAGGCAAATCACTACAGGAACCCCACCACAGACCAGGTAGTGCAATGATCCCCTGTGGCCCTCTCTTGGGGGGGTAGAGGCATGTGTAGCCTGAGCCACCCACCCGATGGCCCCATGTGTTTTTCCTTCCTCCTCCCAGCAACCTCCACTCCATCTCTCCTCCTTTCTTTCCAGCAGGAAGGCATCGGTGCCTCTCGGACTTCCTGTGTTGGCCTGTGCACGTGCAGGCGTGTGCACTGGTGTGTGCACACATGTGGAAGGGTGTGCATGTGGGCTTTGCAGAGGCCTGTGAATCCACGTGTGTATCGTTGTGCATCTGGGCACATGAATGTGAGCTTGTGTGGATCTGTGTGTTCCTCCAAGACTGGGAATGTGACTAAGATGTTCACAATCTCTCATTAACACCATATTGAGGTCCTTGCCAGTGCTATACAACAGGAAAAAGAAAGGAAAGGTGTCAGGTTTGGAAAGGAATATGTTACACTGTGGTTATTCACAGGTAACATGATTATAGGTAGAAAATCCCAAATAGTCTAGAGATAAACTGTCAGAATAAACAAGTTAACTTAGCAAGGTCCCTGAATGCAAGACCAATAAACAAAAATCAAATGGGTGGCTATGTATTAACCATGAGCCAGTGGAAATTTTTAAAAATGTAAATCCCATTTACAATAGTACTGAAAGATATCACATACTGAGGAATAAATCTAACAACAGATGCGAAAGCCCTCTACACTGAAATGTAGAAAACACTGATAAGAAAAATTTAAGATCGAGGGGCGCCTGAGTGGCTCAGTGGGTTAAAGCCTCTGCCTTTGGCTCAGGTCATGATCTCAGGGTCCTAGAATTGAGCCCCGCATTGGGCTCTCTGCTCAGTAGGGAGCCTGCTTTCCCCTCTCTCTCTGCCTGCCTCTCTGCCTGCTTCTGATCTCTCTCTCTCAAATAAATAAAATCTTTAAAAAAAGAAAAAAGAAAGAAAAAAAATTTAAGATCTATCTAAATAATTGGAGGGCTGTGCCATGTTCATGGATTGAAAGACAGCATTTTTTTAAGCTTCCAATTCTCCCAGATATATCTACAGACTCCATGCAATTCTACCAAAACCCCAGAAAAGTGTGGTGTGTGTGTGTGTGTGTGCAAGTGCAAAAACTGACAAGATAATTCTAAACTTTATGTAGAAATGCAAAAGGGCCCGGAGTAGCCAAGACAATTCTGGAGAAGAACAAAGTTGCAGGATTTACACTAGCAGGCTCAAAACCTAGATATTAGGAAGCTACAATCGTTAACATGAAGTGATAGTCACTCAAAGGTAGATTAACGCGACCAATGGAACAGAACAGTTAGCATTAGTGGGGCCAGGCACATTTGAACACCTAATTCATCACAAAGATGAGACTGTGGTACAGTGGGGAAAGCATAAGAGGCATTAGCACGTTTGAATATCTGCCCCGCGGGGAGCGAGGCGGGGGCGGTGGAAGAAAAGAAACATAATCCCTGCCTCACACCCTACACAAAAATCAATTCCAGGTGAAATGTAAATCTAGATACGAAACAACAAAGTTCCTTTAAAAAACAGCAAGCGAGAGTTTCATCATGACCTTGGGGTGGAAAAATATCTCAATCTGGTTCCAACCCCCCCCCAACAACACGCTATTAACCAGAAGATTGACATGCTTCATAAAAATTGTCAGCTATTCATCCAGATACCGTGAAAACAGTGAAAATGCAAGGAACAGATGGGAGAAAATATTTGCAAAATATACAACAAAGTGCTCATATCCAGAACATACAAAGAATCTGCTGCAAATCAGTAAGACAAAAACTGACAATATTTTTTCTTATGGGCAAAGCTAAAAACAAAAACAAAAATGGGCAAAAGTGTTGAACAGGTGCTTCACAAAATGGAATATCCAAGTGTCCGACACACATATGAAAATGTGTGCAACCTCCATACTAACCAGGGAAATGCAAATCAGAACCACAATGAAACACGACCAAGAACCCATCAGAATGGCTACAACAAGGACAGCATCAAGTGTTGGATTTGAGGCAAGAGAACTCTTCACGGACTGCTGCTTGGAGACAGTTTGGTGTCTCCTCCTGATCTAATCCACTTTCTGATCCGCATTGTCTTCTATGCAGATACCCAATGGAAATGCACAGGTTTTCATAAAATCTATATGGTAGAAAGAAACAAACCACAACTATGCCCCCAATAATGGAAGAATTACAGGTATGCTATGCAGTGCCAGAAGCCAGACATGGCAGAACCTTCCCTCTAATTTCATGTAGAAGTTCAAAAATAGGTGAGATGCTGATGGAAGATGGGATAGTGGTTAGCCCCGCAGCGGTGGAGCAGGTAGCAATGTCGGGAAGGGGCCTCTGGGGACATGTTTGGCTTCTCCTCCCAGGCAGTGGTTACACACGTGTCTTTGCTTTGTGATGATTCACTGACCTCGCCATCTGGCTTCTTTAGCACATGTGTTATATCTCAATAAAAAACATTATTTTGTGGGACGCCTGGGCGGCTCAGTGGGTTAGGCCTCTGCCTTCGGCTCAGGTCAGGATCTCAGGGTCCTGGGATCGAGCCCTGCATCAGACCCTCTGCTCAGTAGGGAGCCTGCTTCCCCCTCTCTCTCTGCCTGCCTCTCTGCCTACTTGTGATCTCTCTTTCTGTCAAATAAATAAATAAAATCTTAAAAAAAGAAAAAAACAAACAAAGGACAGGTGCCGGTGGGGATGTGGAGAGCCCTTGTGCCCTGTCGCGGGGAAATGCAAACTGGTGGAGCTACTGTGGAAAACAACATGGAGGTTCCTCTAAAAAATTAAAATAGAACTATCCTGGGATCCCGCAATTCCACGTCCAAGTGTTTAAACAAAAGAATTGAAATCGGGATCTTGAAAAGATATTAGCATCCCCCGTGTTTCCTGTAGCACTGTTCACAACAGCCAAGGCGTAGAAACAACTTAAATGTCCACCAGCAGATGAATGGATAAAGAAAACATGGTGCATTCACACACACACATGCACATGCGCGCACACACACACACATGTGCTGGAATATTACACAGCCTTAAAAAAAGGAAGGGGATTCCGCAATAGGTAACCACTCGAATGAACATGGGAAGCATCATGTTAAGGGAAACAAGCTGGTCACAGAAGGACAAACTGCAGGGTCCCACTCACACGAGGCATCTAGAAAAGGCAACCCCGCGGACACAGAGAGTGGAATGGGGCTGGCAGAGGGGGGATTCGGGGAGCTGCCCTCCAAGGGGCACGAAGTCAGAGTTAGACAAGGTGAATGCGTCCCAGAGATCTGCTGCGCACGAAGCTCTGCTTTGCGGTGCACACGTGCCCGTGGAGATCGGTTCCAAGCAGAGCTCGTGGGAAGTGTTACCAAATAAAATTTAATAAGAAAGCGATGTGACGTGTGCGTGCGTCGCGGCCCTCCCTGCAGCAGGACGGGCAGGACTCAGTCAAACATCTCCACGGCAAAACGGGCTGGTTCAGGACTCCCGGTCCGGCCATCGCGGGGTCCAGGGAGAGATGACCGAGCCCCGAGGGCCACAGGGGAGGCAAGAGAGGGGAGTTGATGCCAAGTTGTCTGGGGTGCATGGAAGCCCCCCAGGAAAGTGCTGGGGTGAACCTACCATGACCTGGGGGCCTGAAAAACATGGCCGTGCCCCAGGTGCCAACCAGGGGATCTGAGGGGACACG
>CM052799.1:1904990-1916928 GCA_028533885.1 Nasua narica | reverse complement strand
GGGGACATGGTCTTGACCTGAGGAGTCTGAGGGGACACAGTCCTGACCTGAGGAGTCTGAGGGGACACGGTCCTGACCTGAGGGATCTGAGGGGACACGGTCCTGACCTGGGGGTGTCTGAGAGGACACGGGCCTGACCTGAGGGATCTGAGGGGACACAGTCCTGACCTAGGGGTGTCTGAGGGGACACAGGCCTGAGCTGAGGAGTCTGAGGGGACACGGGTCAGACCTGAGGGGAGTCTAAGAGGACACGTTCTGGACTTTGGGGCCTGAGGGCACACTCCTGCCCCGGGAGTCCTAGTGGACACAGCCTCGTTTGGGGGTCCCCAGGGACATGGTCCCACCCTGAGGTCCAGAGGCCCCCCCAGCTTGAAGCCCAGTAGGGGAGGCCCCAGGATGCTCACGCTGCTCTCAGGCCTGCTGAAAGGGATCTGCAGCCGGTCCATGGCCTCGATCATGGCCCGCATGGAGACGAAGATGTTCTGGAACACGAGGGGCCGGAAGCCCTTGCGGTCTTCCTCCGAGTAGCCCGCCCCGTGGATGATCCGCATCTGCTTGATGAATGTGCTCTTCCCGCTCTCGCCAGGCCCTGGGGAGGCAGACGAGCACCTCAGCCCTGGGGCTCCCGCCGCCCGGCCCCCCACATGCCTCCACGGCCCCGATCCTGGCTCGGCCAGAGCCACGCGCTGCCACCCGGGGCCAGTGCCTTCACCTCCCGGGCCTCAGTTTCCCCCACTGTAAGACAGGGTTCGCAACCGACACTGCCCGCCAGCTCCCAGGAAAGGAGTTCACTGTGAGGGGCTCCCGGGGAGGGGGCGGGGGTTGGTCAGCAAACTCTCCTGCTGGCCGTCCGCTTCTATGTGACCGGCTTGGACACCTCCAGTGCTTTTCACAGGTGCAGTTTTTACATTTTTAAATGATGGAAAGGAATTTTTTTTTAAAAAAGGCTATTTTGTCACATGCGAAAATGATATGAAATGCATGGGTCAGTGCCCACAAATAAAGTTTTATTGCCACATGGTCGCGCCCGCGTGCGTACAAACGGTCTATGGCTGTGTCCTCGATACAACAGCAGAGTTGAGCAGGTAGGCGAGCCGTCTGGCCCCCAGGACCGAGGGTATTTACTATCTGCTTGTACAGAAAAACCTCATGGGTCCCTGGCTTACATGACTGGACAGAGTGTGGCCTACATTAGTATTCACTGTTACCAGCAGTAGTAGCCTGGGCTACAGTAAGAATCGCTGTTATTATTATTTTCTATAATAATTTCGGGTAGAGAAACTTTTATGAAGGAAATACAGCGGGATAAATAGTGTTTAGCTGACTACAGCTGAATGTCAGAGAAGGCTTCTCAGTGGAGGTGACTCATGGAATTGAGATCTGAAGTCTGGGAAGGTTGTTCTTGTGCCAAAATGTGGAGGAAGGACACATCATGCGGAGGGCACAGCCCGCGCAAAGGCCCTGGGGCAGAGCCAGGCCTGGTGTGTTGGAGGAACAGCGAAGAGGCCATTTGGCTGGAGCAGAATGGGTGAGGGAGAAAGAGGGAGAGGAGGAGAGCAGGGAGGGGAGGGGGCAGATGGTGCAGGGTCCAAGGGACCACGGATTGGACTTGGACTTTGACCCCAGGGAGGCGGGAGCCCAAGAGGGTGGTGGGGAGTGGAACACCTGACCCAGGTCCTCGCAGGTGTCCTCTGGCAGCTGCTGTAGTGCAGAGAGACTGCGGTGGGCAAGGGCAGCCTGGACCAGGAGAGAAGGGGACATTGAGAGATATTTGGGGGACAGACTCAACAAGACCTTACTGAGGGACCAGAGGGGTCCTTGCAGGGCCAACTACACAATTTACGGGGCCAAGTGTGAGATGAGGCCCTTCCGAGTCCAGGGCGCTATGGGCCCGCCCCAGTCCCACACCCAGGAAGCCGGCCCTGGGCTTGCGATTCTATCACTAGGACCTTCGACAGTCCGGGCTGGAAGGTCAGAGACCAAGGCTCAGCCGCACCGCTGTCTGAGCTCCGTGCCTCTGTTTCCCTCTTTGTCAAGTGAGCGCGACAGCCAGGCCACAGGTGTGGGACCGGGAGGGCTCCTCCAACACCTTCCTGCCCTGCCCAGCTCCTGGGGGACACTGGTGGGTGGGGGGTCCTTCCAGGGACAGGATGGCGGACTGGAAGGGGGAACAGGAAGCAGCAGAAAAGGAAGGAGTGGTCTGGTTGGAGGCCAGAAAGAGGAAACGGGGCAGAGGGAGCAGAGGGGGGTAGGTGGGGGGAGAAAAGGAGGGGTCGCCTTGCATCGGCCCCCCAGAAGCTCTCTGTCCCCGCATATCTGAGGGCAACAAGGGCAGCCGGGGTGACACCAGGAATTCATAAAGTCCACTGGACTCGAGGTCCAAGAGAAAGACGTGCTTTTCTCTTGCCCTGAGGGACTTCAGCAGGGAAAGGGGAGAGCAGCGGGGCTGCGAGTCAGGTGTGCGGGCCGGACCGGTGGAAGGTTCCGTGGCGCGCTCATCACATGCTCTCGGCCCTCGCCGCTTGGTGGGGGGACCCTAACCCATGAAGGATTTAGGGGTAAAAAGCCTTCAGGCCTGCAACTTCCTTGCAAACAGTTCAGGGGGAGAAATGAGTAAGTATGTATTAAATACATGGATATATAATAAAACAAACTATAGGTATAATAATGCGTTATATAAATTATAAACATACAGGCCTATCCGGCTACACAGCGTGCGTACACAGAGAGAGAGGGAGGGAGAGAGGGGAGGACCGAGGCAAGACAGTAAAAGGCCAACATTTGCAGAAGAATCGGGCGCCCCTTTTCCGCGAGGTCTGAAAGTATCTCAAACTGAAAAGTGAAGAAGGGGGTGGGAACCCTATGTACAGCGTGAGATGCTGAAGGGAACGCGGGAACAGAAAAACGGCCCCAGCAGAAAACCAGTGACATTCCGGGGCGGGGCGTTCCACGGGAATTTCTTAGCCAAACGTGCTGCGCCCGGCACGTGAGTGCGAGGGGAAGCCCTTTAGGAGTCGTCAGGAGCTCTCTGCACCACCTTTGCCATTTTTCTGTACTTCTAGAATTATTCCGAAATAAAAAGTTTCCCCCCAAACAGCCCACGTCACGAGTCCACGGTCTGGAACTCTCCAACATGGGGCCGCATATGTCTGAGATTACGGAATGTCTTGGGTTCTAGGAAGGGGGGCATCCGGCTCAGCGAATGTCCCTGCGGGGGACCATGTGAATATCACAGTTGGGGGCAAGCCACCACTGGCGGTGGCCATGAGCGCAACGTGCACCGTCTGGCCCAGAGCCTCTCCAAACCGAGGGACGGCTCTTGGCTCAGTCTTCATGTGGGGAAACTGAGTCCCATAGGCTCATGGGATTGCCATGGGCCATGCAGCTGATAAGTGGCCTAGCCAGGATGCAAACCTCGCTCCGTCTGAGTCCAGGGCTCCTGGGTTTTAGGTAGGATACCAGAAAGTTCCCCATAACGATAATCACGGCGAGCGTGAGTCAGCGCTCGGCGTGTGCCCGGCGGTGGGCCAAAGCCGTCCATGCCTGTCCTCAGTCAATCCTCACAAGACCTCACTGGCTTACCATCTGCAGAAGACACCCAAGGATCAGAGAGGAGAAGTGATTTTCCTAGGGTCACACAGCTAGCAGTAAACTCAAGCCCTTACAGGTCTTAAACCAACAAAATAGGATACGGCCAGCCAGCTGGGTATCAGCTGATGTCATCCAAGTATAAGACGACGTCGTCCGAGTATCAGATATCATCTGAGTACCATATGACGTCATCCGAGTACCAGATATCGTCCAAGTACCAGATGACATCATCCGGCTGCAGACACTTGGAAGCTGGACCGCTCCTGGTGGGGGGCCAGCGCAGGGGACCCCGCCCCTTGTCCTCACAGACCTCTGTCTCCCCCAGGAGCATGGAGAGCAATCCCGGGCCTCATAAAGCAACAGCAAACTTGATTTTCCTCTCTTCTCTTCTGATTCGTTAAAGGAAAAAGAAACAAATCCCGGTCACCACTCACGACATGGGTCGTGTGACTCATGAATGGGTCACAGGCCGGAGGCTGAAAACGCCAGCGGGTGGAACCCCCTCTTTGCAGCCCAGGACAGTCGTGAAGCCACGAAGCATGCTGGAACTTCTCAGCCCCAGGCTCCTGGTCGGCTTCGGGAAAGCGCCCCCCTCCCGTGGGGCTGGGGGCCCGCAGGGACAGCTCTGCCCACCTGGCGGGCCAGAAGGGAAGTGGCTGCTTCCTTCTGGGGATGGATGAGGAAGTGGAACCTCACAGACACCAGGAAGGGCTGTGCCAACCCCGGGCATCCCGAGACACCCGAGCGACTCCTTCCCCGGGGGGTGGCAGCTCCAGGAAACGGGGCCTCGGGGGCTCGGGGAGCCAGACTGGGCGGCTGGAGGGCAGGCCACTCAATGTCTATGTCCACCTCAGGTTCCGACTGGCTGCTGACCCCAGACCAATCCTGTCACTTCCCTGGGCCTCAGTTTCCCCATCTGCCATTGGGGAATCGGGGCTTTTCTCTCCAGGGCGCCTTCACAGGGAGGTCAGATGCATAGACTTTGGATCCGGAATTCTAGGTCTGATCCCGGCTGTGTGACCTTGGGCTCATCGCTTCACCTCTCTGGGCCTCAGTTTCCCCACCTAATCTACCTCGGGCGCTGCGGACAGAGCCGGCTCCTCTGATGGCTTCATGCCGATGCTCCCCCCGCCCCCTAACATGCCAATCGCTTCCTGTCAGGGTCAGGCTCCCGGCTCCTCGCCTGCTTCCTCAAAAAGATCAACCACCTCCAGGAAAAAAATAACTTTTGGATTCAATTCCTGTTTTCAAGAAGGGAGAGTGGTGTGGAGGCCGCCCTCAGGGCTGGGGGACGGGGGGGTCAGGACCACAGCCCACAGCGCGGTGCACAGAGCCACCATCAGCGCATGGGAGCAGGACAACCTCCCCTCCCCCACCTGACACCAGCAGAAGGGGCTTCCTGTGTGGGGCTGGCCGGCAGTGGTCAGAGCCGTGTGGGGCCGGGGACCCCCCTCCCCAGCTCTGGCGCAGCTCCGGGGAAAATCGCCCCTGAAACAGGACCCACTCATTCCCTTATTCACGTATAAAGTTTGCTCTGGGCATCCACTCTGTGCCAGGGTGCCGTGCTCTTGGGCCAGAAGCTGGGGACCCGGGAATGAGCCAGAGAGACACGGTCCCATCTTTATGCTGTTTGCTGTGTCCCTGGAGAGACAGACAATGAAGAACGTGGACAAATCTAAGAGCAGGTCAGTGAGTGAGTGCTGGGAAGAAAGATCACGTGGATGGAGAGGAGGAAGGAGAAAGGTGGGCAAGCTTTGTAGCCGGCGAGTCCGGGAAGGCTTCTCCGAGGAGGTGGCACACGGGCCATGCTGCCTGGAGTGAGAGCGCTAGCCATGCGGAGGCGTGGGTGACACCAACAGCTCCTAGCAGAAGAACGGCACTTGCAAAGGCCCTGAGGTTTGCATATGTGAACTTGGGGTGTGCAAGGAAAGCTCACCGACGCTGATAAACCCGAGCCTGATGGATAGAGGAAGAGCAGGCAGACGGAACCAAAGAGGGGACCCCACCCCAAATGCTCGGGGCCTGAAAAGGATGACGACGGGTTGTGGTAGGCAACTGAGTGCCCATCCCTCTGACAGCTTCGGAGAAATGGGCAAGTGCTTTGAAAGGCGCCGACAACCAAAACTCATTCGAGAATAGCCTAGCTAGCCCTAATAATATTATTATTAAAAGGTCATCAATCACACACCATATAGCATACCCACTATTACTGTAATAGCCTACCCGGGCTGAAGAAATCTGAGAGAGCTCTTAAAGTAATTAAATTCTTAATTAAAAGCTTCCAGGGTCAGACAGCCTCATTGGTGATTTTACCAAAGTTTAAGGAAAACAAAATAGTCCGCAAGAAAAAGCAGAGAAGCCAAGTGGTCACCCAAGGATTGTAGGAGGAAGGGGCAGGAACTGGGGTCTGAGAGGCCACGGGGCCAGAGTCGGGACCCGGCTGGCCTTTCGCGGGCCAGCTTCCCTGGAAAACTAAATGGGGGCGGGGGTGTCTTTTACCGGAACTACGTGTAAGACTAGAGTGAGAAGGGTCCCGATTCAGGCAGGATCCCGGGGGTCCCATGTTTCTACTCTTTGGGACCCCCGCCCACTGAGCCAGGGGAGAGTGAGGCCACCGCACGGATGGCCAGCCCCCTGACCCAGGGCCAGTTGGCCAGCAGCTGTGACTCCGGGACACCCCACACTTTCCCACCCCCCCTGTCCTCACTGGGGCTCGGGATGTCCCACGCAGGGCGAGGCCTGTGGGGAGCGGGCACGGGAACTGGGCAAGACCTTGAGCTTCCCGGGGCCACCGTCTCGGAGCCTTACAATCTGCCGGCCCGGCGCTCCTCCCTTCTACCCCGTTTTCTTCTCCTCCCTGCTCTCCTTGCTGCCGGAAATTATTTTATCTGCTCGATGGTTTATGGGCTAACGTCTGTCTCCCTCATGGCAAGAGACGAGGTCCACGGCGGCTGGGACATTGCCGCTGTCCTTGGCTGCTGAGCCCCAAGAGTCACTCACTGCCCCTTGAATGAATGAATGAGGAATGAATGAATGAATGAGTCGATCAGTGCGTCAGTCAGTCAGAGCCCACTGGCAATGCTGGGCCCGGGGGACCCTGCGGATAGTCAAGCCCTCTGTGGGGCGGGCCGCATGGCTGGGGACATGGCTGGGGACAGGGCTGAGGAGGGCCTGCGTAGCCGGCTGGGCTCATGGCTCCCTTCCCCCCGACGGAGCGGGTAGGGCGGGCTGGGCCTGCCGCCCCCGGGGCACCTCGGCTCCAGCACATGCCCCGCGAGGTGGCTGGACCTGGATGTCTGCGCCTCAGTCTCCTCGCCCAGAAATGGGCTCCCAGACTCTCCCAGCGTGTGTGGGAGGCCCCGCTCCCGGGGGGCCCCGCTCACCCAGCAGCAGCAGCTTCAGCTCGCCGCGGTCCCGTTTCTTCTGCTCCAGGAGGATCTTGTTGATCTCCTGGTCGATGCGGGCGGCCGCCTTCTCATCCTCCGTCAGGCACCACGGGCAGCACCGCCAGGTCAGCGAGCGGGCCATGGTGGGGGTCTCAGAGGGCACGAGGCCGCATGGCCCCGGCCCCCCGGGGAGGGCACCCCGCCCGGCCGGCCCTGGGGAGGGCTTCTGGCAGCGGCCCGAGGCAGGGGAGGGGGCTGTGCTCTTCGGGGGGGTCCCCCCCAGGGACCCCTGACGACCCGGCCTCGGGCACCGGGCGTCCCGCGCGGCGAGGCCTGAGTGCCCGGCACAGGCGGGTGGGGCAGAAGGAGGAGCCCGAGAAGGTGTGGAGGCTCAGGGCTCCCCGCCCATCTCCAGACCTGCCCGCCCCGGCCCTGCCAAACTGGTTGAGGGTAGGTGCCCCCGGAGAGGGCGGGCTGCCGGCGAGGAAAGGCCCCGACCACAGCCTGCCTCCCGCAGAGCCCGCTGGGCCCTCCTTCCTCATTCTGGAGAAGGGGTGGGCTCCCTCCTCCCAGGGCCTCTGACGCCTCCTCCAGGCTGGCCCCAGGCCCACCCCTTCCTCCCCTCCTCGGAGCCAATTAGAAGACATCATCAAAGCGATCTTTTTCGAAAAGCAGTGAGGGCGGGGCGCTCGTGCAGGGGTACCCCCATGTGCAGATGAGCAAACTGAGGCACGGAGCCAGGAAGTGACTTGCAGGGGCAGCCCCGGTGGCAGCGGCGGAAGGACAAACCGGGGCTGGGAGCCTGTGGGGCCCCAGGCTCTAGATGCTGACCAGGCAGCCCTGGGGAGGGGCCGTTCCTTCTTCCTGCAGACATTTATTGAGTGCCTACTGTGTGCCAGGCACCGTTGTAAGCACGACAGGGAGCAAAAGGACAAAATCCCCGCCCCCCCTGCCTAACATCCCGGATAGAGACCCAGATGAAGAAACACAGTTCTTAAACATATTCCAGGGGGCGCCTGGGGGGCTCCGCGGGTTAAAGCCTCTGCCTTCTACTCAGGTCATGATCTCAGGGTCCTGGGATCGAGCCCCACATCGGGCTCTCTGCTCGGCGGGGAGCCTGCTTCCCCCTCTCTCTCTCTGCCTGCCTCTCTGCCTACTTGTGATCTCTGCCAAATAAATAAATAAAATCATAAAAAAAAAAAAAACCAAACATATTCCAGCCTGTCGGATGGTCGTATGTTCTGAAAAAGTAAAGCAGAGCAGGGGGCAGGGGATGGATGTTGGGGTGCCAGGGCTGGGGCTTTAAATAGGGGGTCAAGGAAGGTCACACTGACCTGATGACCTGTGGCACTAGGACAGGCAGCCTGGGCTCAGGGGGACCTTGGGAGTCAAAGCTGTTCAGGGAGCGTTCAGGGCCTCTCCCAACAAGGTCACAGGGCCACCTAGAAGCAGGATGGTGACACGGGGGCGGGGTGGGGGGATACACAGCTGCTTCCTGGACAGACACTCACAGCAAAAGGGGAGGTCTTGGGTTGTCTCCAATCTTGGAGATCCAGAACCCCCTTTGAGAGGTTCTAGAAAGCTCTAGAAAATTCTGGAAAACCCCTCTCCCTGGAGATATGCGTAATTCGGGAGTCTCTGGACACCTCTCAGATGGTGGGAACAAAGCTCAGAGAGGCTGAGCCAAGGGCCTGGATCGCACAGCAGCAACCGTCGGCCCTCCCCCACGCCCAGCCAGCGAGATTGCGCGGTTTTCTCTGCTGTTGATTCATAACGCATGGCAGATGGGAAGTTCGATAGGGGCCCCCCGACGGGTCACCGGGGCTGCTAGGCGCTGCCTTGCTCACCCGCCTCCCGCCCACAACCGGATGGCTGTGAGGAGAGGTGCTCCCCGAGGCTGGAGGCCTGAGCAACTGACTTCCCGGTCTTGGGGCAGATGAAGAAAAGCAGAAATAGGTCTGAGCCAGGCAGAGCTGGGAGGACCGCCGAGCAAAAAGAACCAGCTTGGCAAAACCAGGAGGCCTGGCTGAGTCACAGACTCGGGAGCAGGAGGGGAGGCGAGTGCCAGGCGCGGGACACGGAGGGCCCCCTTCCCCCCCAAGTGCTTCCCAAGGGGACACCAGGCCCCCACAATCCACAGCAGGATCAGGGTGCGGGGCCTTGGCTTGCCATCCTCCCTGGCTCCCAGGGTCCTCAGAGGAGACCACCATCTCCATCCTCCATCCCCCCTCACCCCCGGCCCACCTCTGCGAATCTCTCCAGCTTCAAAAGAAATCTCCCTTCCTTTCCGTGCCTGCTGCCGTTCAGGACATCTGTCACGTTCTAGTTCATTCGGGAATTCCAGGGTGTGCTTGTGTGCCCATTTTTAAGACACACACACACACACCCCACATAAAATATGAATATACAACCTAATAAATCGTTGTGAAACTGACTACCACGTGATCGGCACCCAGGCGAAGGCAAAGGATGTCGTCAGCCCCAGGAGGGGTGCCCAGATGTTCCTTCCTTCTGCCCAACAGCCCCCACGGCTCCGACTTCCGCGGTGTTCTATGTCTGGGCAGTACTTTTTCGTAATAAGATTTATCTTGTCCTTCATTTCTAAAATTGACGTGGCGCTGTATCTGCTCTCTTGGGTGTGCAGTCCTACGAGTTTCGACCAAGGTACAGAGTCACGGAAATTACGCCCAGTGGCCAGAATGTAGTTCTAGCCCCTGAAAAATCTCCCTCCGGGTACCCCTTCCTAGGTCGTCAGACCCGAGACCCCGAGCCCCAGCCCCTAGCCCCGGAAACCACTGATCTACGTTGCCATGATTTTTAAAATATTTTTCAGACTGTGGTATCAAGGCAAGCCTACTCTTAGGTAGCTCTTCAGGTTGGCTTCTCTCCCTTAGCGTTTGAGATTCCCGTCTGCAAGCGGGGCGTGGGGCACCGCCCAGCGAGGAGGTTTACTCATGGAAGTCGGGCAATGTCTCCCGTGCGGGGCGATGGTGGAGGGCTGCGGCAAACACTTGTGTTGGTTTCCCCAGGATAAATCCCTCGAAGTGGGATTTGGGGGCCGGGTTCTGTAAGGCACCGCTCAGGGCTTCCCAAAGCCGCTGGTCCACTGCGCACGGCGCGCCGCGAAAGACGCCACAGCTAGTTGCTCGGCGTCCTCTTCAACACGTGGCGGGGCGCCGAGGTTTCATTCCAGCGCTTCTAAGACATGTGCGATGGTGTCTCCTTAGGGAGTTCATCCACGTCCCGCCGACCAACTAACGGTGTCTAGGAGCCATCCGTGTATCCTCCTCAGGGAAGGATCTAGTCAGGTAATTTACCGTTTCTTTTGTGCATTGTTGTCTTATGACTGCGGCTGGAGAACTTTTGTATGGTCTGGATACAAGTCCTTTATTGGGTATGCGGTGGGCAACTATTTCCTCCCAGTCTGTAGGTTGGCTTTTCATCCCCTTAACCCTGTCTTTCATGGAGCAAAAGCTTTCAGTTTTGATGCTGTTCAATGTATCCATTTTCTAAACTCTGTGGATCATGCCTTTGGTTGTTTTCCTGAGAACTCTTCGCTAAACCTGAGGCCGTGAAGATGTTCTCTGTTCTTTTCTTCTGGGAGTTTTACCGTCTTACACATTACATTTATTTATTTGTTTGTTTGTTTGAGAGAGAGAGAGAGAGAAAGCGCACGAGCAGGGAGGCGAGGGAAAAGCAGGTTCCCTGAGAGTAGGGACCTCAGTGCAGGACTCGACCCCAGGACCCTGGGATCATGACCTAAGCGGAAGGCAGTCGCTTAACCCACTGAGCCACCCAGGCATCCCTATAGGTTACATTTGGATCTACTATGTCCTCCTGTTCATTTTTGTGTGGGTCAAGGTTCTTCCTCTTCTCCTCCCTCCCCCTCCTCCTGCTCCCCTCCTCTCCTTCCTCCTACTCCCCCTCCTCCTCCCCTGTCTGTTGTCCCTCCTCCTCCCTTCCTTCCCCTCCTCTCCCTCTTCTCTCCCCCTCCCTCTCCCTCCTCCTTCCCCTCTTCTTCTCCCTTCTCCTCTTCCTCCTCTTCTTCTCCTCCTTCTCCTTCTTCTCTTTCTATTCTTCTCCTCCTCCTCCTCCTCCTCCTCTTCCCCTTCCTCCTGGTTAAATTTCAGCTCGGGGCTGCCCTGAGTAAGCCAGCAGTGGGCACTTGGCACACGCCATCTGAGGACCGTCCGTCTGACTTTCTGGGGGCAAATACCTACGTGTGGCAGTGCTAGGTTATGACATATTTCCCAGATACTATCTTTTGCCAAAGTGCACGCACTGATTTACACTCCCACTGGCTCTGGTGAGTTTTCATGGGCTGCACTTATTCCCTTATTCCCCTCCCTGTCTCCTTTATTCATAGATGACATTCTCCTTGCTGCTTCTTTGGTATTAAAAATGTCATTTCTGCTTGGGGCGCCTGGGTGGCTCGCCTGGGCATCCGACTCTTGGTTTCAGCTCAGGTCATGGTCTCGGGGTCCTGGGATCAAGGTCCACATGGGACTCAGCAGGGAATCTGCTTGGGATTCTTTCTCCCTCTCCTTCTGCCCCCCCATCCCCCCTCCCCGCCTTGTGCTCGCTCTTTCTCTCAAATACATAGTCTTTTAAAAATGTCTTTTCTGGGGGTGCCTGGGTGGCTCAGTTGGTTAAGTAACTGCCTTCAGCTCAGGTCACGATCCTGGAGTCCTGGGATTGAGTCCTGCATCAGACTCCCAGCTCTACAAGGAGTCTGCTTCTCCCTCTGACCTTCTGTCTCATGTTCTCTCTCACTCTCTCCTCTCAAATTAATAAATAAAATATTTTTAAAAAATGTATTTTCTGCTTAATGAGGAATAGGATATTTGCATGGTTTCCAAGTTCCGCCCCCTCCTCAGATGCTGGGAGTGTTGCCCTCAGGGCCATGGCTGTCCCTGGGCCCTGCCCTTGGCCACACCTGAGGTCATGCCCCCCCCCCCCCC
>CM052799.1:1886979-1904890 GCA_028533885.1 Nasua narica | reverse complement strand
CTCACTGGATAGTACGCGGCTGGTGTGCAAGTCCCGCAACCGCTGGCCTTCCGTCAGGGCAGGGGACTGGCTACTCGGTGCCTTGGTTTCCCTATTAGAGCGGCACAGAGGCCCTCCCCCCCGGAAAAATGCGCGTTAGAGCTGCAGGTGGGCGGGGAAGGCCAGAGAGCTGGCGAGCGGCACCTGCCGGACGCCGGGGGCATGACGTCCAAGTGCGCTGGCGGCTCGGCGGGGCCTCCTCCTCCCCGCCGCCCACTTCCCGGATCCTGCCCCCTCCTCTGCCCGCGCAGGGTCAGACCCCACCACGCCCGCCAGGACCAGCGCAGCCCCCTCCGCCCGGGATCCCCGGCTCCCGCCTTCGCCCCAGGCCGGCTTCCCGCAGCGGCCACTAGAGGGCGCCCATGAGCACCCGAGCCAGGTCCCGCCCTGCTCTCCCCGCAGCCCTCCAGAGCTCCCACCTCCCGGAGCCCAAGTCCTCCCTGCGTGGTTCCCTAGGCCCTGCACGACCTGCTCCTGTCCTCTCCGTCGGCCCTCCCCTCCTCCCTCTCTACCCCTCGCTCACTCAGCTCCAGCCACACAGGCCCCCTGGCTGTTCCTCCAACACGGAAGCCCAGTGCTGCCCCAGGTCCTTTGCATTGGTTGTGCCCTCTACCTGGAACACCCTCTCCTCAGGTCGCTATTGTTACCCATCCTGCCCTCCTGCTGTTTTTCTTCATAGATTAAGCCCTGGTGACAAGCACCTGCCACAACGCGGAGGGACCCTGAGGACACTGGGCTCAGACCCAGAAGGACCCAGCCTGCAGGACCCTGCTCCCGGGAGGGCCCCAGAGGAGTCCCCTCCACACAGAGAGGAGAGGGTGGGCGCCGGGGCTGGGGCAGGGGCGGGGAGTCCGTGCCTCGTGGGGACAGAGTCTCCATGCGTGGAGGTGGAAAGTTCTGGAGCCGGGGGGTCAGGGGTGCGAGCGAGCTTCCCACTGCGGAGCTGTGCGCGTACAGACGGTTAAGATAGTGAATATTATGTCAGGTGTACTTACTTTTTAAGAAGGAAAAAAGCCGGAGAGAAGATTGCAGAGACAGGCCTGACCTCCTCAGTTTACAGAAGTAAATACAGAATGTCTGGGACCCGGGCTCCTCAGTCCCCGACCCCCAGCCAGGAAGCACTGGGGCCGGATGCTCCAGCCCCCGGCAGTCCAGACAAGTGAACCTGAAGTCAGGGCCAAGTCAGAGGACCTGAGAGTGGGGGCCCTGGTGCCCAGGCTGGAGCCCAGGGCGGGAGGCACATCCCGGGGCAGCTGTGGCCGCCACTCCCATGAGCTCACACAGCGGCCAGCGGCTCGGGGACCAGGCTTGGGCACCCTGCACTGCCCGCCGCCCGCCCGCTATGGCCAGCAAGAGGAAATAAGCCAGAGGGGGCCACAGCATTTAGGAACAAAATTTATTCCAATTTAAAACAGAATTAATTTCAGGAGAAAGATATGAAAAGTCAATTTCCATCAGCTATCTCTGGATTAAGGGGTCAGGGCCCCGACATGTTGAGCCAAGCCCGCCGCCCCTCCCCCCTCCCCGCCCCCACGCGGCAGCCTTGGCCCCAGGAGGTTGGCACGGAGCTAACGGGCCTGTCCCCCAGCGCGCACAACAATACATGCATTTCAAATGACAAAAGGTTTAAAAACAGTATTTTTATATAATAGTCTTCTTTAAAATAGGTTAAGGTTGAAACTGTCTGAAATCAAGACTGTGTAATATACAAGTATAACCAGAGGGGGTCCGCCGGCGGCCGCGCGCCTCCCACACCGCCGCTCCGGGGCGCTGGCACTGGGATGTCTCTGGAGGGGACCAGGCCCCAGCAGCGGTTTTGTCTCTGCTGGGACCTGACACAGTGGGAGGGGGACGGAGCTCCCCAGGGTGGAAAATGAGAAAAACAAATCCCACACAATGGGCGAGGGAGGGGCCCGGACTACCCAGGCCCCTCTGGCACTGGCACGGAGAGGGTCCCCGCCCTCCAGTCCTGGGCCCTCGGGGTTCCAGAAGCGCCGGGCGGGGAGGGGGGGCCTGGCGCTCCAGCCGGGCTTGGCCTCCGGGGTAATTGGCACACTGCTCCCTCCAGGAAGAATTAATACTTGGCCCCGTGCTCAGGTCAGTGTCCCCCGACCCAATCCAGTTCCCTTGTGACCTGGGCCCGAGAGAGGTGCTGAGACCTCGAGATGCCCGCCCCGCGAGGCCCCGAGCTCCCTGGGCAGGCTCCCCGCCAGCAGCACCGAGGGCGCACGCTGGGGGCTCTGGCACGCCCCCTCCGTGCAGGACACATGGCGCCGCGAGGGCCCGTCCTGTCCCCCCAGAGGGCTGATCACTAGGAATGTCACCGCCCCGCCCTGCAGGGGCTCCCCAAAGTCACTGCCAGGCCCCTCCTTCCCGTGACAGCTCAGGAGAGTGGAGGGAGCGAGGCCAGGCCCAGCGGCCCCGCGGCCCCGAGTCCAGCTTGCTGCTCCTGTCGGCCGGCGGCCAGGACCAGATGCGGGGGGCGGGGGCGGGGGGCAAGGCATCACTGGCAGCTCGTTCCCGCTACGTTGTGCGAATCAAAACAAAACCACCCACAGAAAAACACTGTAGTGCTCAGTCCGCATCAGATGAAAATGCCCTCAACCCCCAAACACAGCCCCCAACTTGCTCCCCCCTCCGAACCCCTCAGAAGGGGGCCCAGGCAAGGAGGCCCATGGCTCTGGCTCAGTGCGTGGCCGTGGCCGTGGCCAGGCCTGGAAGCCACCCGGGGCCGCGACACCGGCAGCCGCTGGCCCTCCATGGCTCTGGGCAAAGTGCGCGTCGTGCTGGGTGCTCGCCTCCCGGGGGCGGGAGCTAGGGCTGCGCGGAGGCCGCGCCTGGGAGCCGCTGCAGGCGACTCCCTGCTCTGCCTCTGGGGGACAGACCTGAGAATATTCTGAAAAAGTCCCCACCCACCCTCACTGCTTCTAAGTTGGTTTCAAAACAGAACAAATCAAAAGCGACTCCCAATCCAAGAGGGCCCTCTCCCGGCTCCCTGGGCACAGTGGGGCGCCCGCGGCCCCCGGGGGTGTCTGGACAGCAGCCTACGAGGCCCCGAGGCCCCGGGAGGGCCCCCAGGCCCCAGGACATCTCCTTAACCAAGGAGCTTGCATGCTGCCTTCATTTCCTCACCCCAAAAAAAAAAAGTTAGGCACTTCCCAGGGCGGGCAGCAGGAGGCGCCACCCGCCCCCACTTCTTGGAGTCCAGGACGTCAATAACTTAGGGGGCGAAAGAGAGAGAGAGAGAGAGAGAGAGAGAAAGAGAGAGAGAGGTCACAGTCCTGGGGCCTCGGGGCTGAGGACCAGGAGCGAGGGGCCCGCGGGCGGCTCTGTCGCCGCTGAGCGCGGGGGAGCGGGGGGCGCCGGCCTGCAGTGGGGGCGCCGCACTCACGCCACTCTTCTGCGCCGCCGGTCTTGTGTCCTTCTTCGTTTCCCTCTTTTTCTTTTTTTCTTTTTTTTTTTTAATAAAAAAAGCGAGCCACGAGTCAAGGCCAGGAAAAGGCAGCCTCGCTGCTGACACAGATGAGAAGGTGCACGAGGTGTATAGAAAGAAAGACGTAGGTCCCCTGATAACTGTGAAATAAAAACCCTTTGTTAAAAATATGAAAACAAAATCAACTCGTCTGCGAGCAGAGCCAGGCGGGCGGGGCGCCCAGAGGAAGGCCCGCCGACGGCTGTCCCTGGCCCGGGGGCGGCGGCGGCGGCCGGGTCAGACCAGGTTGTACTCCTTCAGGTTCAGCTGCAGGATGGTGTCCTTGACGGCCGCGAACACGAAGCGGATGTTTTCCGTGTCGGTGGCGCACGTGAAGTGCGAGTAGATGATCTTGTCGCTGTCGGGGTTCAGGTCCACAAACATCTTCAGGATGAACTCCCGGGCGGCCTGCGCGTCCCGCTGCGGCCCTGGGGAGGCGGAGGTGGGTGAGCGAGGCCAGCCCTGCACCCGCCGGGGTGCGCACGGACACTCCGGGCGCGGAGAGACACCCGCTGGGCGCGCACGGACACACTCCGGGTGCGGAGAGACACCCGCGGGGCGCGGAGAGACACCCGCGGGGCGCGCACGGACACACTCCGGACGCAGAGAGACACCCGCGGGGCGCAGAGAGACACTCCCGGAGCGGGAACAGGGCGCTGGCCAAGCAGAGGCGTCTCCTCTTGCCGCCCCCCCCCCCCTCCCGCAAGAGCCCCGGGCCGCCCACACCGCCCACACCGCCGGAAGGGGAGCGGGTGTCTCCTGAGAGGGCAGCCTCCAGCCGGGGCCCAGCCCCACTCCCCCCTCCCCGCATCCCTCGGCCCCTCTGCCCCTTGGCCCCTCGGCCTCTCAGCCGGCGGCGGCCCACACAGACACCCCCACTATCTCCAAAATGCCACGGGCTTCCTGCCGAGTCTCATGTCACCCCACTGCGCTCCCACTGCTCCCCACGACGCACCCACATCCAAACAGGAGCAGGTGCCCACACGAGGGCACACACGGCCCCACGTACCCCTGCTGTCCCGGCCAAGCCTACGCGGTCATCGGGCCACAGGCATGTCCCTGAGGACCGAGCTGCTGGGGAGGGGCGGCCAGGCCCGGACTGCCCCAGAGTCCCGGGTCATCTCCGGTCCGGTGTGCGGGGGCAGCTGGGGCTGAGGCCCACACGGCAGGGGTGCCGGAGAGGGAGCTGGGGACGCTCTGTCGTCAGTTCTGCCTTCTGGTAGAGCTCAGGCTAACTCAGGGAGGGGAAGAGGGCCCTGGGTCACCCCTCGTTCCCAGGGCCTCTCTGCTCCCCACTCGGGCTCCAGGCAAGCGGGGACCTGGGAGCACAGTGGCCCAGTGCACCCCTCCTGCGCCTGTGTCCAAGAGGACGCCCCCCTGGGGACACAAAGACACTTCTCCTCACGGAGGCTGGGGTGGGGGGAACACTGAGGTGCAGAGGACCACGGAAGCTCCCCAGCTCCCATTGGCTGTACCACCGGCCTCCGCCAGACCCGCGTCCCCAAATCACCAAGACACTGAGCCCCAGAGAGCGAACGGGACGTGCTGGAGGTGCCCGACCCTGCCGCCAGCATCACGGGCACCAGGGACGGCGAGCCCGCTCCCGGCCAGGATCACGGGCACCGGGGGCGGCGAGCCCGCTCCCGGCCAGCATCACGGGCACCGGGGGCGGCGAGCCCGCTCCCGGCCAGCATCACGGGCACCGGGGGCGGCGAGCCCGCTCCCGGCCAGCATCACGGGCACCGGGGGCGGCGAGCCCGCTCCCGGCCAGGATCACGGGCACCGGGGGCGGCGAGCCCGCTTCCGGGGCCAGGATCACGGGCACCGGGGGCGGCGAGCCCGCTCCCGGCCAGGATCACGGGCACCGGGGGCGGCGAGCCCGCTTCCGGGGCCAGGATCACGGGCACCGAGGGCGGCGAGCCCAAGCCCCACTCTGGCCCCCTCCCCCCCGCGCCTGCTCACCGTCGAACTCGGGGAAGTAGTCCACCAGGTGGGAGTGCAGGATCTTGTCCTCCAGCAGGTCCTTCTTGTTGAGGAAGAGGATGACTGAGGAGTTCTGGAACCAGGGGTAGGTGATGATGGTCCGGAACAAGGCCTTGCTCTCCTCCATGCGGTTCTGCGGGAAGGCAGCCGTGAGCACGGGCAGGCCCCCGGGGGCGGGGACAGCGGGGACAGCGGGGACAGGGCCTCACCTCGTTGTCCGACTCCACCAGCACTTGGTCATATTCGCTCAGGGCCACGAGGAACATGATGGACGTCACGTTCTCGAAGCAGTGGATCCACTTCCTCCGCTCAGACCTCTGTCCCCCGACGTCCACCATCCTGCAGGGAACGGGGGGCTCAGCACCGCCGTCCCCCAGAGCAGCCCCTTTCGCCAGCACGGCCGGCGTCAGCCCCCGGGAGAGCCCCCGCCCCCCGTGTCCGCCCGAGCCAGGAGACACGCCGCCCCCAGCACCTGCGCCCAGCGGAGGGGGCACAGGACCGGGGAGCCCGGGAACCCAGGGGACCCGAGGTCCCCCGTCTGGAGCCCCACCCCCTCGCCTGGGCCCGGCACCGAGGGGGGCGGCCCACGGAGCGACCCGCGTCCCCTGCCCCCAGGAGCAAGAGCAGGTCGCGGTTCCCGTCGGCGTGAGAAGTGCACGCGGCCTAACAGCCCGGAGGCCGGGCTCCCGGGCAGAAGAGGGCGGCCGGGGGCAGGGGCCTGCCGCCGGCTACCAGTGAGCTCCTCGGTTTTCTATGATGAGGAAACACGCTACTTTTTCAAGGGAAACGACAGCAGGCCCGCAGGGGTCCCCGCGGCCGGGGCTGACATCGGGGCTGCCCGGGGCACGGTCAACAGAAGCAGGCCGCCTGGCGCAGCTGCCCCGAGGAGACTCCAGCAAGCACAGGTGGATGGTGGACGTGCCAGGGGGACACTGAGGGACAGCAGGGTGGTGACAGGCCAGGGGCCGCGTGCGAGGCCATGAGGCCCGCACCAACAGCTGTGGCGGCTCTGGGGAACGCCACTGGGGCGGACAGGCGCGGGGCCCACGGCCCTTCTGGAGCGCGCAGTCCCCAGTAAGTTCCCTGCACGGCCCCGGCTCCTCTCCCCCATGCCAGGCCCGCCGGGCCGTGACTCCATCCCGCTCTGGTGAGGGGACCCCACGGGTGCCCAGCTAAGGAAGGGGCAGGTCGGCAGAGGACCAGCAGTGGCAGAGGGTGGGGCCCACGACAGAGCCGAGCGTAGACGGCCAGGGAGACGGCCCAGGGAAATACCGCCAGGAGGAGGCGACATGTGTGGCCTGAGCTTGCGAGGGGAAGGGCAGGGGCCGGGCACTCCGGGCAGAGGACCCAGTAGGCAGAGGCTGTGCCGCGGTCAGGGTGAGGTCAGGGGACACCCCGCATGGGGGTTGGGAGGCGCACTCGTCCCAAGCCCCAGCCTGTGCCCCGCAGGCCTCAGCTCAGAATTCAAAGATAGCAGCCCGACCAAGGATCTGATTAAATAAGAAAGAAAACCCCAACCCCGAACCCTCACCAGGAACACGGGCGTCAGACCTGTGCCGAGCGGGGGCCTACAGCTTCCGAGGCTCCGGGGACCCACACGGGGTGGGTCTCAGGCCAGAGGACACCCAGAAGCACTCAAAAGGCTCCCCAGATGCTCCCCAGAGCTGGCGCTCCGAGGCCGCAGGGCAGAAGGCCACGGCCAGCCGCACCTGCCGCAACTGCCCAGCCCTCTGGGACCCCTGCCCCAAGGAGCACCAGCTCCCTCCCCAGCGGGAGCCTGAGTGGGAAGAACAGGGGGCACAGGGACGGGGCGTCCCGGGGCCCTCCCAGTCAGCAGACGGGACCTGCCCCCGCCTGGGCCTCGCGGCGCTGAGCTGCGACGAGGTCCTCCAAACTCAGTGCCCCCAGAACCTGACTAGGGACCCGCGTCCCTGCGGATGTCACCAGTCGGAACGACCTCACGTTAGAGTGGGGGAGCCCGTTCCGGTCACCAGCGCTTTTACAGGAAGAGAGATGACCCGACACAGACACACAAGCACAGGCCGCCTGACCATGGAGGCAGGGGTGGGGCGAGGGGCGCGAGGATGGCCGAGGACCCCCAGGAGCCGGGAAACACGGGGGACAGACTCCCCGTCACGGCCTCCGGAGGAACCGCCCTGCCCACACCCAGATCCTGGGCTTCTGGCCTCCGGAGCCAGGACCGCAGAAATGCCTGTGGTTTCAAACTGCCCGTCTGTGGTCATCGGCGGCGGCGGCCCCTGGGGACACACGCTGGCCCTCGCCGCCCAGCAGCTTCGGACCCGCCACAGCCTCACTGGGTGGCAGGGCCCATGTCCTCGAGGACGGCACCAGATCCACTCCCGCCGCAGCCCCTGCCCAGACTGGTCCGCATCTCGCCCACGCGCCAGGAGCCACCGTGGGCCCAGGAGCCCGAGGCCAGGAACCGCCGTCACCTGGCTCTGCACGGGCCCCCAGGCCCTCTCTGCTGCCCCGCGGCATCCCCGGCTCTGGCCTGACTCCAGACCACCCGCCCCACCGACTCGCACCAGCACCCCACCCCGTCCACGGTCCCGGCACAGAGGCCCCAGAAGGCCCTCTCCTCCAGGCCGGTGGCCCGTACCGCCCCCAGGACACGGCTCCCTCCAAAACCTGCTGACGTTCGTGAGCCTGCCTCCCTGGGTCGGAAGCTCCCCGAGAGCAACGACCGGGACCGGCGGACCCATCGTGGTCCCCCCTGCAGGTGTGAACGGCCCCCGCTGTGGCCCCCGGCACACGGCCGCCACCCCCCCACACACGCAGCCGCGGCCGGGCCACAGGTACCTGAAGATGATGTTCTCCAGGTCGAAAGGGTACTCGATGATGCCGGTGGTGGGTACGCGGACCCGAAGCACGTCCTGCTGGGTGGGCAGGTAGCCCGAGGTGGCAATGCGGTCCACGTCGGCCAGGTAGCTGCAACACGGCAGGTACGGGGCTGCGGGGCCAGCGGGCAACGCGGGGGGGGGCGGGTAGCCCAGCCACCACGGTCCCCCTGAGCGGCCGGAAGGGGCCCGGCACGGCGCCTCAGCAGAAGGGGCGCCGGGCACTCGGGACGGGGCGGACCTGGGGTCAGGCAGAGGCCTCCCCGCCCCTGACCCGGCTCTGGGGGACCCCACAGGGCTGCCCGAGGACGGCCTTCAGGCGGGAGAAAGGGGACTGGCCGTGCAGCCGGGCTGCAGGCCGGCCTCTCCAGATGAGCCTTCCCGCTCCGGCACCGGCGCGGGCTCCCGGAGGGGACCTACCCAACGCTCTGGCCGGGCCAGGCTGCCCGCGGTGACGCGCTCATGCCCGCCCGTCCCTCTGCCCCAAGCAGCGCACCCGACAGCCCCCCTGCAGCCCACTCACTACTTGGCGGAGTCCGAGAGCTGGTACTCCCGCCTGCGGTCATAGCACTCCTGGATCCCGGGGTCGTCCCACAGGGTCTTGATGGCGTGCACGTAGCGGTGCTCGAACGTCGTCACCTTCTCCACGTCCACCTCGCGGATCAGGAGCGCGTTGGCCTGCGGGGCAGGAGGGACAGTCGGGGGGGCGCCGGACCGCGCGGGGACCCCCGCCCCGGAGAAGCACGGACACACGCAGGCGAGCAGCGGGGGCCACCTGCGCGTGGGAGGTCCCCAAGGCGGCTCCCGGGCCCGGCCCTCGCGACGGCGGTGCGCCCCAGTGTGGGGACAGCAGGCGGGACCGGGAGCCACCACGTGCGCAAACAAGCAGGCTCCCCAAAAAGTGACCGAGGGCCAGACCCAAAGGAGAACAAACAGAGCAATGAGCCCACGCCCCCGTCAGCAGCTCCCCGTTTCACGGATGAGGCAACAGGAGTCACCTCGGGAGTCGGCTGGGCCTGCACCCCTCCCTGGCATTCGGTTCCGCAAACCCCCAGGGGGCGGGGGCGGGGCGCTGGCCAGAGGAACGCCCCGGGGCCTGTGACTCGGGAGACCCCACTTGTCCCCATGCCTGTGACGACAGGGTGCTCCAGCCCACACAACCGGCCACGGCGGAGGGTCTGGGGAGGACACACCTGGGCAGGAGCCGAAATGGGGAATGGGGGAGCCCTCGCCCGCACTCTGAAAGCCAGAAGAGCTGCCCCACACCGGCCCCCCAGCAGCCGTGGCTTCCAGCCCTCACCGGCCCCGTAGCTGGACCTACAGAGGCAGACTCCCCCCCGGAAAAGCCCCCCGACTGTCGACGTGTGACCATCAGGAGTCAGGGACCTGCTTCTCTACCGGCCCAGAGAACGGTGTTTTCAGCTGCGCGGCCCTATCTCTGTCAGTGTGACAAAAGCCATCAAGGACGACACATCATGGAGCAGGCATCACGTGAACCAACAAAACCGTATTTGCCAAAACAGGACGCAGTGTGCGACCACTGTTCTAGACGCGGAGGGACACGAACGGTCCGAACGCCGGCCCCGCCGGACCACGCGGTCTGGACGCTGGAGCGGCCTCGGCGAGCGGTCATCCAAACCCAGCCCCAGGGAACAGGAGGCTCCGGCAGGCCCCCCACCCGACACCAGGCCCTGCGGGGGCCCCGGTCCGCTGCGAACGGAGGGGACAGAGGGAGGAAGGTGCCGTGTGGGAACGTACCGCCAGTCTGGCCTTCCACAGCCTCACAGCGAACCCCCCGCATAAATACGGCCTCCAGGGCCGCACGTCAGCCCAGGGCAGGCTTCCAGGGTCGAATGAGAAACCCCAAACCCAGATCTACCAAAGCCAAGCCCGGGGGGGCCCACAGGAGCCCACCGCCGCCCAGCGCAGGAACGCCGCGCGGAGGGCGGACCTCCCGCTGTCCTGCGAGCCCCAGTGTCCTGGGAACGCGGCCGGGGACGTGCTGACAGGTGCGCACACACGCGCCTGCACGCGAACGTCACCGCGGCAGGAGTCAAGGAGCCAAACGTGGAAACAACCCAGGCGTCCACACGGGGTGAGTGGACCCGCACGGGGCGCCGACCGCACACGGAGCGCCACGCAGCCCTCCCGTGGTGGACAGACACATGCAAACGGCCGCGAGCAGGTGCGAGGCCCCCACTCGGGGCCCCGGGGTCGGACCCCAAGCCCACGATGTGCAGGGAGGGGACCCGAGACAGACGGCCCCGCGGGGTGTGAGTCCACGCGGGGGACACGCCCGGACCAGGCTCCCCCACGGACGGGAAAGGGGGCTCACGGGGGAGGGGTGACGGCTGATGGGGGCGGGGCTGCCTGGGGTGACAGAAGGTTCTGGAACGAGACAGTGGTGGTCGCCGCACAGCTGTGTGTCTTAGAAGGCTGTGAATTACACGCTTTAAGGGGAGACCTGCCTGGCGAGTGACTTGGGCCTTGAGGTGCCGTCACTCTAGAAACGGGCAGGGGGAGGCCCGGCCCCCAGGCCTCACCTTGTTCTGCTCGTACTTGTACAGGATCTTGAGGGTCTCCATGGCGCGGATCATGGCCTGCATGGCGGTGAAGATGTTCTGGTACACGAGCTTGGTGAAGCCCCGCTTGTCCTCCTCCGAGTAGCCCGCCCCGTGGATGATCCGCATCTGCTTGATGAACGTGCTCTTCCCGCTCTCGCCCGTGCCTGCAAACGCGGGGCGGGGCGCGTGAGGACAAGGCCGGAGCCCCGCGGAGCTGGGTCGCTGGGGGTCGGAGCGCGGGGACTCGCGCTCAGAGGGGGCGTGGGACGCACTCGGTCAGCAGGCGGCCACTCCGCAGCCGGGTCACGCCCCAAGTGCACGACCCTTCGACCCAACAGGAAACCGAGGCTCAGCGTGGGGGGCGTCTGCAGGGCACCCAGTACTGCGGGACAGATGCCTCATCACACGGCAGGTGACTCAGCACCCCAGAGACCGCCATGAGGCACAGCCGTGCGTCCCCGCCGGGCGCCGCGGCCCCCGTGACCGCCCACGCTCACCGCGGACGGCAAGTCCAGTCTGACGACGACGTCTCCGGGGACCCCCAGCCGCGGGCCCCACCAGGGTCACCCTTCCTTTGGGGCAAGAGTTTAGTGTCTGCACGGGAGCTCTCCCCACAACGGTCCCCAAAAGCGCCTTCCCCGTTGGCTGTGAGCTCATAAACCCGCCCACCTTGACGGCCACACGAGGGCCCCCCGCTGCCCCCGGAGCCCCGGGGTCCGCTCCCTCCCTGTGCAGACGCGAGGGGTCAGACGGTCAGCCGGTCGGCAGGAAGGCCACCTGGAAAGGGGCCACCAGGCCGCTGTGCCCTCACCCCGACCCCGCCGGCACCCCTGGGCAGTGCGCTCTGCTCCCACCCCGCTCCAACACGAGGCAGCCAGGGTCCCCTCGCGCGGCGGCTTCTCCCCACCCCGGTCCCGGGCCCGGCAGCGCAGGGACAGCAGCCGGGGGGCCCTCCGTGCCCACGCACCGCGGCCGCGCCCCTCCGCGGGCGGAGACAGACCCCCTGCGGCGAGCGCGGGCAGAGCGACCGAGACCGGGTCCCAAGAGGCTTGGCCACTTGCTCCACCCTGTCCAGGCCGCAGGCAGGGGACGGGAGGGCGCAGCCGCCGGGGTGAGGTCGCTGCGGCAGCACTGGGGACGGGCTGCGGCTGCTCCAACCTCGTGAGGGACCCGGGGCCTGGGCGGCCCAGGACCCTGACCCTCAGAGACCGAGCGTCTGCCCTGGGGGGCCAAGCCGGGGAGCGAGAGAGAACATCCAACGTCTGGGCACGCTGCCTCCGACGGCCGCCCGCCCCTCGCTCCCGGGCAGGAGCCCCGGGGCCTCGCCCCCCGGGGCTCAGAAGCCCCCAACCTCCCCCACCTGCTGCTCTAGGCCTACTTCCACCCCTGTGCCTCTGGGTCAGCCCCGGGGCCGCCCACGTCCACGCAGGGGTCTGAGCGGGGTCCCCGTGAGGACACGGCCTGCACTCCGGGAGGCCCCTGAGCCCCTCGCTGCCCCCCGGAACCGTGACCACAGTCAGACAGAGAACCTTCCCTGCAGGCGTCGGCCGCAGCCTCCGCCACAGACCGGTTCCGCGGGCCCCACGTGCCCACCCTGTCCTGCAGCCGGAGCTTCGGGCCGCACCGGAGGAACTGCCCACGCCCGGGGAGACCCGAGCCCCAGGGGCCTGGGCCGCGGTGGCCGCGCCTCTCCGGGACTTCTACCAGCTGCCTCGGAGCCTTCTCAGAATAAATAAAATGACTGTGGTCCGGCATCAAGGAAGGCAGTGACCTTCACGCCATCCCCTGGGCGTCCCGCTTCCAGCAACTCACGTCTGCTCGGCCAGTGACACGGGCCACCTGCCCGCTCCGACCGACACCCCGACAGTCCGGGGCAGGAGGCAGTGGGAGGGGCGTGCCCATGACCCCACGTCTCCCCAGAGGGATCCATGCTGCAGCGATGCTAGGAATGCAATTTCCAGGTAGTTTCCTCTTGGCCCGGGTCTGTGCCCCTGGCTCATGTCCCCCCCGGCGCTGCTGACGCCAGGCATAGTCATCCTTTGGGGGGACGTCCCAGGCACTGGGGGGGGCTGAGCAGTGTCCCCACCCCCAGCCCAGGACGCTAGGAGCACCACCGGTGTGCTAACCACAGACGCCCCCAGATCCCGCCCAGGGTCCTGGACCAGGCAGGACGGTCAAGGGAGACCCGATTTTGACAGAACACTGCTTCAGAAAGGAAGCTGCGCCGCTGGTCCATCTGGCAGGGCCCCTCACAGCTGACGGACCCCGAGGGGAGACCTGGCAGGTCCCACGCCGAGGCCACAAGGTGCCGGCCAGATGCGGCACACGCGGCGACGGCCCCCTGGGAAGGGCAGGGCGCAGCCCTCGCCAGCGGAAGACCCACCGAGGAGGGTCAGCGAGCACGCCCGGCGAGAAAGGGACTGGCCTCATGCCTGCTTTTTTAAAAAAGGAACTTGAGGGGCACCTGGGGAGTGCTGCTGGTTAAGCTCGACTCTTGGTTTCGGCTCAGGTCACGATCTCAGGGTGGAGGGATCGAGCCCCACGACGGGCTCTGCGTTCAGGGTGGGGTCAGCTTGGGACCCCTGTCTCTGTCTCTGTCTCTTCCCCTGCCCTTCCCCCGCACGTGTGCGAGCGTGCACTCTCCCTCGCACATAAATAAATCTTCAGGAGGGAACCAGGCCCCACGGGAGCGCTCCAGTGGCAGTGGACACGCCCAGGGGTCACTCACACGCACGCACACGCACTCGCACACACAACTATGTCAATCAGCATGACGCCCTGCCGCGGGGCCCCAGGAGGGAACGGGAGGTGTGCGGGGCCCATCTGGGAAGCAGCCCTTGAGGCCGGGCCAGGGAGCGGGCCAAGGGAGAACGGGGGAGCCCAGGGCACCCCTCTAAAAATCCTGGAATGCGGGATCAGCCGCTGAGATGTCAGGGGGTCCTGGACAAGGGGCGTAGCCGAGGTCACCCAGGTCCCTACTCAACCCCGCTGTCTCGTCTGCAAAGGACCCTACGCGGCAGAGCAGCCACAGCAAAGACCACGGCCACAGCCGGCCTCTGGAAGAGCCAAAACACAGACACAAGGCGCGGCCGTGGGAGGTGACGGCGTGCTGACCCGAGGCAATCATCTCGCGGGACATCCACGTATCAGATCGTCGGCTCATACCCTCAACTCGCACGATGCTAACATCAATCAAATGTCCGTCAAGCCGAGGGGAAGGAGGAAGCCGGCGGGAACACCAGGCACACTGTCTCGGGGTCAGGCCCTGCCTAGGGCAGCCACTGCTGTGCCGGGAAGGACAGAGGAAGGAGGGTGTAGAGGTGGGGGGGAGGTGACGCCCCAGGAGGAAAGAAGCGCGTCTCATGTCGCATATGCTCCAGGCCAACGTCAAGGCCAGGTGTAGTGGCATAGCGGGCACCCGCAGGGCCCTCGGCCCTTGCACAGGCCAGGCCCACTGCCCACGAGGCGCTAGGCCATTGCAGCGTCTGGGAGGGAGGGAGGGAGGGAGGGAGGGAGGGAGGGAGGGAGGCAGAGGGACCAGGCACAGCTCAAGGCTGAGCCGGCCAGAGGAGCCCAGGTTAGTTTTCCAGAGGCCCTGTTTCCTGGGCCAACTGAGCCACGGCCATATGGGTCGTCTGGGAGCTGGGACTCGGGCCTGTGACGGGATCCCTGCCCTGGGAACCGCCAGGCACTCGACCCAGTGTCCGCCTGCGCAGAAGCGTCTCGGGGCAAGGCCTGCCCGGACCTCACGGGTGGGCCCGCGGCCAGCAGCCGCTCACCGCCGCCCCGGGTTCCGGCCAGCCCCGGCCCCTCATCCCCCGTGGGGCTCTCTCCGACAGACCCGCATGGGGCCCTGGCCCTCCGTCTCCAGCCTCCGACCCAACCTGCGCGAGCCTCGGTCGCGCTCCCCGCAGAGATCTGGTCCCACGTGCCCTTCTGGCTCCGAGCCTCCGACGGCCGCCCAGCAGGGAGAAAAGCGAGCCTCCCCCTCAAGCCCAAGTGCGCGACACTCCCAAGAGCGAGTCTCACTATGGGCACGGGCCGCCGACCACTGTCAGAGCAGCATTCCCGGAGCCCCTGAGAGGTGGCATCGGCCCAGAGGTCCTTCAGGTCCAGGCAGATGGTCACAACGATGGCCCAGCCGTGGTGGAGCTCTGCTCAGCACCGAAAAGGAACCCCGTGGACACAAGTGACAGCCGGATGGGGTTCGGGGGCCTCTGCCATGTGGGAAAAGGCGCTCCACGACGCAATGGCGTGGAGGGCACGCTGCTGGGGGCCAGGGGCAGGGGGACGTGCAGAGAAGGGTGACAGGAGGGTCCCTGCCGTGGGGAGACGCCAGCACTGGGACGAGTGGTGAAATCACAGCCCCTCCCCACAGGGTCCCGTAAGGCTCCGGGGCCCGGCTGTGGGCGCCCTGCTGCTCGGCATTTCACCGACATGCCCGCGGCCCCCACCTCACCAGAAAACATAGCCTTCCCAGCATAGAAACTCAAGTTCACAGCTTCCCAGAAGCACCCCCAGCACCCGGTGCCCCACCTGTTCCTTCTCCAGAGATGCCCCCCCACCTCTATGAGGTCTGCTCTTCCCCATGTCTGCACCCTGGGCTGCCCCTGGCCCCGAGCACAGGCCGGCTCACGGAAGGCAGGGCACGAGTGTTTTATGAATGAACAGAATGAACTTGGCCCCGGTCCAACGTGCTGGCTCCGTCAAGCATCCGTGGGGCCTCCGCATCCCTGTGCTGGGCAGGGGACTCGCTGGGTCGTCCCTCCAACAACGGGGGGCCCTAGGGCACAGCCCAGCCTGGCGCCTGTGGACACCCTCCGGGTGCACTGACACATCACCCTCAGGAGGACCGAGTCTGACCTAGCTGAAGACGAGGGAGGAAGGCAGAAACTCGAGTGGGAAGAGAACCCGCTGTCCCGCCCTCCCTGAGATCCGGGGCGGGGGGTGCCGGGGCCTCCAGGGCAGGAAGCTGGGGCTGTCTCATCTCCCCGAGACTCCAGGTAGGCCACTGAACGCTGGAACCCAGGAGCGGACAGCCAGGCCGCCCATGACTGTGGGGTGTGGGCAGTGAAGCCAGCAGCCGCCAGGACCGTGGGGAGACTGGTGAGAGCCCCTCGGGGACCTGGGACTCCCGGAAATCCAACGGGGACCTCAAGCTGTGTGGACAGGCCTGAGATCACAGATGGGACACGGACCTCTACCGGGGGGGGGGGGGGACAGAGAAAATGGAAACCCCTCAAGCAGCTGAGGATGGTGGTTAGTGGCTCCCCTCTCGTCACACGTCCCTACACACTCGTTCATTCGGTGACACAGCTGTCACAGCACTGCCTCTGGGGAGGTGCAGGAACTGAGAAGCAGAGAGGGTCAGTGGCTTCGCTGAGGTCACACTGCCAGCAGCCTCGACAGACGGGGGCAGCCTCGTGTCGGTGCTCGGCCGGAGCGCTCCTCTGTCGACAGCGGAGAGAGCACAGGCGCCGGGTGCACCCGCACCGAGAAGGGAGGGGGGCTGGACACCCGGGGCCCCTTTTGCTGGCCGCCCTCCACTGGGCCACGACGCCTATTGTAACCGAGGCCCAAAGGTGGGAGTGGCCGTCCCTGCTGATTTTGGTGGGTGTCCTTCATTCAGCCCGTGTCTTGAGTCCCCACTTTTGTCCCCAGGGTCCTACTGTCGTGCTTTTTGGGGCACGCAGGCAGTCGGGGACACCGGGAGTCCCGCCCTGCCCAGCCCCCCATCCACCTACCTAGGGGTTGGGGACAGAGCTCACCGACACCTCCTGGGAGGCCCAGCTGAGAGGACGGAGGGCACAGACCACAGAGATGGAGAGAACCTCAGGAGCCGCGCCCGCCGCCCACAGACACTCTCGCCCCAAAGGTCTCAGTGAGCCGCCTGCCCCATCAGCTCCCCATGAGCTCCCGCTGCTGCGTGAAGCCCCAGGGGTGCCAGGGCAGCTCCTGCTGGGTGGGAGGAGGAAGCAAGGCCCCAGAGCAGCACCCCGCAACTGCCCCAAGCTGGCTCCGCGGGGAGCCCTCAGAGCCACCCCCCCCCAGGAGTGGAGCGCCACACACGCCCCTGCAGAGAGTTGTGGCCGGAGGTCCAAGTCCCTCCCACCCCACTTCCCTGAGGGATTCGAATCCGAACAGCGACTTGGGAGTCACTGACGGCTCTGCCCTGTGGGCCAGGGTGCCGGGGACCCGAAGGTGGGGAACAGCAGCGGGAACAAGCAGGAGCCCACGTGGCAGGTGAGCGAGGGGACCACGACGACTGGCCAGCTGCCCCCGGAGGACAGATACGGCGGCCCCCCAGGACGACAGAGAGGCCCAGGGGCACAGGAACTACAACCACAGTGGTGGCAGACTCCCCAGACCAGCAAGCCTGCAGGCTGGGGTCCCGCCCCCCACGGGAGCCTGCCTGCAGCACTTCCGGGGCCGCCGAGCACCCCTCATCTCCCCAGCTGTCAGGGGCCCCGGGACAACCGGCCACCAAGGCTGGCTGTCCTCAGTTAACAGGCCTCTGCTGCCAGCTGGGACAGCAGCCACCGGCAGGGCACGAGAGCTGGGACCCACCGGCTGCCCGGCTGCGGTCCGGCTCTGGCCACCCCGCCCACCCGGGCTGAACTTTGCACCCCGTGCCATCTAGGACGGAGAAGGACAAAGACACCCCCCACCGTCCTCCCCGAGTGCTCCTGGAAGCCCCGTCGGGCTTCGCTGCACGCCCATTCCGCATGGTGCCACCAGCCGTGCTGCCCGTGGCCGCGCTCCCGGGGCTGCTCAGAGCAGGGCTCCACCGCAAAATACGAAAGTGAAACCTTCTGTGGTTAAATATCTAAGACAGAATGCTTCCTCACCGCCCACCGCAGCGGGATCAGCCCACCAGCGGTCCGGGGCACGCAGGGAGAGAGCAGAGCCAGGGAGCACAGAGATCCTCTGTGCCAGCAGGATGGAGGCTGGCCCTGGCCCCAGCGACCCCAGCGACCCCAGAGGCCCCTAGCAAC
>CM052799.1:1863148-1886479 GCA_028533885.1 Nasua narica | reverse complement strand
GTTTCCAGCTGTCCCTGCAGTGCGGGAAGGAAGCAGAGCTCAGGAGAAGGGCAGGGCAAGGGTTTCTGTTTTGTAAACGACCTTCCTGCCTTTGGCAGTGGAGTCCTTCACCAACCCTCCTCTGGGTGACAGCACTTGTGCCGACAGCTGGACGGACGTGCTCCCTACAACAGGTGTGCCCTGGGGAGATGGAAACTGGGACCCTGGTGACTGGGACAAGAATCTTCTCCAGGACGGGGAGGACCCGGGAGAGCGGCTCCCACCAAGATGAAAGGAAAGGGTTTGGGGAAGGGTGGTGAGCTGGCCGGCTCCGAGGACCCGCGAAGGCTCCTGCAGGGCCTCCGCCTGGGCCTCCGCCTGAGACAGGAACCCTGCGGGAAGGAAAGGCTGTCTTCTTCCGCAGGGGGTGTACCTCATCCAGGAGGGAGACAGTTTTCCAGCAGAGGGAATGGGGTGCGAGGGGACAGACCCTGTGTGTAGGAACAGGGCTCCACCTGCTGGGAAGAACCAAGACAGGATCCTGGAAGGTGAGGGGTCCAGCTTGTGCACAGCAGCCCAGAGGTCTGGTCCTGAACAGATGCTGGGGCAGTGAGGAGGGGACAGCGTAGAGCAGGGACAAAGGGCCAGCCCTGTGCGGGCAAGGGGCTTGCTGGCTAAGAAGTGGCACAGGACCGGTGCTCAAGGGTTCTGGGGCGCCCCCCTACCCATGACAGTGGAGGCAGGGGCTGCCCCTGAAGGTGCCGGGGCCCTGATCTAGGGAAGAGAGGCAGGGTTAACCCCACAAGCACCTGAAAACCTGGAGTGCACAGCAGACGCAAGGGCTGACCCCGGGGGACTCCGGAAGCCCCACATTGGCAGCGCAGGCACGGCTGACCCTGGAGGCACCTAGCGCCCGATCTGGACGGCACAGGCAGGGCTGACACCCCCCGCACACACCCCCAGGGGCTGGGACTGGCGCTGGACAGCACAGGCAGGGGCCGGCCCCGCAGGAGCCTGGGGCGCGCTGCGAACAGCACGGGCAGGGA
This sequence comes from Nasua narica, assembly GCA_028533885.1. Classification (NCBI taxonomy): domain Eukaryota; kingdom Metazoa; phylum Chordata; class Mammalia; order Carnivora; family Procyonidae; genus Nasua; species Nasua narica. The sequence goes on along the minus strand of CM052799.1, from coordinate 1,885,454 downwards.
TCGGCTCCGGCCGCGGGCAGCACGGCGGGGTCGGCCCCACCCGGCCCGCGCCCACACCCGCTGCCGGCCCGCGGGACCCCGGCAGGCCCGGCCCCACTCACCGAGCAGCAGCAGCTTTAGCTCGCGCCGGGCGTCGCGCTTGTCCCGCCGCAGCTGCTTCTCGATCTCGGCGTTGATCCGCTTGGACTCCTTCACCTCATCGCTGAGGCAGCACGCCATCATGGACTCCAGAGTCATCGTCCCGGCCCCGGCCGCCCGCCGGCCGCCCCCGCCGCCGCCGCCCCCCGGCCCAGGCCTGGCCCGGAGCCGCCCCGGCCGCGCCCGCCTGGCCCTCGGCGTTCGGCCCCCGGGCCGGCCGGTCCACCGCGGCCGCCTGCGAGCGCCGGTCCCGGCCTGGCCGCGCACTCCCGCCCAGCCGCCCTGCGCCCGCGCCGCCGCCGCCGCCGCCGCCGTCGCCGCCGCCGCCGCCGCCAACCGCAGCCGCCGCGACCAAGCGACAGCGCTGCACAACCTAACTCGCGCCGGGACAGCGCCGACGGGCGGGCGGCGCGGCCAATGGGAGGGGCCGGCGGCCAGCGCGCCCGCTGTGGGGGCGGGACTAGCGGCTGCGCTGGGCGGGGCGACGCGCGGGCGGGGCGGGGCGCAGCGCGGCGGGCGCGCCCGCGGGGTAGGTTGCGCCGACGTGGGAAGGGGGACGCGCAGCCGGGAGCCGGGCGGGGCCGCCCGGGATTGTGGGAATGTGGCGGACTCGGCGGGCCGCGCTCGGCTCCGCTCGGCCCCGCTCGGGTCGCTCGGCCCCGGGGCGAAAGGTGTGGACCCCAATGCTGCAGTCGCGGGACTGGGAAACCTCGCGGCCCCCTCCCCCGGGAGGCAATGGGGCATCAGCCCTCAGGGTCTCCCGGGAGGCGCCCTGGCTTTGCCAGGCCGGAAATGAACCTTCCTCTTGTCCGTTAAGCATTAAGGGAACGCCTCCTGTATACCGGGTCGGAGTCCAGCATTAATGCAGCACCTGCGATATACCAGATGTGGCCCAGGCGTTAAGGAGTGAACTACCAGACAGAGCAAAAGCATTAGGGAATGCCTACTGTAAACCCTGCATGGCCAGGCATTAGTACAGTACCTGCTGTACTCCAGGCAGGAAACAAGCATTAATGAGGTGCCTACTTTATACTAAACCCTGCTTTAAGCCCTTTAAACCAACCGCACTACCCCGCTGATTTTATTGGAACGCAGCCAAGCCCTTCCATCTACACATGGAGCCGGGTGGCTCTCACCCTGTACCCGCCCAGTCGTGCAGTTTCAACAGCCCTAAACTATTCACCATCTGGCCTCGTACAGAGAGCGACCTAGAACAAGGTTCAGACACAGAGAGGGTGCTCAATCAATGCATTTTGAGTGACAGAAAGAGAATAAAAGAGCCTGAAGGGGTCCCTACAGACAAGGAAGCTGAGGCTCCACGGGGCGCCGCTCTCTGCTACGACACCTCTCCCAGCCCTGACCCAGTGGGATGCCCCCCCTCCCCCCTCCCCTGGCCATGCCCAGATCCCATCACACGCCTTCCCAGCTGCACCTGGACACGCTATTCTTGACTATCTTGAGATACGAGGTGAAGGGAGGGTCAAAGTCTCCATTTATTAGCTGAGCAGGTGTGGGAAGATTCGCTCCTCGAAGCTCTCATCCCCAGGGCTCCCTTCTGCACCTTGCTGGACACACAGCCAGGGCATGGGCAGGGGGGGCATGGGGCTCCCCCCACAAACAGAAGCTCCACGTGTTACGGGCCGTCCCTAGTGACATGAGCTCCGGGAGGGCAGCGACCGTGGGAGTCTCGGTCACCAGGGGGGTCCTCTTCCCCTCTGCAGCGACACTCCCGAGTGCCAGGTGCTAGATGGAGGCGGGGGAAGCAGAACCCTCACCCCTTGTGCGAGTCCCATGCATACGGGGAACTTTGTCCATCCCGTTCTCTGCGGTGGCCCCAGCCCTAATGCAGCACCTGGCAAATAGTGGGCACTCCCTAAACATTTCCAAAACCAGCAAAGGAGACCAGCTGTCTTGCATGCTTCTCCTCTTTGGAGAAGAAGAAATCACTGTGTTTTCTTCCCTTCTGTGCTCCTGGTCTTGCTGCTGTCGGCCTCCTCCTGGTGCAGGGCCTAAACCTCACCGCGGACTCCTTTTGCTGCTTACTCTGGGGCAGTCTGTAGGTGGCCGGCTTACCTTCTCGGGGCCTGTGTCCCCATCTGCAAAGCGGGGCATAATATTAGCTCTTTTCCGGAGAGCTGCGGTAAAGAGCCAAGGAGGAGATTCTTGAGAAGTACACAGTAGACACTTAATGTTTGCTTCAATCTACCTAAGGGATAGTGGTAGGTAACCTCTAGAATGACCCCCAGGGAGACCTGCTTCCTGGTATTCATGGCCACCCCACCCCCACCCCCAGCTAGGATGTGGACTGAACGTAGTGATATACTTCTGATACAGAGACTGTGGAAGACGGAATCGAACGATTGGGTGATCAAATATTTCTGGGTTCTGGGGGTACCTGGGGGGCTCAGTTGGTGAAGCGTTGGTGAAAAGTTGGTGAGCCTTCGGCTCAGGTCTTGATCTCAGGGTCCTGGGATCGAGTCCCCTGTCAGGCTCCCTGCTCAGTCGGGAGTCTCCTTCTCCCTCTGTCTCTGCCCCTCCCCCATGCTTGTGTGCTCTCTGTCCCTCTCTCTCTACCAAATAATTAAATAAAAATAAAACCTTAAAATTAAAAAAAAAAAATTCTGGAAAATGCCAACTATGGAAATCCACAGTGACTAAAAGCAGGTTTCTGGTTGCCTAGGGACGGGAGTGGGGACGGGCAGGGGCACCAGGGAAGTTTCTGGGGTGATACAAGTGGTTTTCACCATTTTGATTGTGCCAGTGGTGGCACGGGGGTTGACATAGGACAAAAGTCCACTAACAGTGGCTTTTAAACATGGGCAATTCATTGCACGTCAGTTACATCTTAATAAAGCTGCAGAAATAAGAAATGTTGAAAGAGGTGGTACTTGGAGAGTACAAGTGGGTGCTTAATAGATGCTTACATGCTTACAAGGACCCCGAGGCAGGAGCAGGCAGGGTTGGGGCCACAGCTGCGGGCAGGGAGCGACCATGTGTTTGTAGGTCCATGCCACCCCCTCCCGCCCGCGCTCTGACACGGTGAAGAGGAAGAGGGAGAAGCGGCAGGGAGCAGATCCACGGGGGTTGGGGGGCTTGGGGGGTATTTCCTCCTTCTCATCCATTTGCTGCGTGCCTACCACGGGGCCGGGAGCTGGGCAGGCACCAGGAAGGTCCTGATGGATAAGATAGGGAAACTGAGGTCCACGGAGAGATGGTGAACCGGTCCCCGGGGCCAAGCCAGCTGTTAAATGCTGACTTCGGCTTCCCCACCCAGAGGCCCAGGGAGACAAAGTCCGTGACTGCCGCACCTTGATGGCTGGGAGGCCCTGCCTTCCCAGCTCCCTGCGGCTTCCTGGCCTCCTCTGTCCTTGGAAGTTGGCCTCCCATGCCTTGAGGAGTGCAATTTTATGAGGGGTCCAGAGGCTGGGGAGCAGGCCTTCTCCTGGCACAGAGCAAAGGTGAGAGGGCCCAGGCGGGGGCAGGCAGTTTGCCGGGAGCCCCCAAGGTCACTGTGCCAGCCCTGGGGGCGGGCGACAGGTGCCCCGCACCCCAGTGCCTAACCTTTTCCAGGGCTCGATGCTGATTTTCTATGAAAGAAATCACCCGGATCACGTGGCCACTTGGTGTCAGAGGCGCTTGGGGGAGCCTTATGTCTGTGTCCCCGGCACTGTCCCCAACCCCCAATCATGGGGACTATTGGTTTCTTTCTTTCTTTCTTTCTTTCTTTCTTTCTTTCTTTCTTTCTTTCTTTCTTTCTTTCTTTCTTTCCTTACAGATAATGCCTGAAGTAAAGGCTGAACTAAAGACTGAGGGGCTCTGCGTCTGTGTGCTGTTCCCAGCCCCAGCCCCCCAACCCTGAGCCTGGTCCGTCCGAGGCCCCTGGGAGCACCTGCACAGCTCCATAAATACGAGTCTGTACTTTTAACAAAGAAAGACCTCCAGAGGGCCCAGAGGCACTCAGGAAAAAGCAAATCAAAACCACAGTGAGATGCCACCTCCCGGAAAGGCTAAGACAACCATTCTAAGTGCCGACAAGAATATGAGGGAACTGGAACTCTCCTCGGCGGCTGGCGGGAATGCAAAATGATAGTGCCACTTGGGAAACGGCAAGCTGGGGGTCTAAAAAGGGTCTTAAAACCTTAAAACCACTGACCTACCAAGGGATCTAACCATTTCATTCCTAGGTTTTCCAGCAACAGAAATAAAAACGCTGGTCCCTACAAAGATTTGTCCAAGGACCCTCAGGGCAGTCCCACTTGAAGTAGCCAGTGGGGGTGAGTCAGACTGTCCTCCCCATCCCTGCAGGCTGTGGGACACTCAGGAAGTGGCTGTCCTTCTTGGAACCTCGGTTTCTTCTTCTGTTAACATAGCGGGCCGGTGATAAGAATTTCCATCTGCCCATAAGCGCGTGAAAAGGCGGTCTGCCCGCAGTAAACACCCAATAAATGCTGGTTTGTGCCATTCAAAAAAGAAAAAAAGATACCGGAGATCACTAGTTATCAGGGGAAGTACAAATCAGAACTACACGGAGATAGCATTCCACACCCACGAGGAGAGCTCTACTAAAAAAGACAGCCAAGCGCTGACAAGGACGTGGAGAAACTGAGTCCTTGTGCACCTGCTGGTGGGGCTGGAGAAAGGTGAGCTCACTGCGGAAGCAACTCGGTCGCTCTTCAGAAGGGAAAACGTGCGATTAGCATCCCACCGGCAATGCTGGTCCCAGGCATCTGCCCGAGAGGATCGAAAACGGTCATACGAACAAAATTGCATACGCGCGGGTCCACGGCAATGAGATTCATAACGTCCGGAAGTGGGACCACCCCAAGTGTCCCTCAGAGACGAGCACATAAATACTATGAATCGCCCACGCGCGGGCACGCCCTCCGCCGCCAGCAGGAGCAAGGCGCCCTCCCACGTGCGGCCCCAGGGATGGACCCCGAGCCCACGACGCGCAGGGAGGGGACCAGACACAGACGGCCTTACAGGGTGGGTGAGTCCCCAAGGGTGACACGCCCAGAGCAGGCTTCTCCGCGGATGGGAAGGGGGCTCGAGGGGGCTGGGGGAAGGGGGAATGGCTGATGGGGGCGGGGCTGCTTTTTCAGGCGATAGTATGTTCTGGAATTATGGGTAATGGTTGCACAGCATAGTAAATATACCAAAACCCACTGAGTTGTACTATTTAAAATGGTGAATTTGGGAACGCCTGGATAGCTCCGTGGGTTAAGCATCTGCCTTCGGCTCAGGTCATGATCTTGGTGTCTTGGAATCGAGTCCTGCATTGGGCTCCCTGGTCAGTGGGGAGCCTGCTTCTCCCTCTGCCTCACCCCTTCTCCCTGCTTGTTCACGTGCGCGCACTCGCTCTCTGACAAATACATAAGATCTTTAAAAATAAAATGGTGAATTTTATGGTACGTAAACTATATTAAAGTATAGCTTAAAAACAGATATGTATATAAATCAATGATGAAAGGAAAACTCCCCCACAGCCTCACACACAGAAGGTATGCAATAAATGCTCAGGATTACCATTACAATGGGCTGGATGAACTTAATGGAGCCAATTTTGATTCGACAAACATTTATTGAGCACCTGCTGTGACCTGGGTGCTGGGGACACAAGTCCATGCCCTCAGGGAGCTGGCTTTTTTTGTTTGTTTGTTTGTTTGTTTAAGATTTTATTTATTTATTTGACAGAGAGATGGTGAGAGAGGGAACACGAGCATGGGGAGTGGGAGAGGGAGAAGCAGGCCTCCCACCAAGCAGGGAGCCCGATGCGGGGCTCGATCCCAGGACCCTGGGATCAGGACCTGAGCCAAAGGCAGATACTTAACAACTGAGCCACCCGGGGACCCCGGGAGCTGGCTTTCGAAGTGGAGTCACACAGGTAATAAACCTAAATAATTTTTTATAGTTAAGTTTTTTTTTAGGTTCTATTTATTCATTTGAGAGACAGAGAGAGTGCACAAGCAAGAAGAGCAGCAGGCAGAGGGAAAGGGAGAAGCAGGATCCCTGCTGAGCTGGGAGCCCGACATGGGGCTCGATCCCAGGACCCGGAGATCATGACCTGAGCCGAAGGCAGACACTTAACCAACTGAGTCGCCCAGGCGCCCCAACCTAAATAATTAAAAATACAGTCAATTCTTGAAAAACACCCGTTTGAACTGCACCGGTCCACTTTCACAAATTTTTTCTGATAAATACAGCACTATAAAGTAATTTCTGGGGCGTCTGGGTGGCTCAGATGGTTGGGCGTCTGCTTTCAGCTCAGGTCATGATCCCAGGGTCCTGGGATCAAGCCCCGCATCAGGCTTCCTGCTCAGTGGGGAGCCTGCTCCTCTCTCTGCCCCTCCCCCTGCTTGTGCTCTCTCTCTCTCTCTCTGTCGAATAAATTAATAAAATCTTTAAAAATAATAACAAATGTGTTTTCTCCTCCTTATGATTTTCTTTCCCATTTATTTACTTATGTAATCTCTACGCCCAACGTGGGGCTCAAACTCATGACCCAGAGATCAAGAGTCGCACACTCCACTGACTGAGCTGGCCAGCCATCCTTCCTGCTTATGGTTTTCTTTTCTTTTCTTTTTAAGACTTTATTTATTTGACACAGAAAGAGAGAGATCACAAGAAGGCAGAGAGGCGGGCAGAGATAGGGGGAAGCAGGCTTCCTGCCAAGCAGAGAGCCCGATGCGGGGCTCAATCCCAGGACCCTGAGATCATGACCTGAGCCGAAGGCAGAGGCTTCAACCCACTGAGCCACCCAGGCGCCCCCTTGCTTATGATTTTCTTAACAACATTTTCTTCCACTGACCCTATTATAAGAATACAGTAAATAATACATATGACGTACAAAATATGTGTCGGTAGGACTTCAGATCAACAGTAGGCTATTGGTAATTAGGTTTTGGGGGAGTCAAAAATCAAAAATTACGTGTAGATTTTTTTCTTATTGTGTGCCGGGCCACCCCTCTTAACCTCTCGTTGTTCAAGAGTCAACCGTATATTGACATTAGGAGCACATGCTAAAGAGAAGAAAATAAGCCGAGGAGGGGGCCAAAGAAGGAAATGGAATTTTCAGTACAGGGATTAGGGAAGGGTTCTCTGAGGAAGTGAGCAAGGCACAAGTATATCTACGAAAAGAGCATTCCAGTAGCAGAGAGAGCCAGTGCAAAGGTCCTGGGGCAGGACTGGACCTGGAGTGTCTGGGAAAGAGTGAGGGGGCCCCTGTGGGTGGAGCACACTGAGCAAAGGGGAGGGAGGGGAGCGGGCAGGTCCAGCAGGGTCTTGGGAGCCTCAGGGGGGATTGGCTTTCACCCACTGAGGTGGGAGCCCTGGAGGGCTGTGGACACAGAAGGGCGGGACCTGACCCAGGAGCTCACAGGCGCCCTCTGGTGGCTGCAGATGCAGGGAGGACTGACAGGTGACTGCGGAGAGTGGGATCAGGACAAAGGTGACTCTGCAGCTGGTACAGGCTGGTGAGGATGAGGCTGGACCAGGAGGAAACCTGGGACTGGCGGGGAGTGGACTAGCCAGTAATGGCCCGGATTCTGCACCCACAATTTCTGGGCCCACATCTCAGCTCCATGACCTTGAGCCGTGACCCTGAGACCACAAACTCTCCATTTCCATTTTGGTAAAACAGATATGGCAGTTACCTATCTCAGGAGATTCCATTTATGCAAAATTCTTAAAACAAAGTCGGGTCCACAGTAAACAGGCTGCGAGTGTGGTTTCTGTTCAGTAACAATAATGATAGTGATTGTCACCACTCATTATGCCAGTGGTACAGCTGTCAACCCAGGATCCGTTTCACGCTGACCCCTCCTCCCTCAATTCGCCTCGTGGGGAACCATCAAGGACCACTCCCAGGCAGATTCCTGTAGGACAAAGACCGGAGTTTTGTCATCTTCGTGTCCCCAGCTCTCAACTCAGGGCCAGTATACGGAAGGAGGCACAGCAGGAAGGGATGCGTCCCCTGACTTTTGCAAACAGAGCCTTGCCAGCCCCTCCCAGGTCCCCACCTGGGTCCTTTTCTGAGTCCTGAATCCTTCCACTCAAACTTCCTCCCTAGTTCAGAGGCTGCTCAAGGGACCAGCAAACTCCTACTCATCCTTCAAAACCTCAGCTCAAATGCTTGGCAGAAACTTCGTCCCCTCCCCATAGACTCCCTAAGCCCCAGACCCTCCTTCCACCTCAGCGCTGCGTGACCAGGCTCCTGAGAACGTTACCATCCTAGCATCCCCCAGAAACCCCCCTCCTGGCCTCACTCCTCTCCATTAGACTGAACTTGCTGCAGTCCCTACACACTCTCCGTGCAGGCTCATACCTTGAGCATTTGCATATGCTATACCGTCTGCCAGAAACATCCTCCTCACCTTCTCTTCTTTGCCAACGTCCAATAGCTCCTTCCCCACATCTCCTCCAGCCAGGCTTCCCTCCCTACCCCCTACGCAGAACCCAGTCCTCCACTCCAGCCCCAAGTCCCACCCTCTGCTCCAGCCCCTACCCCGCATGGCTGGGAGCATCTGTGACTGACCCTGTCTCCCTCAGACTAGGGGCTTCTCAATAGCTAGAAGTAGCAAACTTCTATTTACCCTTCAAAACCCCAGCTTGGATGTACAGACCTCCACATCATCTTTGCCAGTCTCCTTCTGCAAACTGCTTCATTCTTTCCCTGGGGTCTCTCCAGCCTCAGGGCCCCTCTTCTGCCCCTTCAAGCTACCACCATCCATGTCCAATGGCCAGGCTTCATGATCTGCCCACCGTGTGACCAGTCACATAGGGGGCATCAAGGAATATACTAAATAGGAAGGAAGGGAGGGAGGAAGGGAGGGGGGAAGGAAGGAAGGAAGGAAGGAAGGGAAGAAGGAATGCCTGATTGAGGTCTTACATTTTACTAATTCCAGCTGTACTGAGACCTCAGGCAAATAACCAAACCAAGACCTTGTCTTAAAAAAAAAAGAAAAGAAAAAAAAATCTAGAGTCCCCAGCACAGTTAGTTGGTTAAGCCTCCGACTCTTGATTTCGACTCAGCTCCTGATTTCAGGGTCATGGAATGGAGCCCCACGTCGGGCTCTGTGCTGAGCGTGGAGTCTGCTTGGGATTCTCTCCCTCTCCCCTGTCCCTCCCCTGCTCACTCTTTCTCAAATAAATAAATAAAATCTTTAAAAAAAAAAAAAGACACGATTAATCCAGGATCCTTTTGTAGGCGGGTGGTATTTAGAGACCAACATCTGGGTACTAAGGGTGCTCATTGCACCTGGCATGTCTCTCCCAAGGCCCTCTTGCCAACGGAGCTGGAGAACATATCAATGGAAATAAATGTATATGTTTATTTCCGGTCCTCATTACTCATGGTATCCTATACTTGCAAATTCACCTACTCACTATCACTTATTTGCAGGCCTAAAATCACTACTCAAGGCACTTTTCAGCCATTTGTGGGCGGACACAGAGAGGCAAAGAGCACCAGCTGCCCCACGTGCACGTTCCCAGCTGGGGTGGGCAAAGGTGACAAGGTGACACTCTGCCGTCTTGTTTTTTCTTTTCTTTTCTTTTTAAGATATTGCTTATTTATTTGTCAGAGAGAGAGAGAGCACAAGCGGGGGGAGCAGCAGGCAGAGGGAGAAGCAGGCTCCCCGTCCAGCAGGGAACCCGATACGGGACTCGATCCCAGGACCCCGGGATCATGACCTGAGTCGAAGCCAGACGCTTCCCCGACGGAGTCCCCCAGGCGCCCCTGCCTCCTTGCGTTTTCAGCTGTAAACAGACTGTAAACCAGCCTCCTTTTCATGGTGCTGAGTGCACACTGTTGGCATTTTTGCGCTTTTTGTGGGTGATTTTGCTCCCATGCTAGCTGGCTTCCCTGAGCTCCAAAAGGCTATGACTTGTCCTACGGGGAAAGTGCCGCCCCAGGAAAAGCTCCGTCGGTGGGCGGCTACCGCGCTGGCGGCGGTGGGTTCGGGGTTATGAACCCACAACCCACGTTAAATAGGGACTCTTTAAACAGACACACCCGTGACCCAAGGTTACCTATCGGTGGGTTGACGGAAGCGTTGGGACAAGGGGCTCATTGGAAGCCAAATCTCCTCCGGGAGCCCTTCTTCCGCACTCGCCGATGCCGGCTCCTCGGCGACTGGACTTTGCCGGGAACCACGAGCATGGACCGTACATACATTTTGTCTCTCTCTATACGATGGCCCAAAACAATTGTTAAATACCCACCGACTCCCCACCACCATATGCACTAGAATCAACACTGCACTTCTGGGATAACCAATGCTCGTCACGGAGCATAGTCGTCTCTCCCTGCCCCATTCTCCAGGGAGGGAAACTGAGGCACGGAGGGCTGACTTGGGTCTGGCCCAGCATCGGTCTCCAGCCAGCTGGTCGGCCCGGAAGCTCCCGAGGGTGTGGCTGCAGAGGCTTTTGGTGCTGAGCTTTCTTAGGACTCCTTATCTGTGTCCCGCAATACAAGTCACCAAGGTTCCCTGGGCGGGCGGGGCTGTAGATAAGGGCAGACAGGCGGGCAGCGGCCCCGGCGCCCCCGGCAGGCAGGTGCAGCAAGCATCCCCGGAAGTGCCCTCTCAGCCGGCCTCCTTCTCTGTGCAAGGGGCGCATCTCGGCCTGCTGACCGCCTGAGGCACCTGCCAGTCTTCCCTCCTTGCCTGAGAATCAGGCCCAAGAGGGGTTCCGCGGGGTGGGCGCACGGGTGGGCACCATGCAGCCTCGGGAGGACCGCTGGATTAAGCCCAGAAAATCTTCTCGACGCCCAGTTACATGGCAACTTTGGATAACCAGTGAAAAATGTTTTAGTGTAAGAGCATCCCTTGCTCATTTAACTGGGTGCCCTGTAGTCCATCTGGCAGCCAGAAGCCCAGGCAAAGTCCTCACTCCTCCTGCGCCCCACCCCAGCCGCACCCCACCCCCAGTCCCCGCAGGCCCCAGGCCCCTCCCTCCAACTCACCCCGAGTCCTGCGCAGCTCTTTTCCCCTACCCAAGCGGGTTTGGGCTTCTTCTTTGTTTGTGATAGTTTTTCTTTATACGGTTAAGTTGTAATAAAACGCACATGACATAAAATTTACCACTTTGACCACCTCTACGCGCACAGCTCCGCGGCGGGAAGCTCGTTTGCACCCCCACCCTCCGGCTCCAGAAACTTCCATCTCCCCGCATGAAGACTCCGTCCCCGTGGAGCACGGACTCCCCACCCCCGCCCCAGCCCGGCTCCCACTCTCTCCACTCTGTCTGCGTGGATGGGACTCCTCTGGGGCCCTCCCGGGAGTGGGGTCCTGCAGGATGGGTCCTTCTGGGTCTGGCCGCTCTCCCCGAGCCCCGTGTCCCCAGGGGTCCCTCTGTGACATGGGAGGTATTGGGGTCCCTTCCTTTCTGAGGCTGGACCCTGTTCCCATGTGGGGACGGACCACGCCGTGTGTGTCCATCTACCTGCCGATGGAAACGTGGTTTGCTTCCACCTCTTGGCTGTTGTGAGTCACCCTGCTGTGAACACAGGTGTGTGAATACGTCTTCAAGTCCCTGCTTTCTTGTGGGCAGACTCCCGGAGCACAGTTGCCGGGTTGGACGGTCACTCTGTGTTTAATCTTTCGAGAGACCGCCGGACGGTTTCCCGCAGCGCCGCGCACTTTCCCATCCCCAGGACTCTGGGTCCTCACCAGCCCTTCTTCCTTTCTGGGTTTTTAAAAAATGATTACTATTATTTCTCTGGCTGTCCTGGTGGGCACGAGGTGGGATCTCACTGCAGTTTTGATCTGGATCTCCCTGATGACTCATGACGTGAACACCTTCTCATGTGCTCCTTGGACATCAGGAATCAATCCCTCTGGAGAAAAGTTCCTTGCGTTAGTCCGGCTTGCCCTCGAACCTCACGAATGGGCCATCGGGCGGCTCTCGAGCCTTCGCATCAAGCGTGCAAGACGTGCTCATGCCGTCACCCCGTCATGCTGGCCTCTCCCATAGTCCGACAGCTTCGGGCATCCCAGCCTGGACGCCGAGCCACGGTTTTTGTCCATCTGCCGGTCAAGGGATCAACGTAGTACGTCACGACCCACCCTTTCTCAAAAAAAAAAAAAGAAGAAGAAGAATCTTGAAACCCTGAAAAAATAAAATAAAAGTAATTGAAAAAAAAAAAAAGACCCACCCTTTCTCTTTGAGATGACAGACGAGAAACAAGCCCAAGGTGTCAAGCGTCAGGAGGGCAAGGGGCATCTCGTGTAACTTTTCCTGGGGTGGCCCATGTGCTGAAATGTATGGCCCGAGTGAGTGCCTGTATGCGTATGCATATGTGTGTGCACATTTTTTATTTAAGATTTTTTTTTTTTTGAGAAAGAGAGTAAGCAAGAGAGAGCATGAGGTGGAGAAGGTCGGAGGGAGAAGCAAACTCCCCGTGGAGCCCGATGCGGGACTCGATCCTGGGACTCGATCCTGGGATTCCGGGATCATGACCTGAGCCGAAGGCAGTGGCTTTACCAACTGAGCACCCCAGGCAACCCTGTGTGTGCACATTTTTAACTGGGTGGAGAGGTCCTGGCCAAGAAAAGCTTGGAGGCTCCCCGCTTCCGCAGCTTCTTGCAGAATTTAATCCTTGCGTGTGCAATGGGCTGATTCACTAAAATGATGATTCTCTGCGGAGACAGTCAGCAATGTCGGTGACCTTCTGACCTCCTGGTTCTGCCCGCAGGGGACACTGGGGCCACCATGTCCGGGAACACCCGCGGTCATCACGACTGGGGTGCTCCTGGCATCGGGTGGGTGGGGGACGCTGCTCGGTCCTCCCCAGGGCCCACCCCAGAGGATGTCGGGGCCCGGCGGCGGGGGTGGGGGGGGGGGGGTCCAAGTGCAGAGGGGAGGACCCTGGACCAGACCGCTGGCAGCACGGAGCTGGGAGGCGGCTTGCGCGAGCCCGGGATGCTCGAGTCGCTGCGCCACGCTGCCCCCGTGTGGACGATCATGGCATGCGCCGCCTGCACTGCCTGACCCCCTGGAGGGTCACCCCGAAAGCAACTATTCTAGCTCCAGGCTGTCTGTCCCACATGCTGGGCTCTCGTGGCCGCTGAGCCCTTGAGATGTGGCCAGGACAACTGAGGAACTGAGTCTTTAATTTCTTGTCATTGCAATTCATGCACGTTTAAGGGCTAACAGCTGCCGGTGCCCCGCGGGGACCCAAGCGGACAGCCTGGTTTGTACAGAAAGCCGGCGTTCGTCCCTGGGCAGCAGGGGTCCGTGTGTGTGTGTGGCTGTGGCGCCCCCGGGTTGGCAGACAGGTGTGTATTTGGGCCCATGCGCTTGAATTCTTGTATATTTTGCTGGAACGTACTGGAACCGTGCACTGAACTCCCACCGCCTCAAGTCTCAACTCGGATAAGCCCTGACAACACGCCCATTTTATAGAAGGAGAACCTGAGGGTCAGAGAGAACAGTGGCCCAAGTGCTCACACCTCAGGGCTAACCCCCAGCTAAGGAACCCTCAGGCCTTATTTCCTTCCATCCCGCAACTTCCCCGAACGACACGGATGACTCCCATTTTGCAGAGGGGGAGACTGAGGCCCGCTCACTCAGCAGGGAGAAGGCCAGCGTGAGGGGCTTCTGGCCGGCTCGGTGGGAAAAGCGTGCGACTCTTGATCTCGGGGTTGAGAGTTTGAGCCCCATGTTAGGTGCAGAGGTGACTTAAAAATAAAGTATTTTTTAAAAAAAAGAAAAGAAAGGAAAAACAGTGCCAGAGGGAGAATAGATTCCCACATCAATCTATTAACCATGGTGCTAACGTGCCTCCCTGGAGTGATCTGCAGGGTCCTGGGGAAGGTCGCAGGGTGGGTGGGGGGTGGGCACACAGATGGGGCGGAGAATGAGGCTGACTGGAGTTGGAACCTCACCTCTGTCAATTCCCAGCTGTGTGACCTCAGGGAGACGTCTTGCCCTCTCTGAGCCTCTGGGTCTCCTCAACTGGAACCATGTCTTCCTGGGGCTATTCTGGGGATTGATTTGGATAACTCGCTGTCTCAGTCTGCTGCGCAGTGTAAGTCAAGCTGGGAAGCTTAAACAACTGACATATTTCCTCGAGGTTCTGGAGATCCAGGAACCCGGTGGGCTGTCGCCTTCTCCCTGTGTGCTCACATGGAGGGGTCCCACATCCCCTTCCCAGGGCACTAATCACCGCCGGGGGTCCCCAGCCTCGTGCCCTCCCCTGACCCTCGGCACCTCTCGAAGGCCCGAGCTCCAAACACTGTCCCGCTGGGGGGCAGGGCTTCCGCGCAAGCCCATGGTGGGGACGCAATTCATGACACAGGGCGCGTACTGACCACGTTCCGTAGGAGCCGCTGGCTGGTGGGACCAGCAGGGCGGCTGAAGTTCCAGTCCTGGCTCTTCCGTTCACCAGCCCTGGGCCTCTGGGTCTCGGTTTCCTCAGCGGTAGAATGGGAGAGAAGACCGTGCCCACCTCGAGCGCTTGGAACAACACCGGAGACGGGAGTGAGCTTGGCGGATCGTGGGCACTTACGATGGAGGGAGTGTTGACGGGGTTGGGGGCGGGTGGGGGGGCATCTGGGCACCGGGGAGCCAGGACTGGGGCACTGGGTCCTGGGGCAGAAGCCCTACCTTCTCATCCACTAGATAGATGAGAAAGATGCCCAGAGAGAGACAGACCCTTACCCAAAGCCACACAGCCCACCGGTCACAAAGCTGCAGCTGGCCCTTGCCCGTGGGTGTCTTCAGGGAGGCAGCGAGGGCCTCTGGAGGGCAGGGCAGGTGGGCTCCCTGCAGTCCCCGATGTCCCCATAGGCCCCCAGAGACCAGCGCCCTGGCAGCGGCCTCCTAATCGCTGTGCCTAATTACCCCACAGCCCCAGGGAAACGCTGGGAACACCTTTTAAAGGCCCTTAAGCACCCCCAGAGCATCTCCTGGCCCTGCCAACGCCTGGCTCCCAAGGGTGCAGCCAGAAGCTCCTGGGAAAGCGGGCAGCACAAAAACAAAGCCCGGTCCTCGTCAAAGGTGGCCCGGCTGGTGGCAGCAGGCCTAGAGGCTTGGGCGCCCCCCCCCCCAACCAGGTGGCGTGGCCCCAGCCGGGCCACACTCTCTCTGAGCCTCTACTGCCCGCGGGCGCAAAACGGGTTACCAGTAAGTGAATTAACACACGGAGGAGAAGACGAGAGTGGCTCCCGGCACGTAGGAGACCCAGGCCAGCCTGTCGTCATGACTGCTGCCCCGCCTCTTGCCAGCCCCGTCAGGGCCTCCCAGCACCACGCTGAATGTCCATCGCCCCCCGCCCCCACCCCCGCTCTCTGGGCGCTCTTCCCCCCAGCCCAGCAGGCCCAGCAGGAGGCAGGGATCGGCGAGAATTTAGGGGCCCGTGAAGACGCGTTCATTTTCTCCAGAATCGGAGGCAACAGTGAATACGATGGTCGTGAATATATCATCACATGTGCGCCCCGGGCTGCATCTGCGTCTATACCGGTGCCGTCATGAAACACCATCTGTAATGTGTGTCGTGGAGGAAGGGACTCGCGGAAGTCCTGATGCCCCCCTCCCTGGGTCCTGCTCTCCTGGACGCAGCCAGAGTGAGGTTTCCAAAGCCAAAGGGGAGCCTGTTGCCCTCCTGCGACCCATAAAAACATTCCATGGCTCCCCAGCACCCTCCAGATGAATGCAGTGTCCAAGCTCCTGGGTGGCCTATCCCCTCCTCTCCCCTCCACCCAGTCTCCTCCTCTCTCTGCCCCCCTGACCACTCCCCTCCAGCCCCTCCTGCTGCCCCTGGGCCTTGGCACGAGCTGTCTCTTCCAACCAATCACTTGTCACCTAGGTAACCCCCACATCCTTCACTTTGGGGGAAGCACTCCCCACCAACCCCCCAGCCCAGGTCAGTTCCATTGTTTAAGCTCTCCTGGAAAGAAGCTCCCCCCTCCCCCCCGCTGCAGGGCCTTCTCTCGGTTTGCCATTTGGCTCTCCCTAGAGCCGCAAGGACCCCCACCCCAGCGCTGCTGACACCGGGCAGGGTCGCTCTGGGGGGGGGGTGCGGCCGGTGGAGGGTAGGACAGCGTCTCTGGGCCCCCCCCCATGCCAGGAGTGATGTCCCAGTGTGACAGCCACAGAGGTCCCCAGATGTTGTCAAACGTCCCCTGCAGGCAGAACCCCCCCAGGGGACCAAGTTCTCCACGGACCTCATCGGCCGCCGCCAGCACCTTGATCGTGCACTTTCCAGGCTCAGAATGGTGAGAAATCAGAGTTTACAGTTTGCGAGCGGCCTGGCTGTGGCGCTTTGTTACGGCAGGGGCCCGGGCTGACCAAGGCTCAGCCCGCTTTGCTGCGGGGCCTCATCTTGAGAAAGATGATCTGCATATGGAGCAAGATTTACTGTGCGACAGGCTCTGTGCAGGGAACGAAAGAGCCTCAGTCCCTGCCTTGGGAAGCTGACCTTCCGGTGGAGACAGGAAACACATACAGGAAAATGTCAAGACAGAGTTGTTCCTATAAAGAAAAATAGAGACAGGGGAGTGGATGCATGTTGGGCTATTTTAGGGAGGAGACCCACGGTGGCCTGTGTGAGGAAGTGAGGGGTGGGCCGGGTGATCTGGAGAGGAAGAGTCTCCCAGGCAGCAGGCACAGCCCGTGCAAAGGCCCTGGGGCCGGACCGCGTCTGGTGTGTCCGAGAAATAGCGAAGGGGTCTGTTTGGCTGGAGCAGAGTGGGGGAGGGGGAGAGAGGCAGGAGAGGAGGGCGGGGAGGGGACGGGCCAGGTGCTGAGGGGCCCCGGGGACCGCAGGGAGAACTTTGGGCCTCACTGCAAGTACATCAGGGTGCTCCCTTCGGCAGCACGCCCCCTAACACCGGAATGACACAGAGGTCAGCACAGCCCCCGCACGGGAATGTCACCTGAACGCATGAAATGTTCCACATCTTTAAAAATTTTAAGCCAAAAGCTATAGGTTTCTTTATTTTTCACTAAATGGCGGTTGCAATACGTGGTATCATGAACTAGACGGAATAAATCTTCCGTTTAGTTTTCCCTCCGTGAGAATCTCACAGCAAAATCACAGTTATTTTGCCAAAAGAAAGTAATGAAACGTGTGAGGGGACCCAGGGAGGGACACCAAGTCCTCTCTGCGTCCCAAGCTCCCCCTCTGGGGGGACCCTGGTTCCCCCTGCTGGAGAAGGGGTTAAACTACGGAAAAGAGGGAAGAAATCATCCGTGGGGGCTGAGCAGTGGGACTGGAACTCACTGCTCCTAACCGACAGCTGAGGGACAGACAGACGACCGGAAGGTAATAGATAATATGACAAGTGGACGATGGTGGGAGAGACGGTCCGTAACCACGCGATGGATGACAGAGAAGACGAACAGATGAGTGATAGATTGAGGGGAGGTCATAGATTCAGGTGAATGGGAGCGGTGGGGGGGGGGGGGGCGGGTTGCTCAGCTCTGCTCCATGGAGGGATCTGGGAACAGCAAATCCCCGAAGTCTGAGCTCACCGGGCACCCCGTTCCTGGTTCTCAAATTCTCCACTGAAGGGAAGCGGGCTCGTGGAGAGAGGGCCCAGACCAGGAGCAGGGGAGATGCGGGAGGGGCACGCTGAGCTCCGCTGAGAGTGGTGCACAGATCCAATGACCCAGGGGGCACAGATTCGGGGACAACTTGATTCTGGGTATATTTGTGAAGCTGGACCCAGTGGGGTCGCTCATGGATCTTAAAGGTTTACCTGCTTTTGTTACTTAATTAACATTAACGGAGTCCCCGGGTGGCTCAGCCGGTGAAGCGGTGAAGCGTCTGCCTTGGGCTCAGGTCGTGATCCCAGGGTCCTGGGATCGAGCCCCGCATCGGGCTCCCTGCTCAGCGGGGAGCCTACTTCTCCCTCTCCCACTGCTGCTCCCCACTCTCTCTTTCGGACAAATAAATAAATAAAATCTTAAAAAAAAATAAAACAAGGAGGACGACAGCAAGTGTCAGCAAAGATGTGGAGGACTGGAACCCCGCCTGCCAGGCTGGGGGCGGGGCGGGGCGGGCGCGGGCTGCGCTGCGGGGAAACAGGTGAGTCCTTCCTCACCGAGGAAACATGAAACAATGGCCGTGGTGACCCAGCCATCCCACTTCTGCATGTGCATCCGAGAGAAATGAAAGGACTCATCCCCTAAAGACATAAACGAAAAGCCACAGGATTCATGGGAACCCCAAAGTGGGGACAGCCCCAGAGTCCATCAGCAGATGGACCGAAACACACGATCCCCCACGTGCGCGAGCACGAGCGACACGCCCCCCACCTCCACGCAGCCCCAGGGACGGACCCCGAGCCCACGACGTGCAGGGAGGGGACCCGACACAGCCCCGCGGGGTGTGAGCCCACGCGGGGGACACACCCGGACCAGGCTCCTCCACGGACGGGAAGGGGGCTCGCGGGGGCTGGGGGCTGGGGGAAGGGACAGCTGCTGGAGACGGGGCTTCTTCTTGGGGTGACGGAATGTTCTGGAACTAGGTAGAGATTACACAACATGGTGAATGGATTAAATGTCTCTAATAGCGAATTTTATGGGTATTTAACCACAATTAAGAAAAATACATGGCACTAAAATAGCATGTCTCGTGTCAATGGAGATTTTGGGTGCCCCCTTAAACTTTATGCCTGAAGAAAGTTCCTCATCGAAAAGGGCACTTACCCTAGTCCCACCCCTGCCGGAATTAAATAGGGAAGTCACGATGAGGCCTCCTGGAGAAGGTGACCTTTAAGCCAAGCCTGGAAGGAATTGGCCAAAACACATTTGGGGATGCCTACTGGACCAGCGGAAGTAGCCCGTGCAAAGGCCCTGGGGCATGTTGGAGGAACAGCAAGGAGGCCCGGCTGGAGCAGAGTGTGAGAGGGAGAAAGAAGAGGAAGGGAGGACAGGGAGGGGATGGCCCAGTTTAAGCAGGGCCTTGGGCTTCTCGGGGAGGATTTGCGCTTTTACCCCAGGGAGGTGGGAGCCCCAGAGGGGTGAGGGCAGAGGACAGATAGGACTTGAGTCAAGTTTTTAAAGCCTGTTAGCTCTGCAGGGGGAGGGATTTCCATCCTCCCTAGTCAGCGCCCTAAACCTCCACTTAGAATCCTACTTGGTACACAGTAGGTGCAGTAGCTACTTAGGGAGGGACGGAAGGAGGAAGATGGGTAGGGAGGGTGAGGCCCGGGCAACTCACACTGCCCTCAGTCACCCAGCCAGGCTGTGGCAGGCCAGAGGCTCAAACCCAGAGCCGGACAGCTGAGGCCCCCGCCCCACCAGGCCTACCAGAGGGAGGTCCCCAGCGGAGCCGCCGGTGGCCACCTGTTTCCTCCCCAGCCTGTGATTAATGGCCCTGCAGTCCATCCATCACGCACCAGCCAGTGCCTGGCTCTGCCCCGGAGCCCGTGGGGCCCGGCGCTCATTTGTAAGCAGGCGGCAGGCCTGGTCTGAGACGCTTGGATCCATGAGACAGATCCCCGCCCCGCCTTGCTCCCAGATATGGCCCTGGAAGCAGGATGCAGGCCCGGGGGGCGGGGGGGTGGGGGCGGGAGCCGAGGGGCGTGCTGCTCCTCGGAAGTCCCAATCCCCCCTATTAATTATCTAGTCAAGACTGTTCCATCCCCGGCCACGGCAGCCTCCCCGCCTTGCCCTCACCCACCATTCCTCCGTACAGTGGCCCAGCCGGGCCTATCCTCTCTCCAGAACCCCAGTGTGGGCACGGCACCCCATCTCCCGGCCTCCCACCTTGCCTTCCTCCATTCTGGCAACCGGCAGCACCTTTTGCCTGGCAGACCCGTGATGCTGCTCTAAGCCAGGGCTTCTCAGCTGGGGACGAGTTGGCCCCCAGGGACACTCAGCAACATCTGCACAAGCTTCTGCTTGTCAAGACTGGGCTCCGTGCCAGGAGCCGGTGGGGACCAGAGATGCGGTTCAACACCCCACAGTGCCCAGGATGGGCCCTCACAGAGAATGATCCGGGCCGGAATGCCAGACGTGCAGAGGCTGA
The DNA here is from genome assembly GCA_028533885.1 of Nasua narica. Lineage (NCBI taxonomy): Eukaryota > Metazoa > Chordata > Mammalia > Carnivora > Procyonidae > Nasua > Nasua narica. The sequence continues at coordinate 1,865,338 of CM052799.1, read as the reverse complement.
CCAGGAAACTGCTCTACAACCTCCTATGGCTCCCTAGTGCCCTCCACATAAAATGCCAGCATCAAAGTCCAGAACGCAGGGTGTTGGTGTCAGGCTCGTGCTGTCCCACAGGACCTGAGCTCCGCTTAATGCTCTGTTGTTAACATCTGCAAATTCCTAAATTCCTAATAACTTTCCAATAGGAGACCCTGAATTTCCATTTTGCCTTGCCCTGGAATTCGATAGCCCATCTGCTTCAGGGACTCTGATATGATTTGTAGGGCTTGCTTGTTCCAGAACCCGATAGGAACATTGAAGAACTTTCCCAAAAGGTGTTCCTTTTTTTTTTTAATGGCATCGGGATGAGGGGCACCCATGTTTTCCTTACTCATCTCTGGCCCTATCAGATACCATCTTCAGTTGACACACTGGTATTCTGCTCATTGTGAATTTTTTTTTTTTGGTAGGAATTTTAATTTTTAAAAACCTTGAAGTAGCATTTATCTGGAAGGGTTTTGTTTTGGGGGGCTGGGGGGATAGGAGGAACCTTAAGTTTTGTTTATTCATCTCATACTCGTCTGGCCTTTAGTCTGCCCAGGAAAGGTGTCTGGGGCCCTAATTCTCCGTTTTACAGACTGGGAAAACCCAAGGCCCAGAGAAGTCATACACACCCAGGGAGGCACGCCATCGAGTTGATAATGATACACTGGCGGTAATTAAGAGATTGCATTTAGCCCTTGCCGGGTTAACTGCACATTCCTTCACCAGCTTCTTTGGGGCCTGTTCTCCACATGGCAGCAAGAGATCCTATCAAAATCCCAGTTGGGCCGGCCCTCTCCAGTCCAGGGCTCCTGCCTCCCTGCCTTCCTTGCAGTAAAAGCCCCAGTCTCCCCTCAGCCCCCAAAGCCCAGCATCATTGCTCAGGCCCCTGGCACCAGCTACAGAATTCGCTGCACCCAGTGGAGAACAAAATTGCCAGACCCCTTGTTCAAAAATGATTAGGAATTTCCAGACCACAACAGCAGGTCATGAACCCAAACACAGGCCCTTCTGAGTGCAGGGCCCCTGAGCAACTGCTGGCCTTGGTTCCTGGAGCTGCCTCAGGGCCCTTGCACTTGCTATTCCTGCCTCCTTGACTAAGCCACCCCTGCCCCCACCCCTGGCGGGGCTCTCTCTCACCTTCAGGTCCGGGAGTCCTCTTTGACCTCCCTGCTGCTTCATTTGCCCCAGAGCCGTTACTACCCGCGGATCTGCTAGGGATTTTTGGCTCGTGCATTCGTCTATCTCGTGTCACCAGGGCCCGGAAGGGGCTTTACACTCCCCACCCCACCCCCAGGTCTTAGAGCAGGGCCTGCACACAGTAGGCGCTCAACCGATGTGTGCCGAAGGGCCGGCTCCCACGAGGTCGGCGGGATTACCGCGGCCTTTCTACAGGAGAGGAAACCGAGGCTCGGAGAGAAAACAGCCAGCGAGCCAAGGTTACAGAGCATGTCCCTGGCACGCGTCCAGGTCGCGCCATGACAGAGTCGGCGGTTTACATGGGGGCGGCCGGGCCCTTTCTCGGCCGGATGGGGAAACCGAGGCCCGGCGGCGGCCCGGGCCCACCCCGCCTGGAGGGGCCGCGGCCCCGGGGCGGGGCGCGCGGTGCCCAAGGTCACCGCGCCGGCCGGCCGGGGAGGCTGGCTGGGTGGGGATCCGCAGGCCTCCCCGGGCGCGCGCCCCCCCTCGGCGGCGCGCACGGGGCCCGGGAAGCAGCAGCGGCGGCGGCGGCGGCGGCGGCGGCAGCAGGTGGAGCCGGAGCCTCCGCGCAGCCGAGGCCGCGGCCACTGCCGGCGTCGCCGCCATTAGACAATAGGAGCGGCGGCCGGGCGTGCGGGGAGGCGGGCGGCGGGGAGGGGCGGGGAGGGGCGCCGGGCGCGCAGGAAGCGGGGCCCGGGGCGCGCCGGGGCCGGGCGCGCGGGGAGGGGGCGCAGGAAGCGGGCGAGGCCGGGCGCGGGAGGCGGCGGCGGCGGCCCCGGGAGCTGCCGATCGGCGCCGGGACAAAGGCGCGGCCGCCCGGCGCCCCGAGCCTCCCGAGCCGGGGCGCACAGCCGGGGCGCAGCCCGCGCCCCCCGCCGCGACTGACATGATGTTTCCACAAAGCAGGCATTCGGTAAGCGGGGCCCGCCGGCCCGGCGCCCCCCCCCCAGGTCCGGGCCTGGCATCCCCCTT
>CM052799.1:1842391-1862648 GCA_028533885.1 Nasua narica | reverse complement strand
CGGGGAAGGGGGAGGAGACAGGCCCTATGTTGGGCCAGGGCCGACCATGAAATCATCAGTACGCATTCAGAGGGGGACGAGGCTTTACTGAAGGAAATGAAATGAGAGAGGCTGGCTGAGTAGGAAGGTTGAGGGCTGCTATGAGGCTAGCCAGACCAGGCCTCACGAGGATGCGATGTTCCAGCCAGGACTGGAAGGGGAGAAGAATCGGCCATGATCCAGGCAGAGGAAATAGCCTGTACTAAGGTCCTGGGGCAGGACCTTGCCTGGTATGTTAGAGGAACAACTGAGACGCCTGAGAGGCTGGGAGTGAGGGAGGAGATGAGGACAGGGAGGGGACTGCAGTCAGATCATGTAGACAGAGCGGGGAGTTTGGATTTTATTCTGAGGGTGATGGGGACCTCTGGAAGATTCTTGAGCAGAGGAAGGATGGGGTCAGATCATATATATTTACTTTTTTTTTTTTTAAGTAAATCTCTATGCCCAATATGGGACTTGAACTCAGGACCCTGAGATTCAGAAGTCACTGAACCATTTTAATGAGTGATCAAAGTTGTGGGCGGAAGGGAGAGTCCGCAAAGTCTCCCTGGGAGGGGTGAAGCCAGGGCAGGAGAGGGCATTTGGGCCATAATGGCCAGATAGTGGCTACCCCCCATGGAGCATTTACTAGGAGTTATTTTAAATACTTGATCAGCCTTCACTTACTGGATGATTCTGTCCTCAACCCCAGGTCCACTGAGCAGGGGACATGGTGGACTCCTGTGGCCCCTTCTTTGCCTTTCAGTTCACGGGCATGTCCACCTCCCTCCACTTCACAGCCTGGGCACGGCCAGAGGTCCCCCCTGCAAGGTGAGGAGTCAGAGCCCAGGACTCTTCAAGCTCAGGAAAGACAGCCTTGCCTCAGCTTTCCTCTGAGTCTCCTTTGGGTTAGGGTGATATAAATGCACCACTCAAATGAGGCAAACTTCTACGCATTCTGCAGAACCCAAGCCTCAACACCTCCATCGGACATCTGGGAAGCCTTCCCAACCTCCCAAGCAGGGACCTCACGCCTGCTCTGTCTCTACCCCACCAACAGTCCTGGTCCCTCCTTCCACCTCAGCCCTGACTACTAGGGGAGGAAAGGGTTCTGCTCAGTCTCCCCTGCGTTTCCAAACTTGGGGAACCCCTCTTTGAACCCCCAACATGGCCTAGCCTGGCTGCTCACACATGGGACAGCCTAGAGCATTGGTTTCGAGAACAAGACTTGTCCAACCATCTCCCTACACAGGTGAGTAAACTGAGGCCCAAAAAGAAGCCCACAGGCGTCTTAAGGTCACGGTGGGGGGCGCTAGAAGCCCAGGGAGGGCTCCTCATGTTCCCAGGTGGAAGGAAACGTGTGTGTGACTCTTCTGACGGGGGCTCGCCGCCAACCTTGGCAGGAACAGAGGCTCAGAGGTCACCTGAGAGCCCTGGCCAGCAGGAGGGGACAGGCCTGGCTGGTGGCCCAGCAGCTCGGCTGGAGGCGGGGGGCGGGCGGGGGGAAGCGGTAGGCAGAGGTTGGCGAAGTCGGAAGCCAAAGGCTTGGCCTCCCCGAGGGAGCCGCTTTCCCGGCCCGGGTCGGATCAATGGGCTGTAATTATACCGCGCCGGGCCCGGAGCCGGCGGGGAGGGAGCGGGAGCTGGCAGGAGAGAGGCGGCGGGCGGGGGAGCGCGGGCCGGGAGAGGGACCCACGTTACTTTGATTGACAGTTCTGGCGGGCGCCGCGCGCGAGCTTCTGGGGATCGTAGTCTCTCCGAGAAGCCCGCTCCCACCTCCTCTCCTGTTTGCGCTCGGGGAAACTGAGGCACGGGAACCCGCACCTCCCTCCCCTCCGCCTACACGTCGGCTTATCCCTCCCCTATCCGACCCGGGGACGAAAACTGACGCGTGCTGGAGGTCTCCAGTCCCGGGTGAGAGTCTCAGCTCCTCCCGGGGGGGTGGGATGTGGCCAGCGTGATTTAAGCCTACCTCGGTTTACCCATCTGTGAAATAGGACGAAGGGCGCCTAGTCGGCCCCGCCCCTGGCCGAGCCTTTGCAAGGTAGCATGTTGGACAAGGGGCTCTTGCTTTTAAGGAGAGACCCTCCTGGCTCAGGGGGTGGCTCTCTTCTCCGGGTTTTCGGATAATAATTGGACTGGATTCCCCCCTCCCACCCCGCCGCCAGGCCCCCCAACAGGACTGAGTTCTGGCGTCCACGAGGCTCTCAGCGTCTCTCAGGAAGGGGGGGAGCCACACTCTCCATACCCCGCTGGCCGCCTTCTGATTGGCCCAGCCCATCCTAGAGCCTCCTGCCATTGGTTGCGGGTTTCTTGCTCTCCATTGGCCAGCGCCCTCTGTGATGTCACAGACCCATGTGGGAGCGCCGCGGGAGGATTGGCTGTCGCACGCAGCCAACCACCGCGGAGAAAGGAATTTCCACAGTAGCTGAGGCGGCGAGGCTGATTTAAGGTGGTCTGAGCAATCCGGGGTCCCAGCGCTGCTTCTCAGCTTTTTCCTTTAAAAAAAAAAAAAAAAAGCCACATCATAAAAACCCAGCCAGGAACCGGGCCTGAGCCTTTCTGTACAGTGGGAGGAGAGAGCTCAGAAGCTAAGTCCCTTACGCCCTGTTGCAGCTTCTTCCTGGATGCTGCAGGTGGGGAAACTGAGGCCTGCAGGCCTGGAGCGTGAGGCCCAGGCAGGCAGATGAGTTAGCTGGGCGAGGCCTTCTGGGAGCTAATGAGAACGTTGTGCTAGCCTGCCCAGACTGTAACTCGCCCAGGCGGGTCATTCTCCCTCCTGTCTGGCTGAGTGTGGCATTTCAGCGGGGTGCGGAGTCCCAGGCTGCCTGAGGGTCTCTCTTCCCATGGACTACTCTCCCCAAGCTGAGTATCCCTAAGTTCTCGAAGCTGCTCCCAAAGCCAGTGCTCAGAGCAAACCGTCTCCTCCTATCTGGTATATTACACACACGATCCTGTAGGTGTGTGTCTGTGTGTGTGCGTGCGTGCATGTGTGTGTGTGTGCGCGCGCGCGTGTGTGTGGTCTTGTGGCTTCTCAGGCAATCCACAACTCTGTATTTACTCCTCCCTCGCCCCCTCCGTGTAATATGCCTGGTGGAAACATCTAAAGCCTATTGGGTAAAGGTCCCCTCCTCCAGGAAGCCTTCTCTGGACTCACCAGGCAGAGTCCCTGTCCCCCTCCAGGTGCACCCCTTGTCCTGGTGCTGACTGCATGGGCCCTGGGCCTGGGAGTGAGTGCTCAACTCTGTCCCCGACTCCCCCAGCCTGGGGCTGGGCCCTGTCTGGGAGCCCAGCGTCTTCCAGCATGAGAATTGGTTGTAGAATAAAGACCTACCTGAACAGCCTTGCTGGCTGCGTGTAGGGGGAATACCTTCTGGAGGAGAAGCCTGCCGGAGATTCTTTGGGGCTGGGCCTTGAAGAAATGGCTTTTCTCCAGGCAGAGAAGGAGCAGGAGGGAAATTCCAGGAAGAGGTAACCATGCAAGCAAAAGCCCAGAGGTGGGAGAGAACACGGAGTAGGGGTTGTGACGGGTGCCGCTGGAGCAGAGAGCGCGCGGGGACGGGTACAGGGAGGTGAAGCCAGGCCAGGCCAGGTGGTGCAGGGCATCTGATGCTAGCCCAACAGTCTGGGGGTTTGTCCCAAGGCCCATAGGGAGCCATGAGAAGGTTTTAAGTGAGGGAGGGCCGGACTCACAAAAGGTGACAAAAGGAAAAGCTGCGTGGATGGGGGGGCTAGGTAGCTTGAGCTCAAAGGGGAGAGGATGAAGAGCTGGCGCCCGCCGGAGGGGGGCGCTGTGGGGATAGGAAGCCCGAGTGCGTGGCTGGTGAAGGGGTGAGAAGACGCGCGGTTGACGGGGGTCTTGGGGGAGCAGGATGGACTGTGGGGCCGGGCAGGGTGAGGAACAGGTCTGGGAGAAGGTGCTCCATCTAGTGACCTTGGGGACATCCGGGGAGGCATGGCTCTTCGTGGAAAGGTTTTGGAATTAGGACTTCAAGCCCCCCACCCCCACCCCTGCCCCAGAACCTGGACTTCCTGGCATTATAGACACGTCAAACTCCTGTTTCTTCGAAGTTCCCAGCAGGAGTGTGGCCAGTGATTTCTGGCTTTAGCTGGATCAGCTGCTGCTTCTCCCCTGGCATGCTTGGCCTATTCGTTTATTGAGCACTTACTGTATGCAAGGCTCTGCAAAAGACAGGCTCTGCCCCCACACAGCCTAGCAAGGGAGACAAATATCGAATAGAACAACCCACAGAGAAACATGATCAAGTCAAAACGAAAGGAAACACACTCTGGTGGGACCTCGAAGGAAAGAGAACAGGATACAGTGTTTCGAGAAGAAGCCAGTGGGACAAGAGAGCATCCTTTAAACAGGCGGCCAAGAGGGGGCTTTCTTAGGAGGTGACATTTGAGCCGAAACTTGAAGGACACGAAGCAAGGGAACAGTATTCCAGGCAGAGGGAACAGTCAATGCAAAAGTCCTGAGGCAGACTCCTATATGGGCTGTTGGGAAAACGGTGAAGAGGCCAGAGTGTTTGAAGCAGAAAGGAGGAGGGTGAAGGTGAAGGCATTTGGAATCGGGGAGGGAAGGGTGGGGAATGGGTTTGCCCAGGGAAGAGGGAAGAATTTGGATTTTATTTTGATGGCCATAGGGAGCCACTGAATACCCGGTACAAGCACACACACATTCACATCCTTGTCCTCAGGATCTCTCTTTCTCTCCCTGCCCTCGCAGCCTTCAGGTCTCCCTCCCATGTAAACCTCTTCCAAGAGGACTCTCCCAGATGCCCCAGATAAGAAGGTTCCTCTCCTGCTCCCCAAACTCTTCCTTTGCACACACAAAGTTGCCCAATGACCAAGCCATGATCTTGTCTGGTCCCCAGAGCGCAGAGAAGGCGGGAATGGGTTCTCCTTCACTCTTTTTATTCCTGGCACCTGGAAGGATGCCTGGCGAGTAATAGATGTTCAGTAAACATCTTGGCTGGAAGGCGATGCTGTTCAGCTCAGTAGGGTTTCGTACACTTTTGCTCCCTCCCCCTACTGACATAGATGTGGGCATTAATACAAGGGGGGGGGGGTTCTCTCTGTTTTGTTCTCTGCTGCACCCAGGGGTCTAGAGCTCTATCTGGTCTCTTGGAGAAGTTCAATACATGCTTGTTGATTGACTTAACAAAGGACCTGAGGTTTTTCATAAGCCAGATGGGAATGAGAACGTCCCACCTCCAAGGTGAGTGTAAGAAATGCTCCTTGGACATCTGTGGTCTATGGTGGGAGCAGAGGCCATGTCCTCAGAGACCTCAGTCTGATGGCAGGGGTTCAGTTGGCCGTTCTCAATGGGAACTCTGCCTTTTAGGGGCTCACAGTCCAAGAGGGGAGACAGCCCAGTCCGCTGGTGGCGGCAAGGGGAGCACCAAGTTCAATCTCTGCGAGTTTGCTCTATGCGGGGCCAGGCTGAGGGCTGTTTAGGGACCATCTCATTTAAAAATAGCCCCTGTCTCTGCCATTTTACAGATGAGAATACTGAGACCTGGAGGGGCCTAGGGCTCCCGTTCCTCCTCAGGTGTCCCTACTGTGCTATTCCCAGTCCCCTGCGAAGCAGGTTTCCGGGCCTGCTCGGGGTCCTTAAGTCTTAGCCCACTCCCTCAGAAAGGCCATTTCTCCCCACAGTGGGCCCCCAGGTATTTCTCGGCTTCCTTGATTCTCTCTTGCGCCCTTTTCGGGAGGAGGGGGCGACAATGGGGGGGTTCCGGGCGCGAGCCTCAGTTTCCCCACCGGTCGCCGGCGGGGGGGGCGGGATGGGTTCGGGGGCTCCAGCCAGAGGCGGCGGGGGCGCAGCGGGCGGGCCGGGTGGGCGGGCCGGGGGCGGCGGCGCCACCTTAAGGCGGCTCTGCCCGCGGCTCCCGGCCGAGCCCCGCCGGAGGGAGGCGGCTCCGCGCGGGGCCCGCCGCCCGCGCCTCCGCCGACACCCGGCCGCGGCTCGCGCGACCTTCCGCGCCGGCCCCGCGCGCCCCCCGCCCGGCCCGCGCCCCTCGCGTCCCCGCCCCCCGCGCGCGCTCGGGGGGGGGCGCGGGCGCTCCGGGGTCCCGGCTCCGCGCCGCCGCGCCCCCTCCTCCTTTCTCCGGGCGGCCCCCCGGCCTCTCCCCCCACCCCAGCCCCGCCGCCGCCGCGCCCCCCCTTTCCCCCCCCACGGGATCGTCGGGCTCCGGCGGCGCGGGGGGCTTTCGGATCGGCAGGATGTACCCCCAGGGGAGGCACCCGGTGAGTGGGGGGCCCGGGCTGCGCGGGGTGGGGGCGCGGGCGTCCGGAAGCTCAGACCCCAACGTCGCCCCCCAGACCCCGCTTCAGTCCGGCCAGCCCTTCAAGTTCTCGATCTTGGAGATCTGCGACCGCATCAAAGAGGAATTCCAGTTTCTTCAGGCTCAGTACCACAGGTGAGGGGGGGCGGGGGCGCCCCGCCCCGGGGGACCCGGGAGCTCACCTGGGAGCTCACCTGGGAGCCCCGGGGAGAGGGGCCGGCCGCTGGGGGCCCCGGGGCGCAGCCAGGTGGGGGCGGGGCCTCAGGGGGCTTGGAGGAGGGAGCCCCCCCTTCCAGGAGCGAGGGACGGCTTCCAGGTGGAAGACGGGTGAGGTGGATGGGGACACTCTGTACTGGGACACTTTGAGCCTGAGAAGGGGCGGGAAGGGACTGGGACCAGGAGGTGGGGCGGCGATAGGGAAGTGGGGAGCCGGGAAAGAGCCAAACCCATCACTTTGGAAAGTGGCCCAGAGGGGGTGTCCCTGCGTCTTTCGCAGGGTGGGATGCGGTGGGGGTGGGGTGGCGGTAGAGGCAGGGCCCAGTGGGATCCCCATGCCCGATCTCCTTCCCAGCCTCAAGCTGGAATGTGAGAAGCTGGCCAGTGAGAAGACAGAAATGCAGCGACATTATGTCATGGTGAGGGGCTCACTATTGCTGGGCCGGGGCAGTGGGGAGGAGGGCTCAGCTGTGAGTAAAATCGCAAGGCTTGTGAATCCCCACGCACCCTGCCACCCGGGGCCTCATTTTCCCTGTCTGTAAATTGGGCTGGTTGGGATTCCAGGCTGCCCTTATGAGGGCCCTCCCAACTCTTACAAACAATGAGACAAAGATGTCCCCACTCTCCCTGGGCATCTTTGAGGGGCCAGGGTCTCTGGGCACCTCCTCCTACCCCCCTCCCTGCTTCCTCCCCTGGTCTTCTGGTCTGGGCTCCCATGGGGCTGGGAGGCTCTGTGCCCTGCTGTGATTCTCCCAGCCTGGGGGCTCCGGGAAGACCCAGCATCTGACTGGCCCAGTAGACGTTCCCAATTGGCTTTTCCTTTGCAGTACTATGAGATGTCCTACGGGCTCAACATTGAAATGCACAAGCAGGTAACTGTGTTGGGGGGTCACCCTTCCTAACACAGTAGGAAGGGTGAGGGTCTTGGAGGTCCCTTTCGGCTCAAAGTCTGATGTTTGGAGATAGATCCTGATGGTCTGAGATGGACCATCAGCTTCTGTTGGTGCTTTGAAGGATGTGAGATGGGCCCGAATGCTCTGAGGTTCTGAGACTCTTGTTGGTTTCTGTGTGGGATTCAAGGTTCTAAGTTAGACCAGGAGGTCCTGAAATGGACTCCCGTCGCTCAAGATCAACCCCGAGATGGGGCGCCTGGGTGGCTCAGTCGGTTAAGCATCCGACTCTTTGATTCTCAGCTCAGGTCTTGATCTCAGGGTCTTGAGTACCACGTTGGGCTCCACACGGGGCACTAAGCCTCCTTAGGAAAAAAAAAAAAAAGATTAATCTAGAGAACCTGACACTGACCTCAAGGTTCTCTGATAGATAAGAGGGGCCCTGAAAGATTGTGAGGTTGATGGACTCTTAGATTCTGTCCCTCAGGATATCAGAATGGTAGGCGGGCCTAGAACAAGGTGGCTTGCGGGTAGGTGGGTGGGAAGGGGGGTGGGCTGAGAGTGTGGGCTGCCTGGGGGTGCCTTTCTGGGTACGTATGGGCTCTGCTGGCTCTGGTGTGGGTGGGAGGGGGCTGATCTGCCTGGAGTAGGTTGTGGTCCCATGGTCCATAAAATAGACCTTCTTACAGGGCCCGGGTGGTGAGCGGGCGCTAGGACCCAGCCTCCGCCCTCCCAATGGGAACCCAAACCTTGTCCAGCACCCCTCCAAACCCAGCAGAAGCAAAGCAGAGGCTGACTCCCCCCACCGCAGCTCAATATGCCATCCCTGTCCCCTTCCCCACCCCGTTTCCCTCTGTTCGGCCTCTATGGAGCCCCCCTGGCCCAGACCCCATCCCCAGTGAAACCTACAAGTAAAACCGCGTAGTCTCCACTGCCCTCCCTATTCATCTGACACTGAACCCGTGGGTTTCCACACACCGGCCAATTCTCCAACTCCCACACCAGCAGATGTCCAGCCTGATTCGGACGGTGTTGCCCAGAGTCAGCACAGACCCCAGCTTCAGGACTCAGCCCCACTGGACTGCCCCTGTTTCAGATACCAAGCAAAAGGCTGGGTTGCCGGCCCAAGCTTCTGACCACCCAACTCTATGTAAATTGAGGATTCCCATAATCCCCATGTCGGGCTCTGTAATTTGCCCGGACAGTCCCCAGAACTCAGGAACGCAGTTGACTTACTAGGTTACCTGCTTATTAGATAGGACGGAGCTCAGGAATAGCCAGATGGAAGAGGGGCGGAAGGCGCACAGCATCCGTGGCCTCTCTGGGGGCGCCCCCTTCCCTGCACCTCCGTACTTGGACCCACCCAGAGTTCTGCACCAGCCCCGTTAGGGTTTTCATGGCGGTCTCTCTGCATAGGCCCGATTGATTAAATCATCGATATCATCGGCCACTGGTGATTAACACCGTCCCTCTAATAAGGGCAGGTATGGTTGAAAGGGGCTTATGGAAAGCAACAAATGACGCCCCCCCCCACCAACCCCTTACCCATCACTGAGAAATCCCAAGAGTTTCAGGGGCTCTGTGCCAGGAACTGGGGACAAAGAGCAAAATACAGATTTCTTCTTATGAACCCACCACCACAAAGCCCTTCCCCGGAGGGTGGTGCGCTGGGGTCTCCGCCTGGCTGTGGCCCGAGGTTGCCGAGGACACCCAGAGAGAGCCTGTGCCCAGGAGAGATGGCCTGAGAGGGCCACGCCTTTGTTTGTGATAACCCCCAAGCCCATCTGAGTTGGGGCGTCTGTGTGGCTGCTTCCTGGGAATCTGTTGAGTGATTCTGGCGGCTGGTGGGTCTGTCCCCGCCTTCCGGCTCACGGCTGCCCCAGGCATCTGCTCAGTAGACCGCTTGCTTCCTCAGCAGCCCCGCGGTCTGCCCTGAGCCTCTGCCTCTCTGGCGGTAGCGATCCCCGTTTGCACCCCCCCCACACACACCTCCCGGGCTTTGCCGAGACTTTTTATGTCTGGAGTCCCCATTCCAGACCCTCCGTCTGGACGGAGGGCCCCCCTCCAAGCTTGCTCCCCACTGTTTTCTGCCAGGCCGAGATCGTGAAACGCCTCAGTGGTATCTGTGCTCAGATTATCCCCTTTCTGACCCAGGAGGTGAGTGGGCCCTGCTGGGGCAGAGGGGAGCTGGAGGACTGCGGGAGGGCGGCTGGCTCAGTGTGGCAGGCACTGGTTCCGCTGGGGGGCCTGGGCGGGAGCAGGGGCCTTTGGGGACGGAGGGGGGTGGTGGCTAAGGGTGAGGAGTGGGGGCTCCAGCCCTGCCACCAGGCCGCCTGGGTCCGAATCCTGGCCGCGGGCCCTGGCTGCTTGCCTCGTCTGTGCCTTTGTGGTGATGTTTAGACAAATGAACATATGCCAAGTTGATACTGGGTGCTATGTAAGCACCCGGTAAAAGTCAGCCCTTCTGTGTGCTCGGTGAAACCGGTTAGTCACCAAAGGACAAACACCATCGAGTTCCTCTCCCAGGAGGTCCCTAGAGGGGACCTGTGGTCCATAGAGACAGAGGAGATGGTGGGAGCCGGGACTGAGGGAGGAGATGGGGAGTCAGTGTTTTGTGGGGACAGAGTCACCGTGTGGGGAAATGGAAAGTTCTGGAGACAGAGGGTGGGCGTTGGTTATGAAGACGACTCTTACGAATCCGTAACCACAATAATAATTTTAAAAAGATAGAGCCAGGGCGGATGGCGTAATAAAGCAGTATAAACACCTCCCTGAATCTTAAAAAAACATTAGCCCTTGTAAGAATTCTCCAAGTGCCTGCCAGCCTCAGGACCTTTGCACCAGCTGTCTCTGCTTCTGTCTGGAGCATTCTCTCTGGAAGAGACGTGAGGGCAGGTTCCATTGCAGGGGGGATGAATGGGGGGCCCTTGTTTTGATGGGGAGCAGATGCTCATCTTGCTTTGGACCCCACCGAATCTGATATTTTTCTGGAAGCTTGGGATCGAGGGATATCCTGGCTGGACTGAGACTGTAGGGATCATGTCTGAGGCCAAGGGTGGGGACAAGTTGGCTGTGGCGAGAAGGGCAACATGGGAAGCAAGGAGGATGAAAAGACTAGGAAATGAATAAAGTCACACACGTTTGTCCCAGTGACTCCATTCCAGGCTGGGAGTCAGCAAACCACAGCCTAGGGCCAAATCCCGCCCTCTGTTTTGTAAATAAAGTTTTATTGGCACATCAGCCTGCCCATTCATGTACAAGATCTCTACCACCGCAGAGTACCGGATCAAATGGCAGATAGAAAATCTGTGACAGGCTTGCAACACTGAAAATATTTAGTCTGGGACCCTTTACAGAGAAAGTTTACCAACCCTTGGGCTAGACACTCTTACACGCGGGTGTGCCACACACAGCAGATTCCTGGTAGCATCTCACATGTCCTCGGTGGGAACAGCTGAAATCCCCGACCTCGGGAGTGTAAACAGCCGTGTCTCATATATTCCGATGGGAGCCGCCAGCCATGTGTGGGCCCTTCGATATACATTCATCTGTATTCTGATTTAAATATATTACATTAAGTTTCTGCTGACATTTGTATTAAATTAAATGGAACCTTTCGTTCTTCACTTGCACTGGCCAACATTTCAAGTGCCCAGTGGCCACGTGTGGCCGGTGGCTTCCTTATTGCTGGAGGCAGGGAGAGGCAGGAAGAAGGACGGCAGGATGGGCAGAGGCACCAGGGACTTCTCGGGGCTGCCAGTTTCTACTTTTTCACCCAGGGGCGTTCAGCTGGGTGCTGATTTAGACCGGGTTTCTTTGCTAGGGGCACTGTTGCCCCACGGCGGCTGTCGGGGGTCGTCAGCACGGGGGGCTCCTGGAATGGAGTGGGTGGGGGCCGGGGATGCTGCTCAGCCGCCCACAGTGCCTGGGACGCCCCCTCGGAGGACGACCCCGCATCCACAGCGCCCAGGGAGATTCTGATCCGCCAGCCCTGATTTATAATGACTCGTTTTCGCTGCCCCGTATATGCTTTGTTTCTTTGTCCTTGTGTTTGTCTCACAACTTAAAATGGAGAAGGGGAGAGAGGGAAGAGAGATACCAAGTGCTGGGGACAAGGACGAGGGCAGGGGGGTGGGGGGAGCTGGGGGTCAGAGGGCACTGCCTGGGCGGCCGGGGGCGGCCAGCTGACAGGGAGCCCAAGCACCCCCTTTCTGGGACCCCCACCTCCCAGCATCAGCAGCAGGTGCTACAGGCCGTGGAGCGGGCCAAGCAGGTGACCGTGGGGGAGCTGAACAGCCTCATCGGGGTGAGTGCCCCCCTGCCCCTCCCCTGCCCCGGGGACGCCCCATCCCCGCGGCCCTGGCACCCAGTAGGTGCTCAAGCTGGGGGTGCTGGGTGGGCAGCTGGGCTGGGCTCTGGCCTCCCCAGAGACTCTGGGGCGCCCCCGCTGCGCTGGCTCTGGCACTGGGGGCCCCACCCCCGGGGGCCCGGGCACTGCTGGGCTGCGGCCCGGCCTGGCCCACCCCTCCTCTCTCCAGCAGCAGCAGCTCCAGCCGCTGTCCCACCATGCCCCCCCTGTGCCCCTCACCCCTCGCCCCGCCGGCCTGGTGGGCAGCAGTGCCACAGGGCTGCTGGCCCTGTCCGGAGCACTGGCCGCTCAGGCTCAGCTGGCTGTGGCCGCCAAGGAAGACCGGGCAGGTGGGGAGGCCGAGGGACCCAGAGGTGAGCGGGCAGAACGGGGTGGCACGGCTGGGGGACGAGGGGGGGCAGGGGGACTGGCAGGCCACCCCGTCCAGAGCACCAGACTCACCAAAGTGTGAGGGAGTGAATGATAGGGCCCACAGGACCCTGGGGGTCAGCTTTTCTCCCCAGTGGCTGTGTGTTCTTGAGCGAGTCACTGCCCGTCTCGGGGCATCTAGCTTAATGGTTCGGGGGAGGAACAACCCACTCCTTCCCCGGGTGTTGGAAGAAGGGAGGTTCTGAGCTGGGGAGAGGGCTCTAGAAACTCTGGAGGGGTGTGTGCCCTCTGGCACCATGGGCTATGAAACCCTCATCTTTTCTTCTCTTTCTCTTTGCCTCCCCCTAACCTGCCAGCGGAGCGAGCCCCGAGCAGGGTAAGTCGAAGGGCGTCGGGGAACTTGGGGGATCTTTGCTTTGTACTTGCCTGTGGCTGAAGCTGGGGGTTCTGAGATGATGGGGTCCTCAGAACAAGGCCCATGTCCGTCCCCTCTTTTGGCTGCGTCACCTGGAGCCTCTTGGTTGTGGGAGTTGCCCCTCAGGCTAGAGTTTTATTGATCCAAAGTTTTCCAGCTTGAGTCTTTTTTTGCAGTTGCGTAAACAAATGCGTGCCTGTAGTAGCATTCTACCCAGCCTTCCATTCATTAACGCATCCATCATCCCTCCAGGATTATCTATCAGAGTGCTGCCCGATAGAGTCCTTGTGTCATTTTTTTTAAAAAATTGTTTAATTTGGGGACAATTATAAATGCACAGGAGGTTACAAAGAAAAGTACAGGGAAGCCCCCGGCACCCTTTGCCCAGCCTCCCCCAACGGTAAAGTCTTGTATAAAATATAGTATCGACTGCAGGAAACCCGACGCCGTGCAACCCCCGCCCCCCGCCCCCCACGTTGACTTCCCGCATTTTCTGGGTGTGCGCATGCGCCCCTACTGCGCAGTTGCGCGACCATCCGCTATGTGCTGGCACGATTTCGAGGAGCCCCATTTAAAAAGTTGAACAGAGGCAGTGAACTCCAGGAGTCTTATTTTACTTCGCGCCATGCATCCAGACTGTTCCAGCACGTAACGAACACGCACAAATGATTAACGTTCTTTTTATGGTACCGAAGCTCCACGATCCAAATGCATTCTGCTCGCGGAGCTCATCCCAGCTAGCGCCGCGCAGGGCGCCGCCCTCCCTGGTGCCCACGACCACCTTGGGTCCGCCCTCCGAAGGTCCCCTGTCGCAGACGCGAAGCTGGAGGCCCAGATCGTCAGAACAGTCTTGGCCGCGCCCGGGGATGGGCGTCTGTCCCCCTCCCTGTTGTGTGTATCACGTATGTTCGCGAACGTTCAAGTCCGAGTGGACGAGAGGTCGCAGTTTGCGGGCCCCGTTCTGGGTCTCACATCGCTCCGGTGGACATGGTCACAGGAACATCTTTGGGGGGGACAAGAGGCTGTCCCCAGCCTTCGCTCCTGCACACGCCTCTCCCCAGGCGGAGATTACG
The DNA here is from genome assembly GCA_028533885.1 of Nasua narica. Taxonomy (NCBI): domain Eukaryota; kingdom Metazoa; phylum Chordata; class Mammalia; order Carnivora; family Procyonidae; genus Nasua; species Nasua narica. The sequence continues at coordinate 1,849,005 of CM052799.1, read as the reverse complement.
TTTCACGTTTTTGATAAACGTGGCCAGTTGCCTGCTGGCCCTGTTTATTTAATAGGACACAGCTCCTCCAGGGAACGGGATGTGTAGAAGAGGGACCGTGTTTGTTTCCCGGGCTTGCTAGAACGAATTAGCCGCCCTGCATGGCTTATGATGACCGGCATTTACTCCATCCTGGTTCTGGAGGCTAGAATCCTGAAATGGAGGTGTGAGCGGTGGGGGAGGGGGGGCCCTCCCTCCCGCGTTTCTAGGGAAGGATGCGGCTCAGGGCGTCTGGCCACCCTTGGGGCTCCGAGGCTCGGGGCTGCCCCACTCCGTGCTACCCTCGTCCTCATGTGGCTTCTCCCCTGTCTGGTGCGTCCCTCCTCTTTTGAGGACCCCGATCCTGTTGCTCCAGGTCCCACCCGGATCCAGCACGCCCTCACTGAAACCAATTCCTCCTGCATAGACCCTATTTTCAGATAAGGTCCCATTCGGAGCTTCTGGCTGGACACGTAACTTTAGGGGATGCTGTTCAACCCAGTAAAGGGACGGTGGCTCTCCTGGCCCTTGACCTGAGCAACCCCCTGCTCCGTCCTTTCCTAAAGTGGCTCCTGTCGTCAATTTGAAGGGCGACTTCTCCCCCGTGTCAGGCGTGCCCCCACTTGATACGAGGAAAGAACGGCTGACATATGAGACGTTCTCCCCCCTCAGGGGACACCAGCCCCTGTGTGGGGACATCTGGGGTTCTCGTGACTGGGGGAGCGCCTGGCGTCGAAGGAGTGGGGGGCTGGGATGCTGCTCGGCCGCCCAGCGTGCTCGTGGTGGCCCCGCAGGGCCGAAGGGGGAGCCTGGCGTATGGTGTGGGATTCCACGCCAGCACACACACGGGCTGGTTCCTCCGGGGAGCGCAGGCGGGCCGGGGGCTGCTTAGGTCCACGGCTGGCCGGGTCTTCCCGGCAGCCCTGGGGTGGGTGCTGCTCCCGTCCCCATTTCACAGCTGAGAACACGGACGCAGACTTGCGCGAGGTCTCAGAGAGAGGCCAAGGCCGCTGCCTGTCGCCACGCTTGCTTTTTTATTTCGGTGATACATGCGGTCAGCCTTCCACGTTGTCGCGTCTCAACTTCCTTCCTTTTTTTTTAAGATTTTATTTTATTTTATTTTATTTTTAAGATTTTATTTATTTATTTGAGAGAGAGAGCATGAGAGGGGAGAAGGTCAGAGAGAGAAGCAGACTCCCTGTGGAGCCAGGAGCCCGATGCGGGACTCGATCCCAGGACTCCGGGATCATGACCTGAGCCGAAGGCAGTCGCCCAACCAACTGAGCCACCCAGGCGCCCAAGATTTTATTTTTAAGTAATCTCTACACCGAACGTGGGGCTCGAACTCACCACCCTGAGGTCGGGAGTCGCACGCTCCCCTGACTGAGCCCACCAGGCACACCCCCTGCTTTTTTTTTTTTTTTAAGACTTCAACTTTCTTTTTTATTTTATTTTTTTAAAGATTTTTATTTGAGATTTGTTTCTTTATTATCAGAGGTCTTATAGTTGGTGAGTAGGGCTTCGAGTCCTGTCTCGGCCCCTAATTCACTGTACAGCCCTGTCTTCCCTGGACTCAGTCTCCCTGTCTGTATGATGGGATGTACACAAGCTCGTCGTGAGGTCAAGGATTTAGCAGGGAGTCTGCCCTTGGAAGGTCCCATTTCCCAGATGGGGAAGCTTGGGGCACAGATCCTCATAACTCTGTTGGGGACCCTCAGTCTTGGCTCGGCCAGGATGGAGTCTGGGACCCCAAGACCCTGACCCTTTGTCCCGCCCGGCCCTTGTCTCTCTGCAGAGCGCGTCCCCCTCGCCCCCTGAGAGTGTGGTGGAAGAGGAGCGACCGGGCGGCCCGGGGGGCAGTGGGAAGCAGCGAGCTGAGGACAAGGATCTGTCGGGACCTTATGTAAGTGAGGGGCAAGCAGAAGACTGGGGTGGGCCCCGAGCCCAGCTCCTAAGAGCCTTTAGAGCCCAGCTCTGGCCATGACTCTCACTCTAGAGCCTTCTGTAGCTCCCCAGTGCCCAGGGAGCATGGAGCAATCAGAGGGACCCTGATTGCCAGGCCCAGCTCTAGTTGCTCGGTCTCTAGCTTTGGGCCAGGCATCCGTTTTCCCACCTCCTGGCTTTGGCACAGCAGCAGTCTAGAATTCCACCTCCCCCTGCCTCTCTCTCCAGGAAGCTGGGGGCGGGTGCTGGGACCCCCTCCCTCACTGGAAGAGCACTGCGTCTGTAGTTTCTGCCTCTGCAGGGCCAGGCTGAGGGTGGGGACTGGGACTGGCTGCCGGGGAAGCACTGTCCCATCTGCAGGGACAGCCTTAACCTGGTCCCAGCTGCCTGGCTGACCCAGTCCTGGCCACTCCTTCTGTCTCTCAGAGCGGCCTCTGGTCTTTGACCATCAAAACAGCTTGTTCTGGGTGTCAGCAACTCATCTTGTTTTAAAGAAGAGAACTGGGGATGGGGGGAGGTGGGGTGAAGAAACGCCCCCCTGCTGGGGCTCACTTCGGGCTGCAGGCTTTGCTCTTCCCTTGCGTTTCAGCTAGACCAGAGGGCAGCCCCAGACAGCACTGCTTCTCCCAGGGGCCGTGGGGACCCGCAGAAGGAGGTAGAACATGTGGGGCTGGATGTTAAGAAAATCCCTCCGGGGCAAGCTTGGAGGACTGCCTGGAGGGGGCAAGGCTGAAGGCCAGGAGCCCAAGGAGGGGATGAGGTCTCTGGCAGATGGGTAGACGAGAAGGACCATTCTGAGAGGTTGACTGGCTCCGTGGAGCAAGAGAGGGAGGTCTGGATGACTCCTGCTCTCTGGCTCCCCTCTTGCTGTAAGGACCAGGAAGCTGAGACCCAGGGAGGACTGGGAGGCGCTCAGGGCCCCCGCAGCAAGTCCTGGGTACTCAGCTCCATCCGCGTCACTTTTCTCCATGGGGGGGTGACCCCCCCCAGTCCCCAAGTCCCTCCCCTCCCTGCACCTGAGCAAAAGGCAGCCTTCTTTCTGAACCCAGCCAATGGCCTCTGAAGCCCCGGAATCCTGATCAGACCAGGGCTGGCCCCGTGTAGGCCCCCACCTCCTGAGGATGAGTGAGGGGCTATGGAGGCGGGGGCATGGCCAGGGTAAGCTCTCCCTCCCCCCATATCCCCCCAGGAGAGCGACGAAGACAAGAGCGATTACAACCTGGTGGTGGATGAGGTGAGTCGGGGTCTGGCCTCTTGACTTCTGGGACTCGGAGGTCTGGGCACAGCGAGGGGTAGGTTCTCCTGAGTGTTGGGGGTCCTGGCCCCCCTCTGTGAATGGCTGGGATGAGGGTGGCATGGGCGAAGGGGGAGTAGGGAATAGGGGGACACCTCAGGCTGATCTCCTCCCTATAGCACAGGTGGGGAAACTGAGGCCCAGAGGACCCTGGGGATGGGCAGCAGAAGTGGCTTCGAGCCCCGGCTCACTGTGTGCCTGGGGGAGTATGCCCCCTTCCGTGGTCTCACTTTTCCCCATCTGTTCAATGGAGGGGGGCAACCAAAGCAAGCCCCAAAGACATGGCCTTTGCTCCCTGTGCTTACAGGCGGGGTACTATCAGTCCCATTTTACAGATGAGGAAAGTAAGGCATGGGGGCGGGGGGTTCCAAATTCTCCCAAGGTGGACCGTGGGTGTCCTGTCTGGAGCGTGGGACGGGGTTTGGGAGGGGTATACAGAGGGGCTCTCCTCCTTCGCCCACTTCATCTCCACTTAATGTCACCTCCTCGAACCCAGGACCAACCCTCAGAGCCCCCCAGCCCAGCTACCACCCCATGCGGAAAGGCACCCATCTGCGTCCCCGCCCGTCGCGACCTCGTGGACAGTCCAGCGTCCTTGGCCTCCAGCCTCGGCTCCCCACTCCCCAGAGCCAAGGAGCTTGTCCTGGTAAGGAGCAGGGGAGGCCTTGAAACTCACTTTATTCATCCTGGGGACCTGGAAACAGATGCCATGACATTGGATGCAGAGCAGGGAGAAGCGAGCCAGGCTCAGATGCTTTGCCACATTCCAAAACACTGCCTCTCCTCTACCCAAGTATCTTTCCCAAGTGCACTGGCTCTGTGGGACCTAAATACATAGGAAAATACTACTTACCATCTTGTGGAGAAACCAAGCATCTCTTGCAAGAACTAGGAAGCCCCTTGGAGATGAACACAGGGAGCTGGAGGAGTGAGGCTCTCCAGGGCCACTCCAGCCCCGCAAGTGTTAAAGCCTTTGCGAGGCGCTGGAGACACACCAGCCCCACCTGAGCTGTCGTCCCTGTCCCTGTCCCCGAAAGGCAAGATTACTATGGGAACAGTCTTCTCAGTGCCAGGTGTAGGAACCCCCCCAAGAGCTTGCCCCCCTGGGCGTTCAGTCGGAGTCCTTTGTCCCGCCCCCTCCCTCCCCCAAATCTTCCCCAGACCCCTGCCCTGCACTTACCCGGAGAGTGAGAGTGCGAGAGTGGGAGAGTGCATCGGTTTCTAGGCCTCCCCTCCCTGCAGGTTGCTATGGCAACCGCAGAGGCTGGGGCTCCGAGGCATCTTCGGTGACCTCCTCCACTCCAGGAGACCAGAGGGGGAGGCTCTGTTCTCCCGGAGAAGCGCCCCCCCAAGGCCTCCCTGTCCCATGGGGTCGCCACCCACTCCCCGTCGTGGGCGTGCGCGTGTGGCGGGCACAAAACGTGGGACTGTCTAGTAGAAAGACAGGGCAAGGATGGCAAGTTCCTTGAAAGGCCAAGGAGGTGCAGCAGAAAGAGGGCGGAGCGGGGAGCTGGTCCTTGGAGGCGCTTCCCCTCCAGAGAGAGCAGGGCGGGGCGCACCAGTACTGGGTGCTGGTCCTTCATCTGGGAGCTCACCGGCCCCAGGAGTTTCCCATTCCTTGGCCCCAAAGGACGGGAGAACCTCCCAACTTCCTGTCCCCTTCTCTCACAAGCCTACTCCCTGCAGGCCTGCCCCTGCTCAAGGCCAGTCTACACCCGCACTCCTAATGGGGTATCTTGTTATACCCGAGCACGGTCCTGGCAGGCAGCAGGTGCGGGCTCCCCTCCCCATCCGCTAGCGCATCTGGCATTCCCGCGTGCAGACCCTGTGCTCAGGATCCGCCGAGGGGCCCGCGCCCTGAAGCCGCAGAGGGGTGCTGCTGGGTGCCCTGGCCTAGCTCAGATATGCCCACCTCCTCCTCCCACCTGGTTTCTCACCCCCTCCCGCGTGGGCTGCAAGGCACCAGCTGCCAGGGGGTGATCAGTCCGGACCTTTCTCCCCAGAACGACCTTCCCGCCAGCACTCCTGCCCCCAAGTCCTGCGACTCCTCCCCGCCCCAGGATGCGTCCACCCCGGGGCCCAGCTCAGCCAGTCACCTCCGTCAGCTTGCTGCCAAGCCCGCGCCTTGCACAGACAGTGTTGGTGAGTGCCTGCTGGGGAGGGTTGGAACAGGTCTCCTGGGGGAGGAGGGTTGGTTCTAGAAAATGGTAGGGAGTCAGGGAAGCAGGAGGTTTGAATCCAGCTAGGGCATCGCCTTGGCCCTTTCTATGCCTCTGTGCCCAACGCTGACTCCCTCTTGGCCTCCGCCTCCTCACTCTCTGGGCTGACAGGAGGGGAAACTGAGGCCCAGAGGGGCAGTGATTTCCTCAAGAGCTTTAGCCTAGTGCAGGAGCAAGTCAGGCTTTGGAGTCAGGCAGCCTTGGGGCTGAGGCCAGCCTTAGCTCCTCAGCAGCTGTGTGACCTTGGGCAAGTGACTCAGCCTCTCTGAGCTTCAGATTCCCCATCATTAACGTCGGGATGACAGCATTCTCCTTCTCTGTGTTGTGGCCCAGCCCTGTGCTGGTCTTGGGGCCCCAAAAAGAAATCAGCCCTCGAGGAGCTCCCAGATGATAGAGGAGCAGACCCAGACCCTAAAACTCCCAGCCCTCTGTGATCGTGGCTGGAGTAGAGGAAGGGAACCAACATGGGCAAGGTTAGAGGTGAGGGGTGGGGCAAGGAGGCTCAGTGACGTTCCTGAGATATTGCTGAACATTGGGTCTGGGTTTTGAAGGGGGAGTAGGAGTTCAGCAACTGAGGAAGGAAAGGGAACAGCATGTCAGCCAGAGGGAACAGTATATTCTCAAACATCTGGAAACATGAAAGGTTGTGGTTGATGCTGAACCAGAGCACAGCAGCCCGAATGACCAGCCAAGGCCGCGGAGGGTGGATCCGGGTCCGGGGCATCTGAAGACTGATCTTTGTCTCTTCTTACTCAGCGCTGAGGAGCCCTCTGACACTGTCCAGTCCCTTCACCACATCCTTCAGCCTGAGCTCCCACAGTGCCCTTAATGGAGACCTCTCTGTGCCCAGCTCCTACGTTAGCCTCCACCTGTCCCCCCAGGTCAGCGGCTCTGTAGTGTATGGACGGTCCCCCATGGTGAGTCCTTGGCGTGGGGGCACCAGGAGGTACCAGCAGGGTGCAGGGGCTGGGGGCCGGGAGGAGAAACCACTTGCATAAGGAGAGACAAGGGAAAGGGACGGGAATCCAGCTTGGCAAGTACATGTGCATGTGGGAAGGTGATCTAAGGGTCTTAGTAGCTCACAAGCTTAATACAGATAAGCACCTATAACCAGAAGAAGCAACAGTGAGTATGCTGCA
>CM052799.1:1795908-1836162 GCA_028533885.1 Nasua narica | reverse complement strand
GGGGCGGATGGGGAAGGAGAGGGGGCGGGGACCAGGAGGGGGCGGGGCCAGCCCGATGCCGAGCCATAAATCAGGTCTGTGTTCTGGAAGCTCCCGTGGGCAGCAGCAGAAGCCGGGATGCTGCTGGGAACTTCCTGGACGGAGATGGCGGGGTCCCTGGGGGAAACAAGTCACGTCCAGGTGGAGTTTTGAAGACACTTTTTGGGGAGAGGATAATCCTCCGGGTAAGCAAAGCAGACCAGTCTGCACCTTCTGGGACGCTTATCGTGAAGGGACAGGTGAGCAAAGGTGTCGTGAGAGCCCCCACGCACGGAGAGGCTGGATGACCCGCCATCCAACGAGAGATTGCTGCCGACTACCCTCTCCCCGCCAGGCTCTGACCACACTGGGACCCGTTACTCTCTGCGGGGGCATCCCAGGCACTGGGGGGCCCAGCGGCAACCCTGGCTCCCACTCACAAGACCGCTAATGTCCACATATGTTGCCATGTACCCCCCTGAGGGTTGGGTTCACCCCCAGGTCAGATGCACCGGGGTGTCTTGGGAAGGGGGAGGACCCCATTCCCGGATGCAAAACCCCCACTCTGGGAGTTGAGGAGAGATGAGCTCAGTGGGACAGGAAAAAGAGGTCCATATCCACCCCCACTCCCAACAGGGGGTGAGTGGCTTTGTTGGGATTCTCTGTGATGTGGGTTCCAGGCTGGCAGACCCCGCTGGCCAAAGTCCTTCCAAACCTCTACAGGATAGGCAGGGGACAGGAAAGGTCGCACCAGACCCACTCTGCGTTTTCCAATTGCTTTACTACCTGTGCAATGGGAAAGAAACCCACCCCCTGCACACACCCCTCCACCTTGTTGGGGGAAAGGACCAAAAAAAAAAAAAAAAAAAGGATCCCGAGTCAGGACGACAGTGCCGCGCTCCTCAGTAGGTGATCTGGTACACCGAGGCGTGGTCCTCGGACCCTGTGACGATCAAGCGGTTGTTGGGGGACACATCACAGCACAGGATGGAGGAGGTCTCAGGTACCTGGGGAGGTGGAGGGCCGGTACGAGCTATCCCTGCCCGTAGCCCCTCTGCCTGGCAGCTCAAGCCTGGTCCCTCTCAGGACCCCCGGCACTCAGCACCCAGAGCCCAGCACTGCCCCCTGCCCCGCATCCGGCTCGCGGTGGTACCTGGAACACCATGGTTCCCGCGGGCATGCTGTAGATGCTGACCAGGTCATCCGTCCCAACGCTCACCCACCACTGGCCTGGTGGGGGGAGGGGACCGGGTCGTGGGAAATCTGGCCGCTGAGGGTGGGGCCTCTGGGGACCTGAGGCGCAGAGGTAGCCCCCCACCTCCCTCACGCCCCCGTGGGGAGCATCACTGAGTGGTTTCTGCTGATGAAGGGCGATGGGGGGGTCAGGAAGGGGGGGACAGGACCCTATGTGAGGCTGGGGGCCACAGGGGACTCCCCCACCCCCTCCTCGCCACTCACCCAGCGGGGAGAACTTGAGACCCAGGATGGTGCCATCCTTACACCCCACCATGTGCTTCCGGCCCCCTCGGGTGGGCTGCAGCCACTGTTGGCCATTGGCTGTGCCCACCAGCACCCAATCCTCCTGGGGACTCGGGGACAGGCTCATTATCTGGGGGCGGGCAGCACGGAAGAGGCCGGTCAGGTCCCGGCTGGGCCTGGGGGGCGGCCCTCGGCACAGGGACCCACCCTGGGGGCTGGCCTCCTGCCAGCCTCCTGGCTTCCAGGCCCTGACAAGCAACCTCACGCCCCTGGACCTCGGTCTGCTCATCTGTGAAGTGGGTTGGTCCTCTCTACCTTAAGGGTTATCGCGGAGACTACATGGGGCCCCGGGGGAGGACGTTTCTCCTGCCCCTATTCCTGCCAGCACCGATCGGACGGGGGTCCCACCGCCTCCTTCCTCCCAACATCCAGCTCCTCCTGGAGCCCGAGGCCCATCCCAGCCCACACACCTGAGACTCGAATTGGTACTCCAGGGGCTCCCCGGGGGTCCTCAGGTCCCAGCAGCGCAGGCAGGTGTCCAGCCCCCCCGTCCAGACGTTCTGGTCTCTGACAGCAAGACTCTTGGTTCCGTTCCGGGGCCCCGGCAGGTCCCTGGCCAGAAGGGGTATCGGCAAGGGGCAGGGCCGAGACGCTGAGCCTGAGCCCCAGGAATACCACCCAGCCAGTCACAGCCAGGTGACAGATGGGGAAACTGAGGCAGCAAGTACCACGACTGGGCTTTGGAGAAAGCCAGCCAGAATCTGAACTCAGGCCTCCCACTCTCTCAAACGCAAAGTGAAGCAGTCAAGGGGCTTTTAGCCTTCGGACTGCTGGGTCCCTGCGCGGGGCCTGAGGCGGGAAGGGCCTTTTCGGGATGAGCCCACGCCCCCCTGGGCCTCACCTGACAACGCTCCGGTCCCGCAGGTCCCAGATCCTGACTGTGCCGTCAGTGAAGCCCGCGAAGGCCAGGGTGTCGTCGGGGCTGGAGGCCAGGGCCTGGCAGGTGAGGCCCGCGCAGGGCAGCTCGCCGCTCGCACGCAGGGAGGGCGCGGTCAGGTCCCACACGCTCACGCTGGCCAGGTTGTGGCCGCCCGTCAGCAGGGTCGTGCTGGTTGGGGACAGCAGGCAGGTGCGCAGGTAGCCCTGGTGGGACTGGGGCGGGCACAGGTGCAGGTGACCGTCCTCCATGGTGGTGGGGGGCCGCTTCCGGCTCCGCAAGCCCTGCCCCCAGAGCCAGCCCCTCCCCTACCTGTACCCGCAGGTGGCTCTCAGGATACCGGTCCTCCAGCCCCGGGCCCACCAGGCTCCACACTTTGACCCCACCCCGGCCGCAGGTGAACGCGTGTCGCGTGAAGCTGCTGACGGCCGTGGCCAGCACCGGCTCCCCATGCTTTAGCGTCCGCATCTTCTCCACTCCGTGTGGGATGGCCGTCTTCTTGGATTGCCAGGGCAAGGCACCCGGTCTCTTCCACGTGTCCTCGAAGTCCTCGGGGTCCCAGCATCTTGGGAGGGGAGGCCTCGGGATCACCGGCCTGCCTGGGACCCTCTCTGCCCACGGGGGGCCCCCCACCAAGCCTAAGGAGCTCCAATCTTCTTCAGATGTGGGGTTTTTCACTCAGGCCTGGTTTCCAGCTCCATGGACTTCCCCCAAGGGGCCGCCCAAGCTCCTTCAAGGATTCTCCCTCTCCTAACATCTCCCACTCCTAACATCACCAAACATCACTTCCACCTGGAATGCTTTGCCCTATCCTAGCAAACTCCTACTCATCCATCAAGACCCTAACCTTTATGCCCCTTCCCTCCAGGAAAGCCTTCTTGTCCCCCTGGGCTCCGCCAACCTCTGACCACAAGCCTGGGGTAGTCTGCATCTTGCTCTAACACCCTCTTTCCATGGGAGTTCTCTCCCCAAATCCCCGGAACCCATAAGTAGTTATGTGGGGAGAGACAGTGATGCCTGATTGTAACTGCCCAGCCCCCTCTGCTCCCAGTACTGAGCGCAGGAGCAGGGTGGTGGGGGAGAGAGGAGACACACCCACACCTCCAGCCCACCCCCCACCCCCGGCCAGGGACAGAGGTACAGACAAGAGGGACAACACGGAGACTCACATGGGCTTCAGGAACGGGTAGGCTCTCCCAGCAGGCTCCTGCGGTGGGACCAGGATCACGCGGAGCCGTGCCCGCTCCCTCCGCCCCAGCCCTCTCAGCCTTCATGGAGGCTGCTGCTCAGGACAGGGGCTCACCCTGGCCACGCGGGGGGAGAGCATCCCCTCTGTGTCCAGGGCCGGCTCTGCGCTCCCTTCTCCGGAGCCCTCGGGGGAGCTGGGGGAGGGCACGGGTGGGCTGGGCACTGGGTGGAGACAAGGCAGGTGAGTAGCAGGGGTGGGCTCCTCGGGGCCGGCTCCCCGCCCCCCCCCCACCGCACCGGGATTACCCAAAGTGTCCCTGCTCTGTGGTTCCGGTCCCCAGCCGTGTGGTTCTGCGTCCCGGCTCTCCTGCCCACGGGAATTGGGGCCATCAGTTCGGACCAAGGGACGTGCCCAGGCAGTGTAGACAACTCGTCAACAGCCCCAGGTCCCGTCTCGGGCACAGGCCTGAGTCCTCTCACGGACTCGGGGGCTGAGGACAGAAGCCGTGGACTGACCCCGTGGGAACCCGGACACCCCAACCTGAGGGCCCCCCTCGGGTACTGCAGTTACTCACCAGGCCGGACGTCCACTCTGTTGCTGGGACAACGGAGGGGGGGCAAGTAGGGCAACAAGATTCAGTGCTGCTGGGGGGGGCTGTCCTCAACACAGCCCCAGGCCACCCCATCCCCCACCTCCAGGGAGACTCACTCCTGTGTCGCCGCTCCTTCTTGCGGGTCCCCGCAAAGATCTGCCAGAGTTGCTCTGTCAGAAGGTCCTGCCAAAACCGGGGCTCGGAGTCCCAGGGGGGCTGCAGGTCCGGCTGGGGGACGGGGGCGGCGGCGGCGGCTCCGCAGGGCTGCCTGAGCCGGTCTGAGGACCTTGCGGCCAGGACGTCTTCGAAGGGCGGCCCCTGGAGCCCAGAGGGCTGGGGGGTCTCGGCCTCTGGGTGCGGGGAAGCCTCAGAGCTCGCCTGTTCCACAAAGCGCAGGGTTGCCAGGGGTGTGAGGTTGTGCCCACACTCTGAGCCGGTCCCCTCCCTCCTCCAGGGCCCTGGCACCCACCTCCGCCGGCTGGAAGCCCAGGGGTCGGCTCCAGGTCTCTATGGTCCGCAGGAAGCTCTCTGCCTAGATGGGGAGGGAGTGGGGACGACACGTCCCAGCTAAGCCTCTGTCATCTGAAGGCCTGGGCGCAGACCTCGTCCAGCAAGCCGGCTTCCCAGTGTGTGAAATGGGAACACACAGCCTGCCTTGAAGGTTTCTGGGGTGGATTAAGGATGCCGAGCATCACACAAGATGTTCATACCCCGAACCCTGCAGCCTAATCCTGAAGGCCGGTCATCACTATCTAGGGGTAGAAAGTAGGGTCCGGTCTGGGTTTCCCTCCCTGTTGCTTTTCTTAGGATGTTTGAAAACTAAAGCCTCGGGGCGCCTGGGGGGCTCAGTTGGTGAAGCTTCTGCCTTCGGGTCAGGTCATGATCCATGGGTCCTGGGATCGAGCCCCGCATTGGGTTCCCTGCTCAGTGGGGAGCCTGCTTCTCTGTCTGCCCCTCCCCCCACTCACGTTCTCTTTCTCTCTCTCAAATAAATAAATAAAATCTTTAAAGAAAGAAAGAAAACAAAAGCCTCAGCACCTCTCTGCTTAAAATGGCCTTAAGAAGCAAATTCTTTGGTGCCTCCGTTCCTCTGTGTGGACAGCGGACATCTGAATTTGCTTGACTGTTGGGAGGGTACTCAGAAACCAGTGATCACCGCTCATGGAGGAGGGCGGGTCGCAGGACAACAGAGGACCCCCGTAGGAGGGTCTCGACCCTTTATCGTATACTTAAAAATCAGGCCAGGTGACTACCAGCAATTCCAAATCCAAGAGAAGAGCTTCCCGACCCTGAAGGGCGGGATGGGGGACGGAAGTTCCCTTCTACCCAACCCTCGGGCATCAGCCTGCTCTTTAGGAGACGCGCTCCTTCTTGGAGACGCAGCGACTGGCCACAGATGGTTCTTCGATATAAAGTGAAGTCCAGTTGAAAAGGCAGTTTCTCAGGGCGCCTGGGTGGCTCAGTGGGTTGAAGCCTCTGCCTTCAGCTTAGGTCATGATCTCAGGAGCCCCACCTCGGGATCTCTGCTCAGCAGGGAGCCTGCTTCCCCCTCTCCCTCTGCCTGCCTCTCTGCCTACTTGTGATCTCTCTGTCAAATAAATAAATAAAATTTTAAAGATCTTAAAAAAAAAATGCAGGGCGCCTGGGTGGCTCAGACGTTAAGTGGCTGCCTTTGGCTCGGGTCATGATCCCAGGGTCCTGGGATCGAGCCCCACATCGGGCTCCCTGCTCCGCGGGAAGCCTGCTTCTCCCTCTCTCCCTCCTCCTGCTTGTCTACCCTCTCTCACTGTGTCTCTCTGTCAAGTAAATAAAATCTTAAAAAAAAATGCAGTTTCTCCAGCGCCACTCAAGGGCTCAACGGCCAGGTCGGCCTAGTGGCCGCCCACACAGAACCCCCCAGCACACGCCAGGCCTCCGGGCTGAGGACAGACCCAGCGATCGGGAGCCTCCTGGCCCGTGTCTCCAGAGTGGGGAATACCCAGCTTCTAGGTCTGATGAGGAGCGCTGTGGGAACACGCGTGTGCACCTACATTTAGTGACCACGGGAACGTTCCAGGCCTGTCTAATGCGGTAGCTGCTAGCCTCACGGGGCTGGGCTGCTGGCTTGAAGGTCAACCTCAGTTTAAATAACTGCACGTGTCCCAGGAGACAGCCCAGGCGTGGTCTTTGGTCTATGTGCCCCAAGCAGTGCCCTTGGGCCTCATCGAAGCACACCCCTCAGTGGTGGACCCCAAAAAGCTCCCCAGAGCGGTCCGGCCCAAGGCAGACCCCCAGTCCTGGGGAGAACGTCCAGATGCACGACGGAAGAAGAAAGCAATGCAGCCTGAGTGCCAGCTGCGGTCCGTCCCAGCTCCTGGGAGCCACCGGCATTCCCATTTGCAGAGGAGAAAAAAACAGAAGCCCACAGAAGCAAAGCCAGTTTCCCCAAGTCAGGAAGGAGGACCAGGGGCCAGGCCGTGTTTACCTGCTCCCGTCGTCCTCACAGCCTGGGCGGGCAGGCAGAATGGTGAGGGAGGAGGGGCCGGGCAGCAGGACCCCCTCTCTGAGCCCACGGCTCCAGGGCGCCTCCTGGGGCAGCACCGGCAGGCAGCCGGTGATGGGTTCCCCAGCTGGGCCTCCCAGCAGCACAGACCCAGGGGAGCCTTCCCCAATTCGCCCTGGCTCGTTAACGCGCAATTTACTGGCACTTGAATGCACTCAGCATGAAAAGCGCTGCTCCCTCCTCCCCGGGGAGCTCGCCCAGCAGGCAGGGAGGCCGCGGGGGGCGTCTGAGGAGATTTTAAATGCACAGCAGGGAGGCTGGGAAAACAAGGAGCCTAGACAGAGGGAAGAGGACAGAGGGGAGTCTTGGGGGGACTCCAGGGCCAGCAAGGCCCCTGGGTTGAGCAGCAGCTATCTGGGGGAAGACCCTCCCCCCCCCCACCCCGGAGTCCTGATCTCATCTGTCCTTACCACCAGCACCTCACCCAGATGGTCCTGTTCTCCCACCAGCACCCAGAGGTCCCCCCTCCTACAGCCCTCCAGGACACCCAGGTCCCTGGTGGAAAAGCCCAAGTCCTCTCCAGGGCTCCCAAGATGCCACGGCACGTGCCCTGTCCCCGCCTCACTGCTCTAGCCACAGGGGCCTCCTCTGTCTTAGAGAAACACAACACAGCAGGCGCTGTCTTGCCCCAGGACCTTTGCACGGGCAGCAGCCCTCCAGCCCTCGGGCAGCCCTCCAGCCCTCGTCTATTCTGCTCCTCCCTTCGCGGGGAGCTGCACTCTCTCTCTGATCTCCTTCAAGAGTTTGGTCAAAGGTCACCTTCTCAGCAAGCCTTCCCACCCCGACCCCTGCCCTCGAGTCCCCCCAGTGGCTGCGAGTCCCCCCAGTGGCTGCGCTAGTCCATCCCACACCTTGCCCAGCCCTCACCATCTGACACTTCCGTTTACCAAGCTCCCGTTACCCCAAGGGCAGAGGTTTGCCTGTGTCCTTCTCTGCAGTTTCCCTGGCGCCTACAACAGCGCTTGGCAAGGTGGTGGCTAGAGAGCTATTGAATGAGTAACCGCGTTCCGCTCGCTTCCTGGCCCCCCTCACCCTGGGTCCGTCCTTCCAGGCTCCCCGCGCTGCCCACCCCGGGCCCTGCTGAGTTGCAGACATGGCCCTGGCCTTCCGCCAGGCACATCTGGCACAGACAGAGAGCCCTGCCAGCCCCCAGGAGAAAGGGGCCAGGTGGCGGGAGGACAGGCAGGACTGGAAGACGTGCTTCAGCTTGGGCAAGGCGCCCTGTGCTGGGAGCCTGCCCCCGCCCCACGTGCAGACCTGCCTCCCCACCTCCCCTGCGAGCCCGGCCCTCCAGAACGCCCAGACACACGGGAGGCCGTACTCCGGCTGCACCTGGCACACGGCAGGCCCTTGTAGCAGGAACAACTGACCAGCAAAGTGCTGGGAAGTCCCCTGGCCTCGTCGGAGCCACGCGGGGACCCGGGAGCGGGCCAGGAAGGAAGAGCCTCCGAGAGGGCGGGAGATGCACCCAGAAGGGGTGTGTTTGGGGGCGCTGGAGGGGGCGATGCAAGGATCCCTGGGGGATCCCAGGTCAGGTCCCGCCCCCCTCTGCCCGCAGTCCTCCAGGGCTCTCACCTCCCTCAGGGTAGAAGTCCTCCCCAGCATCCCCACAAGGGCCCCCACAACCTGGCCCGGTCATGACCTCTCTCCCTGTTTTTCCCTGCCTTTCCAGGAGGGGGAGCCGTACCCCAGCTCCTGGTGACCCACTCACCTGCTTGTGATGCTCCTGGAGACCCAGGCGGACCTTCTGGAGCTGCAAGGGAAAGGCAGGGATTGCACTGGGGGCTCAAGGGAGGGGCCGATGGGGGGGGGACAAGAGTGAGGAGTCACATGCTGGGCACACTTGTCCCC
The DNA here is from genome assembly GCA_028533885.1 of Nasua narica. NCBI lineage: Eukaryota > Metazoa > Chordata > Mammalia > Carnivora > Procyonidae > Nasua > Nasua narica. The sequence continues at coordinate 1,827,554 of CM052799.1, read as the reverse complement.
AACTGCGTGACGCTGGACAAGCCGCTCGACCTCTCTGGTCACTACACTCATCAGATGGGCTACCCTCTACCACACAGAGTGGTGGCTAATTAGGGAGACCCTTGGTTTCATTCTCAGTGGGAAGTTCAAAGACTCCCCCTAACCACCAGGGCCCTGCCCTCCCCTCCCCCCTCAGTCTTCCAACACACCCAAGCCCAGTCCTGCCGCAGGGTCTTTGCACACCCGCTGCCGGGAATGCCCACCCTTCCTTTCTCTCTCTCTCTCGGATGGTAGAACCCCTTTACCTTCCCTATCTCCCTGTGAACATCACCTCTTCCAAGAAGCCCTTCCTGACTATCTTAGCTCAAACTCTGTACTCACAGCCATCTCCCACGTTCTGTCTTTTTTTTTTTTTTAAGATTTTATTTATTTATTTGACAGAGAGAGAGAGATCACAAGTAGGCAGAGAAGCAGGCAGAGAGAGGAGGAAGCAGGTTCCCTGCTGAGCAGAGAGCCCGATGTGGGGCTCGATCCCAGAACCCTGGGATCATGACCTGAGCCGAAGGCAGAGGCTTTAACCATCTGAGCCACCCAGACGCCCCTCGTTCTGTCTTCTTTATAGCGGTTACAATTTGTGAATCCCACTCCTCTACTTACTCGTCCCTCTCTTTCCCTGAGGGGCGCCCTGTCCAGCTCCCCCCCAGGAGCTGGCCGCTAGTCAAGGGTAGTTATTTAAGTTTAATCGAGTTAAAAATTCAGTCCCTTGCAAGTTCTTAATAGCCACAAGTGGCCGGCGGGCACCATATTGGGCACTGTTGACCTAGAACGGTCCTGTCAGTGCAGAAAGTTCTAGAAGACAGCCCTACCCTAGCACCGACGCTCCTCCCGAGCAGGGACTCCTGCTACCTATTGTTCAGTGATGAGCTGTCAGCCACAGAAACGCTTCCTGTAAATACAGAAGTTCTAACTTTTGCAACGAGGTTAGTACTCAGGAGGAAAAAGGCTCTAGCAGGAGCTGGCCTGCGTGGGTGACCTGGGGCGCCCAAAGGAAGCAGGAACGAGTAGAGGAAGGGGTGGCCCCAAACCCAGCTCCCGAGGCCAGAGGAAACAGCTCCTCCAGGCTGTCTAGGGGCTGCTCACCGCGGAGTTCATGCTCTCCACCTGCGCGGCCAGGTGAGGGGGGATCCTGAGGGGAAGAGAACCGAGCAGAGCCCTCAGGACCCCTCTCCGGAATCAGCCTCCCCCCGCCCCCCGCCCGCCACTAGGCGAGTGCAATGTTTTTAAACATATAATCAGTGCAAGTAAATTCATGCTAAATGAGGACAACCGGATCATTTAAATGAAGGCCAGGAGGGGTACTTACTGGTGGTTTTCCTTTCGCTTCAGGCTCCCTCGTTCCTAGTTCTGTCTTTCGGGCCAGCAGTCTCTGGCCAACCCCCCCCCCCACTCCCACCCCGAGAGACCAGAGGGGACGCTCTTCCTCCCTCCGCGGGCCACAGCGGGACCTCACCTGGGGAACTCTTGCCGGAGCTGGTCCAGGGTAGCCCGGAAGTTCAGTTCAGAAGGAGCCTGGGAAGGTGATGAGATATTCGTGGACCCCAGCCTCCCGCTCTCTGGCCCTCAGACCACACCTCCGATCAGCCCCCCAGGCAATAGGCCTGACCTCCGGACACCTGAAGGGAATCTGCTCTCTCTGGTTCCTGACGTCCCCACGTCCCCACGGAGTAGCTTCCATTTTGCCTCTTGGCCTAAAGTCTCAGATACCGACTCTCTCGGGAGAGCCCTCGAGAGAAAGAAGCTGGCCCAGCCCTGCCTCAACTATTGAGAAGGGTCATCTCTGGAGGAGGGGGGCTCCTGCTTATAAGATATTAAGCGGGGACAATGTGGTTATGTGTTTTATCACCTGGGTGATGAGAAGCAAATTTAATTTAAAAAGAAAGCTCCCGGGCACCTGTCAGTGGGTGTGATGGGTTAGAGACCAGGGCCAAAGGCTTGGCCACCTGCCTGTGTCCCTCCATCAGGCTTGAGCCCAGCTGCTGGGCTCGTCCTCCTCCCCCCAGGGGTTAATGCCCTCCTCACCAGAGTTCCTGGGGGCCTCTCCATCCTTGGAGGGTCCTTCTGGGGGCTGAGATGGCCCCAAGAGGTCATCTTCAGGCAGAAGGCCCAAGGACTTTAGCCAGGGACTCTAAAATAATGAGAGATGGCAGGTCCTGAGAGCAGAAGGTTGGGCAGCCAGGGACAGAATCAACCCCACCCCTGCCTCCCCTCCAGGACCCAGTCCCGGATCCCCATCCTCTCCATGACTTCCAGCACCCCACGGAGTGCCCTATATGCCCTCTGTTCCTTTGGTGCCTCTGGCTGCCCCAGCTAATAGTGGGCTCCACCCAGGGACGTCATTCCATGACGTGGAGGGGAGATGGTGCCAAGACTCACACTCCCTGCCAGGAGCTGTCACCGCTGGAGGACCCCAGGGAAGGACGCTAAAATTCAACCTCAGTTTTGAGACGATTTCCTAAAGCATGGGTGAAGATCATTGGCAAGGGGTTTTGAAGGATGAGTAAGAGTTGGCCAGGTACACTAGGAGGAATTTCTCAGACAGGAGGAAAGAGATCTCTCTCCACTCCAGTCACTCCCGTGGCATTAAGCCCCTTCTTTGCTTCGCTTCTACCCCTCAAAGGCCTTGCAGCCTCCTCCCCAGCCCGGGGGTGGACGCTGGGATCCTCCGAGAGACCCGCCTGCCTACTCACCTCCCTTAGGATGGAGGTCCAGGACTTAGAGGAGGAAACTGCGGAGGGTCAACCAAGTTCAGGCCCAGAATGAACACCCCTCCGCACCTCCCCTCCTCCCGGGGCCCTTTGACCCGTCGGGCCCCGCCCCCGCCCGCCCCGGCCCCGCCCCGCCCCGCCCCGCCGCCACCTGCACCACGAGGGCGATCAATGAACGAGCAGCAGCTGCACGTGGGCTCGGACTCCGCGGGCGGCCGCTGCAGGCACTGGCCAATCGGGAGGCCGCTTGCCCACGTGGGCCGCGGCCGCTATCGCTGATTGGCCGGCCCGCCCCAGCCGCCGTCCGGGCTGTCAATCAACGCGCCCGGCGCCTTGGCTTAACCCTTGCGGTACCGCTGTGGGGAAGGGCGGCGTGCAGAGCCGAATGCAGTTTGGGGCCCAGACTGGGGCGTGGATATTTAGAAGGGCTTGGGGCTTGGGGTCAGAGGGTGGAACCTGGGAAGGGGCTGGGAGGCGTGTAGTTTCAACGTTTAGTGAAAAGCCTGATCATTTTTAGCCAAGTCCCGCAGTGCCTTAGGGCTAGGGGTGGGGCTGGGAATGAGAATCCTTAGCACACATTCCAATCCTTAGATGGGGGCTAATAACATTTTCCTCAATATTAATAACACAGTTCAAACGAAGCTTCAAGCCCCTTTAATGGGGAAAACTTAACAGCTCCCTTTCATCAGGCCCGAAGCCCTGGGCTCTGTATTTTTGTGAATGAATTCTCCCAGCTGTTCCCCAAGCCCAGGATCTGAGAACCAAAAGCAGGGACTGCAGAGGCTGTGAAGCTGGTACAATCTGTCCAGGTTCAAGGCCAGGGTAGGAAGGGGAGGTGGGTGTTCCAGGCCTGGCGATAACAGAGAGATAAGGGGTGGGGGTTGCAGGAGGGTGTCCTGGATTCTCGAGGTGCGCCATGACCTGCCCACCCCAGGACCTTTGCACTAACCATTCCCTCCTCTACCAGGACTAGTCTCCCACTAGTCTCTGTGCTTTGCCTGGGGAGGGGCATGCGACCCGTTCGTATCCTGGGACGCAGTCCCCAGAGGTTATCATGTAAACACACAACTTGGGTTTCGAGGCTGGTCTGTGGAGGGGAAAGTGAGGGCTGCCGAGGGTGAGCCGCAAAAAAAAAAAAAAAAAAAAGGTTCTCACCCACGATCCCTCCACTGGCCCTTAATTGAAGCGTATTTTATTTATGGGCCAGTCTGCTAATTGCCTCCCTCTGTGCGCTCCGCTCTCTTCCTCCCATGGTCGCTGGGCACACCAGCTTATCCAAGGCGGCCTCACCTGGTATCCACTGGGTACCTGTGGCTATTTAAATTAAAACAAATGAAAATGAAATAGAATTAAAGACTCAGGTCCTCGGGCTCACTGTCCGCATATCAATCACTTGGCAGCCACACATGGGGGGGTGTCATCCCCACGGGCAAGTGCAAATCTAGAACATTCCCGCCCTGGCAGAAAGTTCCCGGGAATGGGAGAGATCCGAGGTCTAGGTCCTGCGCGAAGTCAGAAGCATTTCACAGGAGCCGCCCTACTTTTTCCTGCTGAAGCCCGCAGGTGGGTGGGGTAGGAGTGGGATGGAGGGCCCTGCCCTTCCTTTCACCGTCCCCCACATCCCCCACGTTCCCTATGTCCCCTAGTCTGGCCTGGAGGGGCACAGCCTTCCCTGAGCCCTCGGAAAGGGCTGAGGTCACAGCAGAGAGGAGGGGAGGCAGCAAAGGTTTCCTTCTTGGCTTTTGAGTTGTGGCTGTCGGGTCTCTTGGAAGCCCCAGGGCTGGAAGAGAAGGGGTTTACATTTCCAAAGCTTTGGAAGTCCCTGGCCGGCCTGGCGACCTCAGACCCAAGCGCCCAGAGGCCCAGGGTAACTTGGGTTGGGTGTAGGCCAGGCAGAAGACTCAAGGGAAAGCCCGGGGTGCAGAAGGGGCCACGGGGTGACCACAGGGAGGTGGCCGCAGGGAGGGGGTGACCGCAGCCAGTCCCCTAACTCCCACCCCATTCTCTCCCATCCCCAGGACATGCCAGTGGCCCTTGTGGGCAAGTGACCGAAGGGAAGCAGCAGGTGCAGAAAGCCTGTAGGCAGAAGGACCCTGCTGTCCAGTCAGTGGATCAATGACCAAGAGGCAGGAGGACAGGGACCCTCCAAAGACCGTGGCTGTGCTCAGTGATGGATACTCCAGGGTAGGATGGCCCTCAGCTGCCCCGCCCTCAGAGGCCCCTGGAATGCCCTTGAACTTAGACTTAGCCCCCGGAAAAGTGAATTTATTGAATTACCCAGAATTGATCGAAGTCTGCCTTCTGCCATCTGGTGGAGAGAGGCTCATATTTGTTTCCGGGGCTGCTTTAACAAATGACCGCATGCCCAGTGGCTTCAAACAGCGGAAATCTATTCCATCGTGTTCTGGAGGCCAGAAGTCCAAAGCCCAGGTGTCAGCAGGGCTCTGCTCCCTCTAGAGGCTCCCGGGGAGGATCTCTCCCATCCTTCCTGTGTCCGGGGGCCACCAATCCTTGGTGTCCCTACGCCTCTACACACATCTCTCCAATCTTACGTCTTCTCCCAGTGTGTGTCTGTGTCCGAAGGCCCCTATTCTTACAGGGCATCAGTCATTGGATTTCGGGCCACCATGCAGCAGTATGACCTCAACTTAAATAATTACACCTGAAATCATCCTATTTCCAAATAAGGTCACATTCCCAGGTCCTGGGAGATTAGGACCCAAATGAATCCTCTTGAAGAACACCATTCTATTCCCGACAGACTCAAAAGAAAAATTAAGTAGATACAGCCCCCCCCCCATTCACTATGAATCCAGAGAGGTTAACTCATCTCCCCAGGGTCACAGAGCGACTAAGTGGCTAAGCTAGGATTTGAACCCGGGTCGTCTGCCTATGGGATGTACCCTTGTGACCCTAATGCCATAATGCCCAGCCCAGATCTAAATTAGATTCTTGCCATTGAACTGCCCACATCACAGCACTCGGTGGGACCCCCCTCCCCCCGGGGGACCCAAGCTCGGAGGAAGGTGCATTCATTCCAGAAGCAGCCTTTGGATCTCCAGGACCTGGCTCTCACTTCTGAAGAAATCCAGATGTATTTGTTAGCTACGGCTGCGTAACAAATTGTCCCCAAAATTAGTGGCTTAAACGATAAGCATTGATCGTCTCCCACAGGTGGGAGGAAATCTGGTGGTCAGGAAACCGAGGGTGGCTCTGCAGGGCTGACAGCCGCTGTCCCACTTCCCAGCGAACGCCGTCTGCCATCCAGAAGTAGATTTGAAAATCTCAATGAGACCCCGTCTCAGCATCACTGTCTCCTCTGACCCTAATCCTACTCACCACCCGGTCGTTTTTGTTTTGTTTTTTTGTTTTCACCGCCCGGTGCTTTGTTGTTGTTTTACTTAATTCTTCTTGTTTGGGGGCGCCTGGGTGGCTCAGTTGGTTAAGCAACTGCCTTCAGCTCAGGTCATGATTCCGGAGTACCGGGATCGAGTCCCACATCGGGTTCCCAGCTCCACAGGGAGTCCGCTTCTCACTCTGAACTTCTCCCTTCTCATGCTCTCTCTCACTCTCTCTCTTTCCTAATAAATAAATAAAATCTTAAAAAAAAAAAATTCTTCTTGTTTGTGTGTGTGTGTGTGTGCACGCGTGTGCACGATGGCTGGGTGGGTAACACGCATCCATTCAGGAGCCTTTCTTGGGCTTATTTTCCCCAAATGTCTGGGTCTCACTTGTGGGGTCCAAAGTGGCTTCACCCCTGGGTTCCCCGGAACCCAACATACTTCTGACAGCTTCCCCATTGGCGCTGGGCAGGGGGTGGTGCCCAGGTGGTCCTCCGACTGGCCAGCGTGTAGCCCTTTGTCACCTCCATCCCAAATGACGCGTTCGTCCCCATTTGCACTTTGCCTTGAAAGGAGCCTTCCTCTGGGACCTGCGGAGGAGACGTGACCTGGACGAGGTCCCCGCGTCAAGGCTTCCTGACTGGTAGTTAAGAGACTTGCCCAACCAGCCGGCTGACGTCCCTTTAGGACCAAGAGTGACCATGGCTGATTGGCCGGGCTGACTCCCAGGGATGTTATCCCAAGGCAGGCAGTGGCCTTGTCCCAGTGAGACCCCCAAGGGAGGGGGAGGCCCAGACGCCTGTCCTGCGGGTCCAGCTCATGGCCTCCCGGAGGTGGGGAGAGGGGAAGGCGGATCTCCCTCCTCTCGACCTGCCGCAGAGGCCGGTTCCGAGTCGAACTTGTGGTCTCTGGCGCCGTCTGCTGGCGAAATGTTTTATTACAGCGCCGTCTCCGCGTCCTTTCCCGACGTGAGGTCACCGGTTTCACAACCCCCAGGCTGTTCCAGGATCTTAAGTAAATTTGTTCAGTTGCATTGGCCATCAGCACAGCCGAATCTTGGAGCATTCCCATCACCTCCGACGTGTCCGTCTGCTCCGTTGTGAATCACCCCCTGGCTCTTGGGAGAATCTCCTTTTCTAGAAACCTCAGAGACAGGGGCTTATAAATGTGAGTTGTTTGTGTCTGGCTTCCGCTGGGTGGAGGTTTGGCTGTTTGCAGCTGCGGGGAGCGTCCACCACCAGGTCCGCGTGTTGGAAGCTGCCCTCGTTTCCCTGGGCTAGATGCTTTCCAGCACGATTGGCAGGTATGGTATGGTCACGGGTCTGTCTGCCTTTTTCTGGAGCTTCCAGGCTTTGTCCCACAGTGGCGGTGCCGTGTTGCCTTCCCACCAGCTGTGTGTGAGGTCCGAGTTGCTCCATGTGCATTCAGTGGGAAAACTTCTAAACAAGGGGATTCCCCGTGGCAGGACCGTCGTCCTTCCCAGAAGGGTCTCCAGGTGGCCAGCTGGTCCTCATTGGGCTCCAGGCTCCCCGGCTCCAGGCCTGAGTTTCGGCTTCATTTCTACCCATCCTCTAAGACCGGACGCCAGGTGGGTTTGGGACATCCCGGCCCTGTGGGTCCTTGCGGTGGGTGAGGCCCTCTCCCTTCAGTGGGTCTCTCTGCTTACCCATCTTTCCATTATCACTGTCGATTGATACTTTTTAAAAACGTCCCCCCAAAGAACTATACTGATACCTTGCTTCTAAGCCCAAAACAGACAGCAAAGATTTCAAATGGAAAATTGCTGTCCCCGATGCTGGGTCCTCAGCGGGGTTCCCTGGCCTCAGCCACTCATCTCGAAGTCCGTGATCCTCCAAGCACCAGGATCGCTTGGGGGTTTGTTGAAACAGATCACTGCGCCCCAAGCCCCAGAGTTTCTGACCCCGGAGATCAGCCGTGGGGCCCAGGAACCCACATTTTTAGGAAGCTCCTTGGAGAGCTGATGTAGCAGGTGCAGAGACGCACTGAGAACCCCGCTCTCCGCGGCTTGGTAATGACCGGCCGAGGGGCTCCCTGTGGGGATGGCCTCGCTCCATCACATCAAACCCTGTCTCCCCGTCCGCTTCCCTTCCTAACCATCGAGTTTAGTTACGTGGACCGTGGGCGTTGCTGCTCCCGTGACCTCCAAACACGCTGTCTTCTGAGCTCTGCGGTCCAGGGGGCTGTAGCGATGTGCTCGCGGAACCGAGGACGTGGGCGTCTCCTTTCCTTTGAATTAAATTAATCAAAGTTTACGTTTTAGAAATGCCCTTGGATTCGGGGGGCTCAGCCTCCCTGCGTGCCCGCCTGGGTGCGTGGGGGTGACCAGGGCCAGGTGGTTGCCCCAGATGCATGGGAAAATGTTTCTGTTTGGGACAATTCGGGTATGCAAATCTAATTGTCTGACGGTAGATTTTCGTGAAATCGAAATGCAGACCAAGGATTTGCGATGACAATTGAGTGTCTGGATTGAGTGTGTAATGCCCTCGGGATTTCGAAGACCTTTGTACCAAAAAAAGGGTAAAATGCTCATGAATATTTTTCATCCTGATTATGTTTGAAAGGATACTATTTCAGACAAATTGGGTGAAATATGCTGTTAAAGTTAATTTTACTGTTTTCTTTTTTAAAAAATGTGTCCAGGGGCGCCTGGGTGGCTCAATGGGTTAAAGCCTCTGCCTTCCGCTCGGGTCGTGATCTCAGAGGGTCCTGGGATCGAGCCCCGAATTGGGCTCCCTGCTCAGCAGGAAGCCTGCTTCCCCCTCTCCCACCGCCCCTGCTGGTGTTCCCTCTCTTGCTGCGCCTCTCTCTGTCAAATAAATAAATAAAATCTTAAAAAAAAGATTAAAAAAAAAGAAACTTGTTGAGCTGTAATTCCCATACTGTGCAATTGACCTAATTAGTGTAGAATTCTGTATTGTTTTAGTACATTCACAGGGCTGTGCAGCCACACCACAATCAACATTCCCTCTCCCCAAAAAGAAACCCCGTCCCCTCAATAGCCACCCCCCCTTGACCCCCAGCCCCCGTGAGCCCCCTTCCCATCCCCAGAGGAGCCTGGTCCGGGCGTGTCCCCACGTGGACTCACACCCCTGGTCCCCTCCCTGTGCATCGTGGGCTCGGGGTCCATCCCTGGGGCCTCTCCCCTGCTCCCGGCTGAGTGATATTCTCTTTCCTTTGTTCACTACTGGATGGACACTTGGGGGGCTCGCTTTAGTGTTTAGTTGCCTTTTTCTTTCTTTCCCCCCTCTCCTTACAATATTTTCCCTTTTTTAAAAAATAGATTTTATTTATTTGACAGAAAGAGACAGTGCGAGAGAGCTCACAAGCAGGGGCAGTGGGAGAGGGAGAAGCAGGCTTCCCGCTGAGCAGGGAGCCCAATGCAGGACTTGATCCCAGGACCCTGAGATCATGACCTGAGCTGAAGGCAGACGCTTCACCAACTGAGCCTCCCAGGTGCCCGTCCTTACGATATATTCTTTTTTCCCCCCCAAATATGTTTATTTTATTTTTTTCAGTGTTACAAGATTGATTGTTCATGCACCACACCCAGAGCTCCATGCAATACGTGCCGTTCTCAATACCCACCACCAGGTTCGCCCACCCTCCCCACCCCCTCCCCTCCAAAACCCTCAGTTTGTTGCTCAGAGTCCACAGTCTCTCCTGGTTCATCGCCTCCTCCAATTTCTCCCCATTTACCCTTCCCTTCTTTCTCACAATGCTCTCCATGATTTTCTTTATACTCCACATATGAGACCCTAAGATAATTGACTCTCTCCCCACTTGACTTAATTCACTCCCCATAATCTCTTCTAGTCCCGTCCATGTTGATACAAAAGTTGGATATTCATCCTTTCTGATGGAGGCATAATATTCCATTGTATAGATGTACCACATCTTCATTATCCATTCATCTGTTGAAGGGCATTTTGGTTCTTTCCACAGTTTGGTGATTGTGGCCACTTACAATATATTCTTAATAAACAGCCAGATAATCCTTTAAACATTGAGTGGAATCCTGTATGTCCCCTGCCCCAATCTCCTCCCAAGGCTCTCCCTGGGACTCAGAGCTGAAGTCTTCAGACGGCTTTTTGAAAGCCCTGCAGGGGGGCGCCTGGGTGGCTCAGTGGGTTAAAGCCTCTGCCTTCAGCTCAGGTCATGATCTCAGGGTCCTGGGATCGAGCCCTGCATCGAGCCCTGCATCGAGCCCTGCATCGAGCCCTGCATCGAGCCCTGCATCGGGCTCTCCACTCAGCAGGGAGCCTGCTTCCCCTTTCCCTCTGCCTGCCTCTCTGCCTACTTGTGATCTCTCTCTGTGTGTCAAATAAATAAATAAATAAATAAAATCTTAAAAAAAAAGAGAGAGAGATACAGCTTTGCGCAGTGGCAGTATCGTAGCCAATAAAATTTATCTGAGGTGTGATTATTGCCAATTGAAAAAAAAAAGAGATATACTAACAGGAACATAGGAAAATAGTGTCGCCGTGGACAGGCCGATACCACGAGAGACCAGAACTGTGGGCTGCAGCTTCCAAGCAGCGAAATAAATCGCCTTCCCTGTTATCGGCCAATGAGCCTCCAAGAAATAGAGGTGAGGTTAACATTCAGGATGTGGGTCCAGGGACTCGGGAAATGGCTTCGTTTGGGACCCGCGGTTTTCAGTTGCAGAGAAGCCATTCTAAAATCCCTGGAAGGAAGGATCGTACCAGGTATTTTCTTGAAAACCAGCAATAAAGCCAAAGACACAGGCAAAAGAATGAAAGGAAATGGTTGCAAACAATTAGAATCGCTCCTCCCTTATTCTTTGATCTTTCACTGGCTATCTACACACTTGTGCGTGTGTGCATATATGTGTATACACACATACAAATTATGGGTATTCCTCCTCTTAACTCTTAGCGTAAATTGCAATCTGTGCCCCTTTATCCTGAAATATGTCCCCGAACTAGGTTTAGAGAGTGAGGGGCGCCCTCTTGTGGCCACACTTTTCCTCCCCTGATTGAATTCCTTCTAGATTCTAGAAACAATCACTTTTGTCAGTCTATGTTTTGCAAATATTTTCTCCGCGTTGTCGCTTGCCTCTTTGTTTGCTTCAAAGTGGCTTTCAAAGAGCAAATACTTAAAATTTAAATGGCCCACTTGATCTTTTCTTCGTATGTATTTGTCCCATTTCACGTACTATCTAAGAAATATTTGCCTGGACCCAGGTCCGGAAGATGTTTCTCCTGGGTTTTCTCCGAGATGTTTAGAGGTTCCGCTCCTACACTCGGATCTGCGATTGGCTCAAAACTGATTTACATACACGATATTACGACGAACTCACTGATTGTGAATAGACAGGCGTGTTCTTAAAAGGAAGACCTGTAAGAATTTTCAAGTCGCCTTAAATTGAGCCTGTTAATTTAATGCAATTGTAGCCAGCTGTCCAAGCACATCTAGCTACCCCCCGTAGCCCATCTGGGCTTCTCCTTGAGACTTTTTGGTGCAAAAAGGTGGCTTTATTAAAGCACGGGGACAGGACCCGCGGGCAGAAAGGGCTGCGCTGAGGTCACGAGGGGCCCGTTATATTTTCAAGTTGTGAGGGGGTTAGGGAGAGTATAAGTCTCTAGGGCATTTTGGAAGCAAGGTTTCCAGGACCTTGAGGGGGCTAGCTGTTGTTGAGGAAATGTCATTTATTGCCATCTAGTGATACCGTAGTCAAGGGACCCTTCAGATGTGTATCAATGGACCGTATGCTTGGGGGGTGATGGCCAACACGTACCTTGGGGTGTTTAAAGACAAAGGAAGTTTCCAAAGGAATTTTTTTAAATTTATTTATTTGACATAGAGAGAGCACAAGCAGGGGGAGCAGAAGAGGGAGAGGGAGAATCAGGCTCCCCACCGAGCAAGGAGTCAGATGCCTGGGATCATGACCACAGCTGAAGACAGCTGCTTAACTAACTGAGTCACTTGGGCGCCCCTAAAGGAATTTTTATATGTTAAAGTAAACTTGCAGGATCCTGGGTGGGGGTTGGGCTAGGATTACCTCTTGCCCTTAGCAAAGTATTAACATTGAGGCAGCTAGGACCCTAGAGGAACCTCACTCTGCCTGTTTCAAGGACTTGTCAATGGGCTGTAGATAGTAAGGAAATTTAATAATTTTTCTTCTGCCTTTGTTTCCCACATCAGGGGGATTCAAACAGCTGTGCAGGGCCTGGGGAGGGAACAGAAGGCACTTTTGCTCCCAGTACCTTCCACGTCCACATTGGGGTACCTTATTATATTTATTACACAAGCCATTTATTAACATGGTTACTGTTTTTGTCCCTCCCAGCTGCAATTTAAGAAGGGTGAGGGCAAGAATTTTTGTGTTCATTTCTGCCATGCACCCCAGTGCAGAGAGCCAAGCCTGGGATATAAAGGACGCCTCATGATATCTATTGGAGGAATCCACATGCATTTTCCCTGAATCTACCCCGTGCGACCCAAAACTCACAAAGATGAAAATGTGACCGAGGTCGCCATCCAGTGGCCAGGACAGGATACCACACCCACTAAGAAGAAAAACAGCGTGCAGAGAAACGCACAAAATATGACCCGATTTCTGGAAGAAATATGAGACATTCCAGGGAGAAACATTCCAGTGATGTGACTATATCTTCACAGGAGCGCGTTGGCATGCGGAAAGTGTTGGGGAAATAAGCATTTATTGCCAAAGGAACGGGAAACTCACGGATTGCTCGCTGGCCACGCCCCCAACCGCACCCCTGGGCCTTCTCCGGCCTCTAGCCACGGGTCCAGTATAAACCACGCCCACATTGTCATTCTGGCTTCAGACAGGCCCAAAGGGGGCGGATCCGGGCACTGGACCCAGTCGCGTTCCATAGAGCGGGCGGAACGAGCATCTCTCTGCTCGCCGATTGGAGAACTCAGCTCTCCCCGCCCATCGTTGAGGTTCCACCAATCCCGAGACCCAGGCTTGCCTCCTTTTCCGCTCCCGGCAGCCCCGGAACCGGTAGCGGAAGCGCCAACTGGGCCGCGCTGGGGGGCGGTGTCACTTAACTCGGGACGCTCGCCTTTCCTGGGCGTCCGCTGCGGGGTCCGGCCCGGTGTCTGGTCGACAGCCGAGGCTGGGTAAAAGGGTGGGTCCAGCCCGGGTGGAGGCCACTGGGACGGGGCGGGGCGCCCCTGCGGGCCGGCCGAGCGCAGGCTGGGGCAAGGGCGGGTGCGCGCGAGGTGCAGCCCCGCATCACTGGGCTCGGAGCGGAGCAGGGCCGCAGGGTACCTGCGTCGGGCAGGTTAACGAGTGCCGTGTCCAGTGCTGGTTAGTGCTGGTTAGTGCATGGATCAGTGCTGGTTACTGTTAAGAGTGTCCGCTCATCATCGCGGGCATCCTTGTAGTCAAGTCTTAGACCCCCGACTTTAGGTAGCAGGATGACAAGTGGTTATGACCGTGGGCTTTGACCCGAATAAAGGGTCGGATGAGACCAGGGATTCCCACCCCGAGGACGATTTTATGCCCAGATGACATATGACAGTTGGATGACAGGGGTGCTGCTCGCGTGGGGTGGTTGCAAGCTGGAGTTGCAGCCCAGCACCCTCGGCAGAGCAGGGCGCCGCCCGGGAGTTGGATGTGCCCGCCCTGACATGCTGCGTCTGCAAGGGCACATTCACCAGGCACATATCATTGTTAGTAAGAGTATTCCGTTATTGATGAATCTAATGGAGAAATGGTTTTCCAGATCCCACTTATTTCCTTAATCTCAAGGAGGCAGCTAGACTATTTGTATATTTGCTTTTACACGATATAATTTTCAAACAAAAGTGCAGAGGTGATACTTAATTTTAACAGGTTCTTTGTTTGCTACAAATGTTTGTACAGAGAAAGAAACAGTACATTAAAAAAAATAAACTAAAAACCTTACTGATATTCTGCTCCCTCCCTGGAGGGAGCCATTTCTAATTTAACATGGACGCTCCCTTCTAGTCCGTGTTTGTGTAGAGCCATTTTTTTCTGTGTGTGTGTGTGTGTGTGTGTGTGTGTGTGCGCGCGCACGCCCTTACGCAATACATGGTCGTGTTTTTTTGTATTTTTTTAACTGCCATAATGGAATCCTATATCCAACGTCAGCTTTTTTCTTTTCCTTCAAGGTGATATTTCAGATTTAGTGTTGTTTTTTTTTTTTAATTTGAATTCAATTAATTAACATAATGTATTACTAGTTTCAGAGGTAGATTTCAGTGATTTATCCATCAGTCTTTTTTAAAATATTTTCATTTGAGAGAGAGAGAGAGGCATGAGAAGGAGAAGGGTCAGAGGGAGCAGCAGACTCCCTGCTGAGCAGGGAGCCTGATGTGGGACTCCATCCTGGGACTCTAGGATCATGACCTCAGCTGGAGTCCGTTCCTTAACCAACTGAGCCATCCAGGCGCCCTCACCCATCAGTCTTATACAATACCCAGTGCTCATTACATCACGTGCCCTCCTTAATGTCCATTAGATTTACTGTTGATAATACACCAGGGTTTCTCAAACTCACTGTCTCCCTGGCCCCCACCCATCAGATACCAGTAGCAATCCCACTGGTGATAACCACAATTGTCCCAGATGTTGCCAATGTCCCCGGAGGGCCAACTCACCCGTGGTCGAGTCCCTGCCATACACGGAGGTGTGGTTAGGTCCTTACCCCTGCCCTATGCATGACATGACTTATTTAACCATTGTCTTGGTGGTGGTGTTTCAGTCTGTGTTTTCAGTGTTTTACTTTTGCACGTACTGCCCATCCTTGCTCCGGAATCCTGTGGGCAGCTGCGGGTGGGGTCCAGGTGAGGAACTGGTACCATCACTCTCGAGTTCATGGTCACCCAGAAGGGTTGACTCAGTTGTCACTGGTGTGGCCATTCAAATTATTCACTGAAGCCCCTGTGTCTTTTGAAGCTGCCTTCTATGGCAAGATTCCTTGGCCGGGTTCTGCAGAACTCAGTCGTCAAGTAGATTTGCTGCGTCTGTCATTTGCATGCACGCTTATTTTCTCCAGTGATTTCTCAGAATTCATTCTTGCAATTCTCTGTGTTCCTTGCAAGCTGTGATTTTTGTGGTGTTTCTTTTGGCTACATGTGCCGTCCCACGTGGTAGCCACATGAGGCCGTTTCAAAAAATTGCATTTTTTTTTAAAGATTTTATTTATTTATTTGACAGGAGAGAGATCACAAGTAGGCAGAGAGGCAGGCAGAGAGAGAAGCAGGCTCCCTGCTGAGCAGAGAGCCCAATGTGGGACTCGATCCCAGGACCCTGAGATCATGACCTGAGCTGAAGGCAGGGGCTTTAACCCACTGAGCCACCCAGGCGCCCCCCAAAATTGCATTTTTTTAAAAAGAGTTCAGTGTATTTTTTTAATGGCTTTACTGAAATATAAAGTGTAAAATTCAGTGGCTTTTACCATCCACAGAATTCCACATGACCACAATTTTAGAATGTTTTCATCACTTCCGAAAGAATCTCTGTACCCTCTAGCTACCATCAGCCTCTCTCCCTGTGCCCTACCCCCAGCCCTAAGCAACCACTCATCTATTTTCTGTTAGAGATTTCCCTCTTCGGGATATTTTATATAAATAGAGCCATACAACATGGGTCTTCTGTGACAGGCTTCTCTCATAAAGTTTTCAAGGTTTACCCACATTGTAGCATGGATCAGTGCTTTATTTCTTTTTAAGACTAAATGAGGGGCACCTGGGTGGCTCAGTGGGTTAATGCCTCTGCCTTCGGCTCAAGTCATGATCTCAGGGTCCTGGGATAGAGCCCCGCATCCGGCTCTCTGCTCAGCAGGGAGCCTGCTCCCCCCCCTCCCCCCCCCACCTGCCTTTCTTCCTACTTGTGATCTCTCTCTCTGTCAGAAAAATAAAATAAAATCTTTAAAAAAAGAAAAAAGTTAATTGCAGAAATAGTGTGCATGAAATGATCTCACTTTCATTAAAAAAAATAATTAAAAGGCCACAGGAAAAATTCTAACGACCTTTCGACTAACATCCAAGAGACACGCCCCATAGCCACGCCCAGAGGAGGAGCCAGGCAGTAAAACACGCCCACAGAACATGTTCTAACCACGCCCACGGGCTGTTTTTGTTTACCCAGACCTAGATGTCAGGATTCGGTCCTGAGCCCCTCGGCGTTCCTGGTAGGCGGGGAGTAGAGTGTTTCCTCCCGGTGATTGGAGGACGCGGCCCGCCCCGCCCAGCTTTGAGGTTCTGCCAATCCCGATCCCCGAAAGCCTCACCTCTTCCGGCCCCGGAGCCGGAAATGGAAGCGCCCGTCCGCGGAGTGGAGGCAGCCGTTCGTGGCTCTTGTGTCCTGTGGCGCCCCCAGGCTCGGGCGGGTGGGCGGTACCGACCCAGGGCGGTCGAAGGGTAGGACGGGGCTCTCGGGGCAGCAGGCCGGGTCTTTCTGGCGGCGAGCCCCGGTGTGACACCGCGGAGGAGGCTCCGGAGGCCGGTGGGCCGCGGGGACCCGGGTCGGGGGCGCCGCGCCGTCTCTCCCAGGAGCCCGGGACTCCCGACGTTCCTTCCAGGCCCCTGGGGGCCCTCCGCCAGGGCGGGTGAGTCCCCTGCGCATCCGTGTACCCGCCCGGACGTAGGGAGAGACCTCCAGTGGAAGAGAGGAGATTGCAGAAATCTCAGCAATCTGCAGGCGTCTCAGAATTAAACAGAAAGAGCTTTAAAACGGGAGGGGGAGGCAGAGAGGAGCAGAACCTGTTCCGGGGGGGTGAGCACTGAAGGGTCTCTGCCGACCGCGAGGAGAGGCTGATAGCGGGGCGAGGGTCCAGGGTTTTACAAAGGCTTGCTCGGGGCTGGGGACAAGTTCGGGGTCCTGTGGGAATGACAAAAGCCTGAATAAAGTCTTGGTCGAGACAAAGCAGAGGCTAAGAGACAGGCAGCGGTGAACACCCGGTGAGACCCCAGCCTTGGGACGCTGAATGATGGGCCGCTTGGCGGGGTCGGGGAGGACCTGAATTTGGAACGCGGCTGATGGAACTCAGACCCCGGCACTGCCACCTGTTAGCCGCATGGCCCTGGGCCAGCTGCCCGCGGTCTGTCCTATCTGACCACGTTTCAACCGTAGCATGGGCTTCACAGTAACTAATACCTGCCTCTTAGGCCGCGGTGGTGATTAAATGAGTCAGAAGCCGGAAGGCAGCCTCTGACATTGGGGAACCCACTTGGGCAGAGCTGGGCAGAGATGTTCTCCTTTTGAGCATAAACACTTTACCAGGCTGTCCCCATCAGGTGAAGCCCCCCTTTGACCCTCATGGATCAGGACAAACACAGAAAGAACATTCTGTAACTGCTCATTAGAAGGGCGACTGCAGGAATCCCAGCAAAGATCATCCCATCCCTCTCCCAGCCGGTGTGAGTGAGGGCTGCAGCTTTGCGCCTAAAGCCCATGATAATTCTTCCCTAGCAGCCTCCTACCGAGATGCCCCATGGTCTGCGATGTTGTGTGTTCTCTCTGGCTGCAAGGAGCGATAAGCCGCTGTGCTCAGCCACAGGGGTGTTCCTGGTGGTCTTTGCCTGGGGAAGCTTTGACCGGGGCTAATACAGGACTTCCGGCAGTTTCCGCACGTGGTAGTCATTGTATCCGAGCAACTGGGATTTTTATCGTCCTCCGTCGTGTGAAAGGATGCAGAGCAAATCCTGACAAATGGCAAATCCTCATTCTTTTTTTTTTTTTAAAGACTTTCTGTGTTTGACAGAGAGATCACAAGTAGGCAAGAGAGGCTGGCAGAGAGGGGGATGCAGGCTCCCTGCTGAGCAGAGAGCCCAACGCGGGGCTTGATCCCAGGACCCTGAGATCCTGACCCTGAGCCGAAGGCAGAGGTCTTGACGCGGGGTTTAGATTTATAGAAAATTTGAGCAGAAAGTATTGCTTTCCCATATGCCCCACTTTGCCTTTCCTCTGGTGTGAACATCCCGTGTTCCTGGTACATTTGTTACCATGGGCGTTACCATGGTGATATCAATAGTTCTTTGTGGGCATTAGGGTTCACGGCACTGTCTTCCATGGGTTTGGACAGATGTGAAATGACATGTGTCCACCACTGTTGTGTCGGAGTAGTTCACTGCCCTCCACGTCCCCACCTTCCGCCTGTCCACACGTCCCTTCCTTCCCACTGAGCCTAACCCCACGACCGCCCATCTTCATGCTGTCTCCATAGTTTTGCCTTTTCCAGAATGTTGTAGAGCTGGAATCGTAGGGTTAACCTTTCCGGACTGGCTTCTTTCACTTAGTCGTTTGCATTTGAGATTCCTCCCTGTCTTTTCATGGCTTGGTAGTGTGTTCCTTTTCGGTGCTGAATAATATTCCCTTGCCTGCCGGTCCCACAGTTCGTTTATCCACTCACCTAGCGAGGGACATCTCGACTGTCCCAGGGTTTGGCAGTTAGGCATAAAGTTGCTGTATGCCTCCCTGTGCGAGGTTGTTGTGCCGACATGTGTCCCGCTCCCTTGGGTAGACACCAAGGAGCACGGCGGCTGGATCGTACGGGAAGAGCCTATCCGGTTGTGTCAGAAGTCATCAGAGTGACTGCGGAGTGGCCGGCCAGCTTCTCGGCTGCGTCCCCTCCTTGCTGGCACTCGGGGACGGCGGCGGCGTCTGGATGGGGGGCATTCTAGCCGGCGGGGGCTGGTGGCTCCTTGTTTTCATTCCCGGGTCCCTGACCGCGTGGGAGGGGGGGCATCTCTCCTTGTGCTCTTTGCCATCGCCGCATCTTGGGGGAGGAGTCTGTTTGGATCCTCTGCCTGTTGATGGAGTCCTTGTTGCCGAGCCTTGAGGCTCCTTCCTGTGTTTTTAGTACGCGCCCCTTATCAACTCGCATGTCTCGCAAGCAGCCCCTCCAGTCTCTGGCCTGCCTTTCCTCTCTCTCAGTGTCCATCCCACAGATCGGAGGTTTTGATTTGAGTGAATTCTGGCCATCAGTTCTGTCTCTCCTGGATCGTGGAGGTGGGGAGGGGGCGCAGGTACAGGTGACGGAGCCTGGGCTGCTGGGGCAGGGGTGTGTGTGTGTGTGGGGGGGGGTGTGGGTGTGTGTGTGTGGGGGTGTGTGTGTGTGTGTGGAGTGTGTGTGTGTGTGTGTGTGTGTGGGTGTGGGTGTGTCAAACTTGCGAGCACGGCTGGCAGTTTGGGCCTTTCAGGTGGTCTGTGTGCGCCAGGAAGGCAGGGCAGGCCGGACAGACAAGGGAGTCAGCTGGGGATTCCGGGTCGGGGGAGACGCAGGGTCTGAGCATGGGAAGGCCCACCGACCGGGATGGTGTGCAGCAAGAGGAACTCGGCCCGTCCCAGTGCTGCAGGCCGCGGGTCTCAGATCCAGGGGTCGTGGGGGCCACGCTCCCTCAGGGGTGTCCTTCCTGCCTCTCCTCGCTTCCGCTGGCTAGTCCTGGGTCTGGTAAGGACACAGGAACGGGATAGAGACCCGCCCTCTCCCGTGTGATGTCCTCCTAACTAATGACCTCTGCAGAGACTCTGGTTCCAAGGAAGGTCCAGGGCTCATGTAGCAAAGGCTTAGCAGTGGGACGTCCCGTTTCACAGTGCGGCAGGGTGGGGAGACCCTTGCCGGTGATGACGAGGGGGGCAGGCATGGCGGACGGAGCACGGGGCAGGGCCCTCCCTGCCAGGACGGTGGGACCCTGGATGCTGCAGGTTTGAGGCTGGGAGTCAGGGCCAGAGGGCAGGGTGGAGTGGGACAGGGGAGGGGTATGTGACAGAGACGAGACAGGAAGTTGGCTGCGGCAGCAGCCCGGAGGGGCTGCCTGGAGGAGAGCAGCAGAAGCAGGGTGCGGGAGCCTTTGGGGATTGGCCTGGACCAGGTCTCCTGCTCCCCGAGGGGCTGGGGTGCCGGCCTTTGTGCTGCTTGCAGACCTAAGGCGGGTGGGGGTCCGCGGAATGGAGGCGGTCGGAGGCCCTCCTGGGTCTGCTCCCTTTGCTCCCCCCTCTGGACACTTTCCCACAGTCATTTAGGGTTCCTGGGCCCAGTTCCCGCGTTGGGCGGGCAGCTGGTCCCCACACGTAACCCCGAGCAGCTCTCGGACCCAGCTGGGCCCACGACCTCTTCCTCGGGTCCTATTAATTTACACAGAACCCAGAGGAGCACGTTTCCCACTCGAGGCTGTGAATCAGCAGCCACTTGAATAGATGAGCTGCGCGGGGCGGGGGCCCAAACCACGGCTCTTCTGTCCCCCGGAGCTCAGCCGGGGTGGCTCCCACGGGGGGACGCTGTCTCAGTCGAAATGCCAAAAATCTGTCATCCCGGCTTTTCTTGGAGACTTCCTTACGTAGTCCTTTTTTTTTTTTTTTTTAAAGATTTTATTTATTTATTTGACCGAGAGAGACAGCAAGAGAGGGAACACAAACAGGGGCAGAGGGAGAGGGAGAAGCAGGCTCCCCGCCGAGCTGGGAGCTCGATGTGGGGCTCGATCCCAGGACCCGAAGGCAGACGCCTAACGACTGAGCCCCCCAGGCGCCCCTTCCTTGAGGAGTCCTGGTGGACTCGGTCTGATAGACTCCAGCGCGACCCCCGCCCCCGCCCCCCAGGTTGAGGTAGGGGTGGGGGGCACAGAAAGTTCTCCGGGCAGCCAGCCCCACCCTCTAGTCGCTGAAGGGCTTTCCAGCAATCACCTCATTAGCATAGCAAGACGACACCATCAATCTTCTAGGAAATTCCAAGGGTTTTAAGAGCTGCGGGCCACAAGCCGTGGGCAAGGCCACACTTGCATGACGGATATGTTTTGGTCACCTGAAGAATAAAATACATATATGTGTATTTTTAAGTGTATTTATTTTATGTAAGTCCTCTCTACACCCGCCGCGGGGCTTGAACTCAGGACCCCGGGACCATGACCTGAGCCGAAGGCTGACGCTTCCCTGACCGAGCCACCCAGGCGCCCCCACAATGCCTGTTTCTTACGCAGCCAGGATTCCGTGCGCCCGTGTGCTCCCCGATCGGCTGTGCCGCATAGCACCCCGCACGCGGTCGGGATGACCTTTAGTCTTCTCTCCGGCCCTCTAGCACAGTATTTCTGCAACTCGAAGCTCTCATCGCTTTGATCCTTTCATATCCACGCTTAGTATCTGCTGTGGCCTGAAGGCTTGTGTCCCCCCAGATCCCCAGGGGGAGGGTGTCAGGAGGGTGGGACCCCCACGAGAGGGACTAACACCCGGTAAGCGATCCCAGAGAGCTCCTCGCACCTGCCGCCGCACCGTGGTGGGCGTCTAGGAACTAGGAAGTGGGTCTTCACCGGACACGAGTCCACCAGTGCTCTGACCTTGGCCTTCCGGCTCCCAGAAGCACGAGTCAGGTCTGTCTGTAAGCCCACCATCTGTGGCATTCTGTGACAGCAGCCGGAGAGGACTGAGACAGGACCCGTTTCTCTGATGGGCTACGTGTGTGCGGGTCTCCACCCCCTGGAGCTGCTGTCCAGGGCCAACCCCACCCGGGGTCTGGACAGACCTGGACTTACACCTCCCAGCTGGGCTCTGCCGGCCTCTTATTCGACCGGCGCCTCTCGTTCTTGAATCAAAATCCTAGTCCCCCTTTTGCACGGCTTACGGGCTCCCTTGTGTCCCCCACAATTCATATATGGAAGCCCTGACCCCGAGGACCTCGGAGTGTGGCCTTATTTGGAGAAAGGGTCTTTAAAGCGTGTTTACGGTAAAATGAGGCAGTTAGTGTGGACTCTCATCCAATCTGACCCGTGTCCTTGGAAGAAAAAGAGGTTTGGGTACACCTTGACTCCCGGGGCAGGGGTGCACAGGGGCGCCGGAGGGGCCCTCCGCCAGCTGGGTGGGGGTGGGGCAGAGGCTGCAGAAACCCAGCCCTGCCCACACCTTGGGCTCGGACTCCCGGCCTCCAGAACCAGGTCGCCAAGTGCTGCCGAAGCTGTTCTATCCTGGGACTTGTTTTGGTGGCCCAGGCCCACCCAGTGCACTGACTTCTTACGGAAATTTAATGAGCTCGCCTGTGCCCGGTTGCCGCCCCCGTGACCTCATCACCGCTCAGCGCGGTTGTGTGTGTGTGTGTGTGTGTGTGTGTGCGCGCGCGTGTGTGCGCACGCGCGCGCCTCAGTAACAGGGCTGGGCTCTATTATCAAGTTTAAGTGGCTTTCTCGTTAAACCTCTTTCCCTGGGACGGGGAAGGGTCTGAGGTTGGGGGGTCTGACTCACGGGCCGGTAGAGCCCCTAGATCCCGTTACAGCCCGGACTCCGGAAAGCACGCTCCCGGGAGGGGCCATGGGACGGTGTGGGAGGGGGCGTTCTGGCGTCGCCACTGCCCATCCCGGCAGCGATCCGGCTGCTGCCGTCCCCAGATGGGTCCCCGGAGCGGGGCCCTGGTGGCGGTGGTGCGGGGGTGCAGGCACTGCCCCATCGCGTGTGGGGGGTGCTTCGTGGTCGTGCTGGAGGCCCCAGCGCCCCGCCGGCTGGTGTCTGAGATGCGGAGGGGGTTTTTTTGGGGGGGCGTGGAGGCAATTCCGGGACCCCATTCCTGAGTTCATTGGCGTCTCTGGCCCAGTCAGCAGCCAGTTCCCTCTGAGCTAATCTGCCAAATGGGGACGTTGCGGCTCCCCTCTCCCCGACCACCCCCCAGCCCTGCCTGCCCAGCGCCTTGTGCTTCCCCACCAGGGGAACCCAGAAAGTGGACGGTTGCTGGTTTCTCCGGAGCTGGTCACAGGTGAGTGCAACACCAATTTCTCCTTCCCCAAAAGAACCTTCTTTTTCCCCAAAGATGTAGGTGCCTCCCCCCGGGGCCTGGAGATGGGCAGCTGGCCAGGGGTGGGCTCCACTCCCCTCCCGCCTCCCCTGCAGGGAGTGGAAGGGCTGCTGCTGCCCCAACGCAGAGGGTCTGGCTCAGCCCCGTACCCGCCCACTCGCTCTGCCACGTCCAGGGTGGGGGGGAGCCCCAGCTGGAGAGTTGCCTCCAGGCCCCCAGTGTTCTTGGCCCCTGGGGGACCCGGACAGGTCTGGGTGCGACTGGCCGCGCCCCTGGCGGATGGCAGAGTGCCACGGTCAGTTTCCTAGCAGGTGTCTGAGCCGCCTTTACTAATTTTAGAGAGAGCACACACATTATTTTTTATTAAATAAATTATTTATTGACCCTCGCCAATAAGTGCGTGGACTAGTTGATCCAAATCTGAGAAACCAAGTTCGTAGGTTTGAATAACTATGTTAAATTCTTCACAAAACCTGTGGGGAGTCTCAGTCACTTCAGGAGCCACTTTTAGCTCAAAACTTGGCTTTAGTCCGGGGGACAGAAGAAACATGGGGTTTGATGGGATCCCGAGAAGACTTAACTGTTTTAACAGGCTCAGGAGAGGAAGGGTAGTGACCAGATTCGGAGGAAAGGGGGTGCTCAGGGAAAAGATGAGGGTGGGGTACACAGGAGGTGGGGATGGGGCAGAGGGAAGAGGGCACTAGAGATGGGGCCCGAGCAGCCAGTGGCTTCCACCAGGACGTCTGGTGACAAAGATGGGGGAGGGGAAAGAGCCTCAGAAGCTATTTTGACACCTTTTGATGGTTTGCTGGCCACAGTTATTTATCTTTGGCCACAGTTATTTTATTTCATTTTATTTTATTTTTCAAAACATTTCATTTACTTGAGGGAGACAGAACACAAGCTGGGGAGAGAGGCAGAGGGAGAAGCAGGCTCCCCACTGAGCAGGAAGCCCAACGTGGGGCCTGATTCCCTGACTCACCGGAAGCAGACTCCTAACCGACTGAGCCACCCAGGCGCCCCCCCACAGTTATTTTAGGAACAGTATTTTGCAAAGAGCCAAAGTTAGAATCCTGAGAACATTTGGAAGCCTCGGGTACCAGTTAAAGTGGATATCCATTCACTTCTTATTGTTTTGCAACCACAACTTTCTCATTTGAGTAAAACAAGTTTGGGGGAGATGGAAAGTTCCACAGAAGGGCCACTGAAGTTCTCCGTCTCTTTGGTTCAGTCCACTTAGTTAGACATGCACACGAGCGGGGGCCCAGTTTATACAACTTGAAAGGAGGTGATGCCCGACAAGCATTTTGATGACTGAGATCCCATTTCTTAGAGGCTTTTCTCTAGAGGAGAAAGGAAAATGTCCCAAAGAACACCGTTTCAACAGGAGTCAGACCAAAGGCCAGTGCATTTCCAACAGGCCTGGATCCGAGAGGAACAGCCCAGTTCTTAGAAGGAGCTGGAACAAAATCCAAACGAGTTGTCTGAGACGAGCCCCTAACACAGGACCCCATAGGCCCTGATAGGACAAAACTGACCCTCCAGCTCAGCATGGGGGAGAAGGCAGTGAGTGCAGTGGGCTTTGTGGGACCCGCACCTGTTTCCCAGCAGGTGGGCAGGTGGGGTCTTCTCGGGGTCCATGCATGATCACCAAGGAACTTGACCCTAAAAATAAAACGGCCAGTTATTAGTCAGCAAAACTGGGTTCATCTGGGAATAGCAGAGAATTATAATATGGGACACACAAGCCACAACCAAACCACAGGCAAGTCTGGGGAAGGAAGGGAGGGCTGCTCTTTTATAGAGAAGATGTGGGCGGGGCCTTTGCAAAGACAATGTCCATTGGAGCAGGCTGGGGAATTCCACATGTTGTGGCTTCTCATTGGCTAAGGTGGGGCTGTTTCTCATTGGCTGGGCTGTGTCTCTCATTGGCTGGACGCTGGCTGTCTCTCATTGGCTTGCTTGTGACCATCTCTCGTTGGCTGGGTTCTGACCATCTCTCGTTGGCTGGGCTGTTGCTGCAGTCCCAGCTAAAGTAGTGTGAACTCACAGGGTGTTGGGCTCACTCCCTGGCCTGCCTCGAGGACCAGGGTGGGGGCGAGGGCTCCCCTTGCTGGCCTCCATTTTAATAAGGCTTGCTTTTATTAGTTGTCACTCCCTGTTTATAACTGAGTAACATTCCAGTGTATGGATGGATACATTTGTTTATGCAATAGCTGATGGCCATTTGGGTTGTTTCGACTTTAGGGGCTATTGTGAATGTGCTACTGTGAACAGGCATGAACACGTTTTTATGCCGACATGTTTTCATTTCTCCTGGGTCCTGGCTTGGAATTCTTGTGGGTATGTATCTGGGAGCGGAATTGCTGGGTCTTGTCGGAACACCATGTCTGACTTTCCATGCAGAAAGAACTGTTTCCCAAAGGGTCGCACCATTTATACACTCACATCAGCTGTGTGCAAAGTGCTCCAACTTCTCCGTGTCCTGGTCGGTGCTTGTTACCATCAGTCTTTTTGATAATACCCCTCCCAGGGCGTGTGAAGTAGCGTGTTGTTATAATTTTGCATTTCCCTAATTAATAATGATGGCAAGCATCTCTACGTCTGCTTGTTAGCAATTCATATGTCTTCTTTTTTTTTTTTCTTTCTTTCTTTTTTTTTTTTTTTTTTTGAGAGACAGAAAGTGAGAGAGAGCATGAGAGAAGAGACGGTTAGAGGAAGAAGCAGACTCCCTGTGGAGCTGGGAGCCCGGTGTGGGACTCGATCCTGGAACTCAAGGATCATGACCTGAGCTGAAGGCGGCTGCTCAACCAACTGAGCCACCCAGGCGCCCCCATATGTCTTCTTAGGAGACATATCTATTAAAATCTATTGCCCATTTTTCATTTGTTTTGGTCTTTTTATTTTTTAAAATTTTTTGAAGATTTATTTGAGAGAGAGAGAGATAGCAAGCACATGAGCTGAGGGAGGGGCAGAGGGAGAGAATCTCAAGCAGACGCCTGGCTGAGCGGGGAGCCCAACGCAGGGCTGGATAGCAGGACCCCGGGATCATGACCTGAGCCAAAACCAAGAGTTGGACACCCAACTGACTGAGCCAACCAGGTGTCCCTGTTTTGGTCTTTCTGTTGTTAAGTGTTGTTACTTTTTTCCAAGACCTTAAATATGTTTTTTTGGTCCATTGTATTTTAGAGCGGGGGGAAGAACTTAAAATCAAGGAGGCAGGGCCCCTGGCTGGCTCAGTCAATAGTGCATGTGACTCGTGATCTTAGGGTCATGAGTTTGAGCCCCACGTTAGGTGCAGAGTTGGCAAAAAAAGCCAACTTCTAAACAGGATATTTTTGGAGAAAAGATGTTCATTGGCATGTGAATGGTAAGATTCACCATGGGGCAGATCCTTTGTCCTTTGCTGTTGGAGAAGTCAGTACCAGAAGTGAGGGAAGAAGCAAAGGAGCAGGAGGGAAATGAGAGAGACATGGCTTTTGTTCTAGACGTGTTGTGTGTCAGGAGAAAGTCTGTGAAAAGCCTGAATCGGGGGGAAACGAACACAGACTTTTCCTGTCGGAGGCCAGCGGGCAGCGCCTTCTGGCTTGCCGCCGCGTGTGTCTGGGGCAGCTGCGCGGCTGTGCCCCGCACCCTGAGACCAGCCACAGTCTGTGAGGTCGGGCCTGGCTGCGTTCCAACACAACTTCGACCGAAGGAGGCAGTGGGTCAGATTTAGCGTGCAGGCCGGCCTTCGCCAGCTCCACCGTAAACCTGACTCAGACGTCTTTTTCTGGAACATTCCCACAAGTAAACATTTCCACAACATTCCTTGGACTGAAAAGAGTCTTCGGGAGAGAAATCAGGAGTAAACGGTGACCCAAAAGCCAAGCCCTGGGATGGTCGTGAGTGTGATGGCTCCTCCCGGTGAACCGTCCCGCACCCCCGGGATGGGGGGAGCTTGGCCCCAGAGCACAGGCGGGGTTCAGGCCGCGGAGCCCCACCAACAGCTGGGTGGGGACCCAGCAGCCACCATTCCTCCCTTGTCAGCAGATGCAGCGGGGGCACGTGCGGGATGGGGAGCCCCCAGAAGGAGCGCAGATCTCTTGAGAGCTGGGGTCACGGCGCGCCCCCCCCCTTGGGGACGTACGTGCTCAGGGGACTGAGCTACCAGGCGGCCCCGTTTTCCACTTGTAATGCCCCGTCCTGCATTGACCCCACTCTCGCTGTGCTGAGGGCACGAGGCTGAGCCATCGTGGTCTCATCCATGGCTGTGCACAGAGTCGCTGGTCCAAAGGGACACACTGGCATCGTGAGAAACCATTTGTTCTCCTCACCTCCCTCTGACGCATTGGTGAGCAAGGGACCCCCCCACCCCAAGGTCACAGGCACAACCAACACAGGGCACCCAGCACTGGGCAGACGCGACCCAAAGTCATTTATTCATCCTGTGGACTCACAGTCTGGGGGAGCAGGAGCCCCCAGGTCCCTCGGGCCCTGCGGGGGACGCACTCGGGGACAGAGAGACCACGGGGGCTGCGGGAGGCGGGCTTCGCAGCGACATGGCAGTGGCGACCCTGGTTCCCGGGGTGGATGAGCTTGGCTCATCGGAATGATTCTGAGGCTGCAGGGGCAGAAGCAGGAGCCATGACCCACCCCTGGGGAGCAGGCTTGGGGCTCGGGGACTACATGGTGGGAGCAGAGTTGGGACCTGGACCCCTCTTCGTGGCTGAGTGACCTTCCCGCGGGTGGTGGCTGCGCTGTGCGCATTTCTTCACTCCTCTTCAGCCTGTGAATCCCGCCGCAGTGGACCCTGACCTACAGGCATCTACTGGAACCCCATTTCCAGCTCCTGTGGGTGCACACCTACCCCTGGAGTTGCTGGGTCACAGGGTCATTTTATGTCTAAGCGCTGGAGGAACCACTGGACATTTCCGCAGCCGCCTTGCCCCTTTCCGTTCCCACCGGCCCTGGGCGACCCTTCCAGTTTCTGCACATCCTCACCAATGTGCGCTCCTGGCCTTTGATTTTCTGTATTCTGATGCTTCTGCATCTGGGGCCCCTCAGGGGTCACTGAGGACACATCGGGGACAACTTGTCCACAGCACATCTCCTATATGGAAATCAGCCAATCCAGAGCCCGCCCCCGCCCCTCCTCTATGGGGCTTTTGGCCTTGGGCCACTGTCCCCAGGATTCCTACACCCCAGACGGGCTGCGCTTATTTCCGCTAGTCTGTCCTCACCCCTGCCTTGCCTCCCTCTTCCCAAAGGAACCACAATAAACACTCTTTCCCACATTCCCCCCCTTCTCCCTGTCCTCCCGACGGCCACTGGTGCTCTCCCTGTGTGGCCGTCTGTGGCCGGCAGCCGCGAGTGACTGATGACCTTCTCGTGGTAAGTTTGGTGGTGGACGGCGAGCAGATCGGGGCGGCGATGGTTTCTCAGGGCATACACTGTCGAATGGTAGGTCCCACACCCGACCGTGATACCACGTTCTGTGTCAGCAGAGAAGCAGGTCCCCACTGAGCAGGGAGCGGGAGGCGGGACTCGATCCCAGGACCCCAGGATCAGAACTGGAGCCCAAGGCAGCCGCTCAACTGACTGAGCCACCCAGAAGCCCCATTAATTACCTCTTTAAAGACCCCCTCTCCAAGTATTCTTACATTTGGAGGTCCTGGAGGTCAGGACTTCCACATATAAGTAGAAGCTGGGACACAGCTCATTCCCATAACACTATACGAATGCTAAGATTTACAGAACTGCCAAAATAAAATCAATTGTAGTTATAATACTTACAGAATAAGAAGCCATACAACATGTGGCTTGTGTTGGATCTTGGTTAGGACACCCATCTCTGAAGAACATTTTGGGGATAATTAAAGTAAATATAGATTTAGACTAGATATAAAGAAATGATCATCTTGTTCATGGTGATAACGAGATGTTGTCTATGTAGTTTGTTTGTTTTTTTTTAAGATTTTGTTTATTGGACAGAAAGATAGAGAGCCAGAGAGCACAAGAGGAGGGAATGGCCAAGGATGAGGGAGAAGCAAGCTCCCCGCTAAGCAGGGAATCTGACACGGGTCTCAATCCCAGGACCCTGAGACCATGACCTGAGCTGAAGGCAGAGGCTTTAACCCACTGAGCACCCAGGCGCCCCTTAGCATTTTCTTTAGAGAACTTGTGTTTATAAACCCTTTCTCTGTTCTTTGAAATGTAAATAAACCTCCGTTAAATCCACCAGGAGTCTTTGCTGGGAGCTATCACTTTGAAATGCGGTCATGGCGGGGTGGGGGTGGGGGTTCCTCCAGTTTGTGGGGAGGGTGGGAGCTTAACCTGCTGTGGGGGCCCCCCTCTCAGTCGCAAAACCACCTGTCACAAAGATAAGTTTGGTTTTTTTCTTTGCATAAAGCTGATTAACTAATACAGAGGGTTACCCAGTTCCCAGGCGGCTCGAGGAGGCCCAATTGTATGACCAAGGCTATTGGTTTCTGTCCCGTGAACACTGGTGATGGGCTCAACTTGAGACCATGTATGTCACGACTCGCCTCTGCTTGGCTATGTAAGTGGGAGAGATTTCTTTCTGTCTTTGCAACCTCCTAGAGGACTGTCTGGGACGCAGGTCACATTCTGGTTTAGTGCTGATTCAGAAATAAAACTGTTTTCTTTCTCTCCAAGCTTTGTGAGGGGTTTTCCAGGATGGCAGGAGGCTTTGCATTCAATTATATTTCCCCAACAGAGAGTAATATTTGAGCAGCCAGAGTTTGGAAATAAGCCCAGCATATATTTAGAGAGAACTGGTTCATCAGTTTCTATCAGTTTCCACCCCTTTAGGAAGATCATGAAAGTCATCAATTGAGATGGGAAGCTGTAGGATTTATTTCTAATTGAATCAAAAAAGCAAAGTGTATTGCCATGTATTACTTTTTTTTAATAACAAAGAAAGCCAAACGGGAGGTGAACTTGTTACTTTTTACATAAACACTGACCAGAGGTACAAGAAACCCAAGGATATACTCCCAGCAAGTCTTAGGTTTCTAAATCTCAGGCAGAATTTTTTTTTCTATGTGATGCTCATTAGTAACACAAAGAAAAAAATATTTAATTTATAATTCAAATGTGATTTATTTTTAATTAGAAGTCCCTTTTCTACACAGGAAATCATTCTCAAATATGTTGCTCTTGTTAAAAATGAAACAAAGGACCCAAATGGAGTCACTGGTGCCAAGTCCCCCATGAGCACACTGAGACTTAACACCTAATCAAACTGCAGTTTTGGCTTCTCCCAGTCACTGTCATTGCCTGGTCAGCACCGGTGAAATAACCTGCCAGACAGACCCCCCTTTTCCCCCAAAGGAAGGGGACCTTGCCTGAAACAATCCGGCTGTTGCTAGAAACTTCTTTTTCTCATCCCCTTCTGCGTGTAAAAGCTTTCTACTATACAGCTCCTTGGAGCTCCTTTCCATCTGCTAAGACTGGACATCGCCTGATTCATGAATCATTAAATAAAGCTAATTACATATTCAAATGTACTGAGATGAATTTTGTTTTTAATGCCCCGAACACTCATTTCTATGAAAGTGAATAACAGCTTTCTGCAAAACAGAGAAAATGAATTTTTATAACTATGTTTGGAGGTATAATGGTCAATGACGCCGAAGTCTGTATCTTCTCTATGCAAAACTGGGGGATATTTTTTGAAATGAGCAGTCGTATTAAATGCTGCTGCTCATATATTAACGGTTTCCGGTCCCACATAAATTATTTCGGCTCTTACTGCTTTTAAATCTGTTAAAATAGCAACCAGTTGCCTTCGAGATATCACAGCCTTTTATATTGCAAAATTCTCTAGAGATACACTCAGAAACGAACCCCCAAACATTTCCTTGTAGGGTATGAAGAAGATTTAAAATGAAGAAGGCATCCCTAAAAGAGTCACTCAAAAAAAAAGTCGGAAGCACACTGAGGAAGCAGGATCTACGCACATCTCCCGTTTCAAGGTTTAGAACACCATGAACTTTTGACTTTGTCGATTGCCGTTGGTCCAGCTCCCGGAACACGTCTTCCTACTGGGGACTGAAATAGAGATAATAGAATGCCTTTTAGCCCAAGAGCCAATCACGTATTAGAGAGTCCGTTTCAACTCTGCCAGCACCAATCATAATTCTTTCAAAACAACTTACGTAACCTTGTGGTTTTTTTTTTTGCATTTATAAGCCTGCACTCTTTGCTAACAGTTTGGAGCACGCTTTGGATTTTGACTCTGTCTCCCAGACGGTGATGCCCAAGAACCCCCAAAATGGCTTTAGTTGCCTTGTAGTCTCTGTGGTCTTGGCTGGAAAGCGGAAAAGGCACATCTGAGAATTCTGGGGTCCTGAGCCAGGCTGGAGAGCTGGGGGGTGAGGGGAGTATTGGGGTCCTTGATCAAAGGAACGAGACCGATACAAAGCGAAGGTCAAGCCAAGCTTTATTTCGGGCCAAGCATCGAGAATCACACTGATGGGTCAGGGCCGTCTCTATGCAGAGAGCGACCCCGCCTAGTTTCACAGGCTAATTTTTATAGGGCAAAACCATAAACCACAAGCTGACTGTGAGCACGTAGCTGCCAGGGGCTAATCTTTATCTTTATTGGTCAGAAACAGGGAGGTTAAGGGAAGTTACGTATGTGCTTTGTACTGATTGGACGTCTCCATCTGACCTGACTCTGGCCTTCACTCTTGTTTTTCTGGGATCTGTTATCAGGAACTAGCAGACCACATTTTACTGGTCTCCTGGACTCGTTTTTCTGAGTAAATTCCCTAGACTGACTCAGTTTCTTTAAAGCCAGGTCA
>CM052799.1:1668302-1795408 GCA_028533885.1 Nasua narica | reverse complement strand
GAACCAATCAGAGTGCAGGTGCCCGGGGCGCTGTCCAATCAGGGCGCAGGGCCCGGAGCCCCGTCCAATCAAGGAGCAGGGCCCCGAGCGCCGTCCAATCAGGTCGGGGGAGGGCGCCCTCCAGCCGCGTGTCCCTCGCTCCGACGCTGCCCCCGCCTGTGCGCACCTGCCCCGCGCGGCCGCGGGCGTCTTGTCCTCCTCGGTGTCGCAGGCCCCGTTCGCACAGCCGCGGGCTGGACGCAGGGACAGCCCCGAGTGGGAGCGCGAGATGGTGAGTGCGCGGGTTTGGGCGGAGCCCGGAGAGGCCGCCTGGAGCTGTCCAGAACCGGCCGGGGGTGGCACCGCCCCGGGGGTCGCGACTCGAGTCAGTGCCCTCGGCCGGGGGTGGGGTCGCAGCGTCCTGTCCCCTCCCCCTGGCCCGAGCCGTGTCCTCCCCTGGGTGGGGGTCCGAGGGAGGGCGGGAGGGCCCCAGCGGAGAGGTCAAGGGCTGGGGGGCGGGAGGAGGCGTCCGTGGCCGGGACCCCCTTCCCCCTCCACCCCCCCCAAGTCTGTGCCTGGTTAGGGACGCCTGTTCCTGCTGAAAAACAACATTCAGCCGAGTAGTGGGCTTGATTCCGTGATTCCCGCATCGGGCCGCGTGCCATCTCGCGGACAGAAAGGAGCTCAGAGGGGCTGCGCAAAATGAAAGACTTTAACGGGGCCCAGGGGTGGGAGCAGGAAGTTGGGAGAGCGAAAAAGTGGATGGGTCGCGGCAGGTCCCCTTGGTCCCCTTGCGGGATGGCCGGGGTCTAGCAGCCAGAGGACCTCGCTGCTGCCGACCAGCCCATTCCTGACGGACGGGTTTAAGATTCCATTGCTGGGAGAGGCCGAAACTGCCGTTAAGTTAACTCTTGGTTCGGTCGCAGGGAGCTGAGTATGAGGGACTCCATTTAGGGTCTGTTGTCTTGTTTTTAACGTTGCAATGACTGCCGCAGGAGGGACGAGTCTGGGAGACCCCCAGCACCTCCATGAGACAGAAACGGGGCAGTGCTCTAAGAGGAGGAGTGGCCTCTCTGTGCTCAGAGCTCCCTCGCCCAGGTGGGCAGTGGCTTGTTCTGCTTCTCAGTACCTGTTGGGATCAGGTGGGGATGGGGAGGCAAAGTCGGGGTCAGGTGTGGGCGGGAAAGGGCGGTTGCTGGGCACCGGTCGCACCGGTGTCCAATGAAACCTGCGAATTGAGGGAGGAGAGATTTGCATTAAGAAAAATGAGGGCGAAGGCTGGGGGGTGGGGACTGTGGCGCTGGGGCAGGGGGCTAAGTCTGTAGGGCCCAAGACCGCCAGAGTCTCAAGAGTTGTGAAGAAGGGGGTGTTCCTTTCTAGAGAGGAGTAAGGAAAAGCAGGCATGACCGGGGGTTCCCTCAGCTGAGGCCAGCCTGACCAGGGGAGGGGCTGTCTGCGGCTCAGACAGCCGGCAGGCCCAAGGTCGGGGGTGGGAGGAAGGAGGAAAGCCAGAGCAGCGTTGGAGGAGCCAGCATTTTGTGGCCACGGGTCCGTGGGGAACAAGCAGCTGAGTGAATCGCAGATGAGGCACAGAGTGCGGATTTGGGGGCAGGGGTCTGTGCCCGGCCCTGGGGCGGATGACAAGAGGGACTTCCCTGTGGGTCCTGTCTTGGTGGAAGGGGGAAGGGGCCCTTTGTGCAGCCTGCTGTTTTCCACACCCCACAAGGTGGGGGAGGGGTGCCTGTCTCCTCCAGGATGTTTGCCCAGGAGCTCAGGGCTCAGGTGTAGCCCGCCTGTGCAGCCTTGTCCCTGGCTAGCTCGGCCCGGACCGGACAGCTCGCTCTCGGGCAGCCCCACCTTCGGCGGCTGGAAAAAGCCTGAATGCTTTCAGCCTCCTTTCTTCCCCTCGAGCATGGAGGGTGGTCAGTGGGTCACGTCTTCCTTTTCCTGCTGACTCGTGTCATTCTGGGGCTTATCCAGAGAATGTCCCCTCGGGGAAAAGTGTCTCAGTCCAGAAAGTGTCCCTGTTCATTAGGTTTGGAGGGAATATGCGGGGGGCTCCCCCCCTCATGCCAGGTGGGTGGAGGCATGGATTAAAGGGTTCATCCAAATGCTCGTGAGTATTCCCTGCAGGGTGTGGAGTTGGGACACTGTGATCCGGACCCACTTCCGGTTAACAGCTGATGGTCAGAGACACATGGACGTTCAGGGAACTGAGATGTGATGAGTTCTGACGTATGATTTGTTATCATGAGGATAAAATTAAGGGATAACTGTTTTGTGAAAGATGTGAACGAGTTCCACTCATGAAAAACCATAAACGTGCCCAGGAACTTCCCTTCCCATTTTATCCTTGAGCGCCGGGTGGAAGGGGCAATTCTGCTCGTGGCCGCTCACACCCTAGGTTGGGGTCTTTGTCCTGTTTAAGTGACCCAGGGTGCTGGAAGCAGGTGCCTCACCGGGGCTGGGGCAAGCCGCACCTGCAGCTGGGCCTGGTGGGAGGTGAGGGAGGGGGCGGGGGGTCCTGCTCCCCTGGAGGAGACCTCCAGCCCCAGGACCGCTGGGGAAGGAGCTGGTGATGCCCGGAGGAGCCGCAGAGCAGGGAACAGGAGAGACGCCTGCCGCCGTGCGGGCTGAGCTGGGGCCGCCCAGGGCTGTGCCCCGACCGTCGTTGGCTTCAGCCGTGGAGTTGGTCGAGTTAAGTGGGATTTCTGGAAACTGAGGAAGTCTGTGAGGGGCAGGCACAGGGAAGGCTCCTTGGGTTCAAGTGCTGTTGGAAGGGTTGATGAAGGCAGAGCCTATAGGGGTCAGAACCGGACTTGGAGGGTTTCCTCCTTGGTGAGAATTGGGACCCTGGAGGAGGGGCTGTAGCCACACGAGGGGGGAGGACAGGGTGTGCGGAGCTGTGGCATTCTGTCCCCTGGGGGCTCGTGGCCCCCTCCCCCCTTCCCTGGCAGCGGCCATCCCGGGCTAGTGTCAGCGGGGAGAGCTTGGTTCCCATCACAGGACCAGCCTGACCCTTTGCCGCGGGCTTTCCTGTGCGGTGTGGCGGCCGGGCCCCTGATCCCAGCGGCTCACCCTTGCTGCTCCTCCCGGGTGTGTCCTGGACAGGCTCTTGCTGCCCAGAGAGTCCAGCGTGGGCCACACGACCATCGTCCTTGGGCCCTATTTGCAATAGGCTCTTACATTCTCGAGTGTTAGCGAACTCCCCGCTCAGGGCCTTGTGGGGCGTGGGGTCCCCAGCCCATCCTTTGCTGGCGGCGGCACTGCGGCTGTCGTCAGTCTTGGCTGAGTGTGAACCACAGTGAATGCTGACACGCGGGGCAAACGTGCTGTCGGTGGTGGAATAGTTAAAGTTGCCCAGCAGACGGGGCGGCGGCCTGTGCGTCCCCGCCGGCCGGACACCTGTCACCCTGACCCGGGAGCCCTCCGGCTCCGCTTTGTCCAGCTCGGGGGCGGGCCGGGATCTGCTGGGGGTCACACGTGGGTCGCTCGGATCCCCGCTTCAGTGGAGCTCGGTCATCCGTGGGATTCCGCCTTCTAGGGAAGCGTCGCCCGCGCGCTGTCACCTGTAACCCGCGCGGCTGCCTAAGGGTTTCTTCCCGCTCCCTCGCGCTCTGTGCACGGCCGGCTGCTTCCCGTCTGTGTGTCGTCGGTGGTGTCCAGGTCAGGGGGTAGCGTGCCTCCCCGTGTCCGCGGGTTTCAGTACCCTTGCGCGTCCGCGCCCTTCCCGTGCGGACCACCCTTCTGCTCCCTGCAAAGCCCCTCCCGGCACTCGGGCCCACGCACCCCTGCTGGGTCTTCCCCTGCCGTGTTCGCCTTGTTTCCGCGACAGTGAACCCTTGGCACTGGCTCGGGTCCGTGCAT
The DNA here is from genome assembly GCA_028533885.1 of Nasua narica. NCBI lineage: Eukaryota > Metazoa > Chordata > Mammalia > Carnivora > Procyonidae > Nasua > Nasua narica. Next base: position 1,791,562 of record CM052799.1, on the reverse strand, counting down.
GTGACAAGGGAAACGGCCCCCCGTTCCCCGCAGATCAGCAGGCTTCCCTGGCCCCGTGGCCGCGCCTCCCGGTCGCTGCGCATGCCCCCGGCCGCACCTGCCGCCCCTTCCCCAAACCCGGGGCCTGAGCGAGCATCCCGCTGTTTTCTGACCGGGTGTGCGCCCATCCCTCTGTCAGTGCCAACTGTTCTGATTACTAATGAAAAATAAAACTGTCAGTTGCTTTACCGCCCGAACCGGGTTCATTCTGCAGTTGCAGAGAATTGCAGTTCTGAGCTTGTAAGGTCATGAAACCACAGGCAGTTTGGCGCCCGGAGGGGCGGAGGGGCGGAGGGCTCAGGCGCAGAGGAGAGGAGGGGCGGGGGTGGCTGCGAAAACCCAAAGGTCTGGGAGGAAACTGGGAGTGGGAGGCCTGGGGGGCTCTTCATCGGCTGGGCAGCGGTGGAGGTGGGGGGGAGCTGGCTTCCTCCCCGGGACCGTGGAGCCCCAGGGGAAGTCCTGTAGACTTGCAGGGAGCTGGGCTTCCTGCTGGACCCCCAGTGAGGACCAGGGCGGACCCGAGGGCTCCCCGTCCTGGCCCGCCTCCCCCGTCGCTGTCCCGTCCACATGTGGCGTGCGGGGCCGGAGGGTGTGCTGGGGGTCTCAGTGTGTCCCCCGCATCCAGAATCCCTTCCCTGCCGTGTGGCTGCACGAGGGTCGGGCGCAGATCCTGACGGGGGCCCTTGCAGCGAGGTTGGAGAGAACTGGAGGTGTCTTTTCGGGGGGGGGCAAAATCTCCGGGTGTCTGGGGTCCTGCTGCCGTCGTGCCCCCTGGGCCGGGCTGTGGAGACGGCTCGGGGGTTGGGAAGAGAAGCCACTGGTCCTTCCCAGTATCGAAGTCGATCTGGTTTCGTCGGTGGAGGGTGGAAGGAGGCGGGTCCAGCGCCCTGGCCGTCCTGTGAGGTCTCGGTGCCGGGGGGTGCAGGGGCTCCGGGGGAAGGGGCGGGCGTGAGGTTCAGAAGAACTGACCGCAGGCCTTGCGGACTCGGGGTGTGGGGGGATCCCGCCACAGCTTGTCCGCTGGGTCTCAGTAGTGACACGAGTAGTTCCGCGAAGCCCCAGGACCGGGTGGTGCGCACAGTGACCGTGTAAACCCGACCAAAGTCAGCAGAGCTGCCGAGGCCCCGGGCTGGTAACGTGGGCGCGCGGATCCTGGTGCCGTGTGAGAGCTGTCCCCGGGGAGGGACAGTGCTTACTCAGAGGACCGCAGGCACAGGCCACACGATGGCCTGTCTACGCCGGAAGGCTCGGTGCACTGAGGAAACGTGTAAACTGTGGCTGAAACCTACTCCTCTCCCGACGGAGGCGGCCGTGTGACGTCCGTTCGCGCAGACAGGCATCCTGGGAACACAGGCGCGCAGGTGGGACCTGGCAGGTGCGCTTTGTGGCTCCGGGAACACGTCTGCTCTAAGATTTGTTACTGGGGCAACAACTGTGTTGTTTCAGGCCTGCGGGTTCATGACGCCCAGTGGTGACGCGTGGGGACTGTGGGGTCCCCGATGGGGCCAGATGGTTTTTACGTCCAAACCAGACTGGACTAAGGGGCACTTGATGTCCAATATTGTTTGTCCCCCTCTGGAGCCGGCCTTTGGGTATCTCTTATCAATTTTCTAAAACATCATTGGGGGAAAACAGATGTTTGCCTATGGTTTCCTAGAGCAGTGTTTCATTTTTTGTTCTTGTTTTTTGGTTGTTTTTTTTTTCAGAGAGGGAGAGAGCGAGTGGGTGTGTGCGAATGTGGGGGCGTGGGGAGGGGCAGAGGGAGAGAGAATCTCAAGCACGTCCCATGCTCAGCACAGAGCCCGACCCTATGATCATGACCTGAGCTGAAATCAGGAGTTGGGGGAGCCCCCCAGGGGCCCCTGGAGGCAGGACCCTTCCCAATGCCAGAGCAGACAGTTAAAGTCCAGCATTTAATACATTTGGGACATAGGTGCCGTTTTTCATTGATCCCCATTGGAGGCAGGAACACCTGTCTCCGTAGTAGTCAAGGTCATGAGCTCCCTGACGGGCATGCGGACTCCCAGGAACACCTGTGGTCTTGCCCGTGGGGAGGGGACAGAGGACAGAGTAAGTGCAGGTGACGCCCCGCGTGGAGCTGAAGGAGCGGCTCAGGGCCTTCCGGGGACCCGCGGTCGCGTGCCCAGCGCGACATGGACCGCTTTCAGTTTCCATTTATTTTATCTTTATTTTTATGTGTGTACGTATCTATTTAATCTCTGTATGCACGACCTCACCGCTCGAAACCGCGAGTCGCCCCGTCTGACCCAGCCACAGGCTCTCCTCCCGCTTCCAGTGAATCAGAACCATCGGTAAACCATGGAAACCGCATCAGTGAGGTGCTTCCTGCGGGTGACACGGAGGTCAGAGGGTGAGCGGTCGGCGTCCGGCAGTCACGGGGGGTTCACGTGGGTCCAAATGTCCCAATTGATCCCACGCTCCGTGTGCGGATTCTGAGTGCGAGAGAAGTGCAGTTTTTCGTTCGGGACGTCATGGCCTTTCAAGGCCCAAAGCTGTAGCAGGTGGATTCTGTCTGCCCGCGAAGAGGTCTGGGAGGGGAGCAGAGAATGGGGCCATCTCTGCGTCGGGACAGAGTAGAGCCTGCGAGACTTTCCATCACTCCGATTGGCTTTTCAGCGAGGGGCGCTCCCCGAACCGGGGCCGCTTGAGAGCAGGCGCTTGGGCGTCCAGCGTGTAGCTCCGGGATCCGCAAGGACAGAGAGGGTCCTTCCCCCTCTGGAGGGAGGTTCGTCCAAGCCCATCAAGAGGGAATTGGGGAAGAGCCCCTGTGGTCGGTGGGATCGAGGGGGGCCGGGGCTCCGGGCACCTGGGGCGTCGAGGCTGCTTACAGTCTTTCCTCAGCCCTTCCGGCTTTGCAGCCCTGGTGCCGACCGCAGGCTTCTGGGTTCCTGGGGGCCCTCAGCTGCCGGGGCCGAGAGGGGCGAGTTCCAGCTCTGTCTTGCGTGTGGGGCGTGCGCGAGCTCGTTTCCCAGGGGAGCCACCCACGCGGTGGACCCGGGCTCCCCTTCCGTCCTGGTGCTTTTAGTGAGAAGGAAGATCCGCTCCGCCCGTGAGCTGCTGCCTGGGCAGAGTCCGCGTGCGAAGACAGACCCCGAGTGGCGTGGAGGACGCGCCGGAGTCCCTTGCGTTGGCGCCGTGCGGGTTCCCCGGGCCTTTGTGCGGGGCCCTGGCCGCTGTTGGCCCGCAGCGTTAGGAGAGGATGCTGTAGTTGCTCGGGAGGGGTTCCGGCGAGTGCTGGGGGTCTTTCCAGAAGCGAGGCGTCTGGTCCTCTGTCTTGGGTCAGTGCCCCCCTCCCCCGGCCTGGCCCGCACCAGCGCGCAGGGGAATCGTGTGTGTAAACTGGGAAACCCGCGCGGTGAGATGAGAAGCTGTGTTCGCTTCTTCAGCAAGATCCTGGGGGGGTCTCAGTCCCTTGGGACACTTGTGCCTCAGTCCCGGGGACAGGGGACATTTGAGCGGGCTTAGAGCTTGAGAAGCCTTCTCTTTAATGGGGCTGGGGTTTAATAGGCTGAGGTAAGGAGGGAGCAAGGATGGGGTCGGAAGGGCAGCCGTCCGCAGTTTCTAGGCAGGTGGTTGGGGACAGGGTGGCTGGGACAGGGCGGCCGCCGCGGATCTGTGGCCCCCGAAGCCGGGCAGACAAGAAGATGCCTCAGAAGCTATTGGTCTTCCTTCGTTTGCCTCAGTTAATTTCAAATAGTCTTTTTTTTTTTTAAGATTTTATTTATTTATTTGACAGAGAGATCACAAGTAGTCAGAGAGGCAGGCAGAGAGAGGGGGAAGCAGGCTCCCCGCTGAGCAGAGAGCCCGATGCGGGGCTCGATCCCAGGACCCTAAGATCATGACCTGAGCCGAAAGTGAGGCTTTAACCCACTGAGCCACCCAGGTGCTCCAATTTCAAATAGTCTTCTGTAAGGAGGCCCACTTGGCTTCCTGAAATTATGTGGGAGTCTTGAGATACCAATTAAAATGTGTATCAAATTCTGTGTTTTTATGTTAATAAAAAAAATTTAAAAATAATACATTATATGTTAATAAAAAAAATTAAAAAAAAATTCTGTGTTTTGGAATCAAGACTTCCTAATTTAATTATCAGTAAAACAAGTTTGGGGAGATTGAGATTGGAAGTTCCGCATAAAGGCCATCGTAGTTTTATTTTTTTTAATTAATTTTTTTCGTAGTTTTAAATTACATCTAGTTCATTTGGTTAAATTCTTAGCAATGCACTTCAGGAGAGACTATGGTTTTTTTTGTTTTTGTTTTTTAGAGAAAGCTTGCTAGCAGGCCATAGTGAGGAGAGGGGAGGGCAGAGGGAGAGGAAGAGTCTTGAGCCGACTCTATGCCCAGCGCTGAGCCTCACCTGGGGCTCAGTGTCATGACCTGAGCCAAAATCCAGAGTCGGCTAATTAACCAACTGGGCCACCCAGGCGCACCCAGACCATGGTTTTGAAACCTGGAACTGGCGACTGGAATCCATTCTTGGTGGTTTTCGCTAGACCAAAATAAGAACATTTCGAATCACTGGTTTCTCCAGGAGCAGCCTCCTTGCAGATGGACCAAAGGCCAGTGCGCTTCCGTCGGGCACGGATCTGAGAGGAGCAGCCTGGTTCTGAAGAGGAGCTGGCACAGAAGCCAGGCTACTCTGAGTAGTGAGAGACGAGAAGCCCCTAACACAGGATCCCGCGGGGCCGCACAGGCCCGGCAGAGCGCAGACAGGCCGTGGGGCTCTGATCCAGGACAAAACTGACCGTCCAGCTCAGCATGGGGGAGAAGGCAGTGAGCGCGGGGGGCTCTGCGGGACCCGCCCCTGCTTCCCGGCACGGGGGAGGTGGGCCTTCTCGGGGTCCATGCATGATCACCAGGGAACTTAACCTTAAAAATAAAACCGCCAGTTATTTTTCAGCAAAACTGGGTTCATCTGGGAATAGTAGAGAATTGTAATATGGGACACGAAGCCACAACCACACCACGGGCAAGTCTGGGGAAGGAGGGGAGGGCCGCCCTTTTATAGAGAAGGGGATGTGGGCGGGGCCCTTCCAAAGACAGTGTCCATTGGAGCAGGCTGGGGATTCCACGTATCGTGGATTCTCATTGGCTGAGTAGTGACTCTCTCTCATGGCTGGGCTGAATGGCTCTCATTGACTGGCCTGTGGCTGTTTCTCATTGGCTGGGATGTGGTGTGGCCATCTCTCATTGGCTGGCCTGTGTATGTCTCTCATTGGCTGAACTATGACCGCTGTTGGTTGCGCTGTCGCCGGGGCAGGAGGAAACCTTCCTCTATAATCTTCCTGGGGCAGTAATGTATGTACAGTAGAGACTTGCAAGGTGCTGCTCTGGAAGTTTAGGAATTGAGAGCTTCCCCTGCCGGCCTCCCTACTCAATTCTAAGGGAGTTTTTCTTGTATTTTCATATTAATATACTTTTAAAAGCCTTGACTTCTGTTAGGTAAAATCCCACCAGCTTGTTCAGTAACACATCTCTCCTATTCTTAGAAATGTTCCTACATTTTGTACATTTTCTACATGTTTCAGTAGAGAAGTGGTGCCTGGCGGGCTCGGTCGGTAGGGCAGGCGACTCGTGGTCTTGGGGTTGGCCGTTGGAGCTGCGGTGGGCGTAGAGATGACTTAAAATCTTTAACAAAAATGAAAAATATAGTAGTGTCTTTTAATTTCAAACAGAGCAGAAATGAACAAATCCCATAACAAAACCCCAGACAAATCTGGTTGTACATTTAATGAAATTTTCTTAAAACTCTTGACCCTTTGAGAATGCTGATATCATGGTCTCATTTTGGCGTCTCTCCATTTATTTCCTTATGCTGCGTGTCATTAAATAACGTTTTGTAGGTTTTCCATTAAGTCAAGTTATATCTTCCATTCGGCATATTTTCAGACATAAGGACAATTAGCTTCATAGTAGTTATAAAGGTTAATGTTAAAAGGTCTCTTTTTTGGGGCACCTGGGTGGCTCAGTCAGTTAAATGACTGCCTTTGGCTCAGGTCATGATCTCAGGGTCCTGGGATAGAGCCCCACGTACGGGTCCTACTCAGCAGAGAGTCTGCTTTTCCCTCTCCTTCTGCCCTTCTGGCATACTTTGTTGCTCATCTCTCTCTCAAATAAATACATTAATTAATCTTTAAATAAATAAATAGTTTTAATGAATAAAGTTTTATAATTTATGTTATATAAATATATAAACAAGTAAATAAATAAGTTTTTTAAAAAAAAATGTCTTGGGGCACCTGGGTGGCTCAGTGGGTTAAAGCCTCTGCCTTCGGCTCAGGTTATGATCTCAGGGTCCTGGGATCGAGCCCCACATCAGGTTCTCTGCTCAGCGGGGAGCCTGCTTCCCCCCCTCTCTCTGCCTGCTTGTGATCTCTCACTTTCTGTCAAATAAATAAAAAAAACACAGAGGAGAAGATAAAGAGGGAGTTATTAAACTCATTGTCCCTAACAATGCGAAGCGATGTGTGAAGGGGTATCTTACTCCCATCCTGCTGCACGTGGCGGAGACACGTGTGAAGCAGGACCCAGCGTTCCCCTCAGATGTGTTTGGCAGACCGTTTTCTGTAGTCTCCTGCTCCACACACCGAGAAAGCTCTCATGAGCGCGTGCATCTTGACCCAAACAAGACGAGAGCAGACAGGTACGTGTTTACTAGGGAGAAGCAGTCCACCGTTGAAGACTCAAGAACTACGAGGAGGATTATATACAAAGCTCCAACTACTGATGCACTTTCTCTGAAGCAATTTGTGCTTCAGGGATCAAGAGAAGACAAGACGAAGGCTTTCCGTGACACGAGAACTCCATTAATTGGAGACTTGGAAAATATAGTGGGATGATTGTTCACTTCGTGTTTTGCTCCATTGAGACGAGTGATTGAAACAGACGCAACCTGTCTTTGAAAACGTGTCACATCCACCACAATAAGATCTTGTAGTTAATACCGGTTATGTATTATTCCCTCTCTTTGTCCATTTTCAGAGCTCAGCAGTAGAGTGACATGCTGTCCTTTTATTAAGGCAGATCTGTGAAAGTAATAACCACATCTCTTCCCGAACCGTGAGCTCTCAACGTTTCTTGCCTGAGAAATGACTACCACTGTGTTTGACAGGAAGCCCCCTCCACACCAGCAAAGGGTCCCGAGTGATGTTGAGCTCAGTTTACTCATGGTCTCTCTTTCCTCGTCTCCAGGTCTGACGACATGCCTCTCCTTCAGTGCCAGCTGTGTGTATGGGCTGGTGAGGGTGGGACATGCATGTTGGTCTCTGCCCCCGGTCCCTGATACAGGGCTCCTGAAACCCTTGCCACTTCCTGGGGGTTAGGAGCATCTTTTGTTGCATCAGGTGACTCTGGGTGGGCTCCTGGCTGGCTCCCGATGGGGGCCGGTCACCAGAAACACAGCTGGAATTTCTGTCCTGCCCCCGTTTCCTGAAGGAGGGGAAAGGCTGAAAGTGGAGTTAATGGTCCATCAGGCCAACGGGGTGCGGCCTCCATAAAAATCCCAGTAGGAGGGGATTTGTGAACACGTGGGGGTGCGGGGAGGGTGGGGCACCCAGAGAAAGTAGGGACACTCCACGCCCCTTCCCCGCCCCTCCCCCTGTGCCTCTCTCCTGGCTGCTCATCTGTACCCTTTATCCATCTTCTCCTACACTGGAAAGCAGAAGTATGCGTTTCCCCGAGTTCTCGGAGCCCTTCCAGCAAATCGCTGGAACACCGGAGGGGGCACTTGGGACCCTGATCTCTGGCTAAGAGAGTGCGATTCTTGATCTCAGGGTCTTGAGTTTGAGCCCCACCTTGGGCATAGAACCTACCAAAAAAAAAAAAAAAAGAATTTTAGCAGTTTTTCTTTTAGGTGACTCATGTAGGATGTGTGTGAATGGTTTGCCAAATTCTAACTGCAGTGGACGTATTTTCAAATTCTATCCTGGTCCTTATAACTAAAGGAAAAAGATACCAGTTCTGCTTTTTAATAAGCAGACTTAAATGCTACTTGGGTGGATTCCACATCTACAGGAAGACAAGAATTTTCTTTAAAGACAATTTGGAGTTGATTTGTAATAGTCATGGAAAGGCAGATGATCATGTAATCTTAACTTTAAAAGTAAACCTGCCAGGGACACCTGGGTGGCTCAGTTGCGGAAGTGTGACCTGTCAGTTATTTTACTAGCAAAAATGGGTTTCTGTGGCAATAGAGATTTGCAATTTTTTTTTAAGATTTTATTTATTTGTCAGAAAGAGAGAGAGAGGGAGGCTGGCCCCCCCTTAGCAAGGAGCATGGTTTGGGGCTCGATCCCAGGATCCTGGGATCGTTACCTGAGCCAAAAGCAGATGCTCAATGGACTGAGCCCCCCAGGTGCCCCAAGATTTGCAATTCTGTTACATAGGGAGGACCTATCATTTAGAGGAGAGGGGATATTGGGAGGGGCTGTTCCCAACGACATCCACTGGAGCAAACTTGGGGTTCCATCCCTAGTGTCTTCTCATACGGTAGGTTGTGACTGCCTCTCATTGGCTGGGCTGTTGCCAGGGGAGGAGAAAACTTTCCTTCCTTTCTCCTGCTGGGGCAGCAATGGAGGGTGGATGGTACCGGAGGGACCTCCTCTGGTGGCCTTCTAGTTTCATTTGAGTCATGTCTCCTTTATTCATGTTCAAAGAGTTGGTGGGCTGTTTGGCTCTTATGGATCAAGCTGCTGAGAGTATGTGGAAATGGTGTTGGTGTTGCTCATCTTCACTTGTCTTGGGTGGATCAACGCTAGGAGCGGAATTGCTATATTGCACGGTAACTTGACGGTGATCATTTTGTGGAAAAGCGCAAGACTCCTCCAAGTGGCTGCACCATTTGGCACCCCCAGCAGCAGAAATGCACGAGAGGGGCGCCTGGGCGGCTCAGTTGGTTAAGCATCTGCCTTTGGCTTGGGTCGTGGTCCCAGGGTCCTGGGATCCAGTCCCACATCGAGCTCCCTGCTCCCCCTGCTTGTGCTCACTCTCTTTCTCACAAATAAATCAATGGAGTCTTAAAAGAAAAAAATGCACGAGAGTTCCCCCTTCCTCACGTCCTCACCAGCACTTACTGGTTTCTTTACAGTCATTCTAGTGGGTCTGAAGGGGCGTCTGCTCACGGTCTGACATCCGTTTCCCTGATGACTAACGACTAGCATCTCTTCCTGAACCTGTCGGCCGCCGGCACATCTGTAGAAAAGTACCCGCTCATATTCCTTCCCCGTGATTTGGTCATATTGTTTTCATTTATATTGTTGTCTTTTATTTTTCATGGTCGTCATATGGATTTTAAAACATACTTAAAATACAGGACTTACCAGATGTCCTGCAAACCCTGGTTATAACCACAGCTGAAGTAGAATTTACCTTCCTATTAAGTGATATGGTTGGCATATGGGATTTTTTTTCATGAAGTTTTTAAAACTTAAAAAAATCTGATTTTTTGAAAAAAATAATTTTTTGAACTCTGCATTTCATGAGTGTGGTGAGATCCCTTGTTGCTCTAACGGTCTGGATTAGCCTTGTTTTCTTTCTCTGTTAAAGTCACCAGTGGCTGTTACCATCAATCCCTCAGGGGCTCTTCTTTCCAGCCCCCTTCTCCTGGCACTCTGGGCACTGGGGTATATATTTGAGGCCCCGCTGACTTCCATTCTTCAGGAACTGGAACTCCTCTTATGCACCATGTGTGCCAGGTTCTGGGCCCTATGTCCCTGCTCACTGTCCACCTAATCCAGGGATGGGGTCGTGTCCGCCTCTGCTGGGACAGAGGGGACTGCGCTAGGCTCCTTGACCTTGTTGCCTTCCATGGTGAGAGTAGCACTGGTACCTGTGTGCCCACAACATCCTACATTCTGGTTCCAGTTCTTGGGGCTGACAAGGCAGTAATCACCTTTGATCAAGTCGAAGATGTGTTGTCTAATTTTTATGTTGTCTGAAGGAGTATTTCGTTTTTTATTATTTACCATAGTGGAGTGCTCAGATTGGCTTGTTTTCAGTACAGATAGCCTATATTTGGGTCCATGTACATCTGTATCTGCTGTCATCATCGTCCTCTGCTTCGGGCTCCCAGCCCTTCCCATCACTGAGGGCACTGCTGTGGATGTGTTTGCGTGTCGTCACTTCCCACACGGGTGTGACTCGGGTCCTAGGAGTGGAATGCAGCTCCGTGCGTGTCGCCCGGCATAGAGGGAACATTGCTGCAACAAAACATGTGGACGTTCCAGGACACGGTGGTCTTTGCGGATGTGGCTGTGAGCTTCACCCCGGAAGAGTGGGCTTTGCTGGATCGTGCTCAGAGGAAGCTCTACAGAGATGTGATGCTGGAAACCTGCAGGAACCTGGCCTCCCTGGGTAAGCATGGCTCCACGCCTTCTCCAGAGTTGTAGGGAACGGATGTTTTTTACAAGTGGCTGATCTTCCTGGGGCCAAGGAATGGGAATACGTTGGAGAAGAGACAGAGGTGTCCAAGCCTTCGCGGAAACTACCTAGGGTCACATACCTTTTCCGTGAAAACAAAGTTTCATGTGTTAAGTTGCCTCTTGCTCCAGATCAGAGTCTAAGACTCCCTAATTTTATCAGTGTGAGGATGGGCTCCTTTGTGGTTTTCAGTTCTGTAAAAGATGCACTGTGGTTATTACCCATTTCTCGCGGTAATCATGCTGCCGTTAAACTCCCACTTCGTCCTCTTCAATGACCTTGAAGACCAGATTAACAGCCCATTTTCCAGCCTGCTCGTTGCCCTTCACACCCTCCCTCCTGCTGGGCTGTTCTCCGGGGGCGGAGCCACACCCACACCGTCCGACCTGACAGTGGCAGCGGGGGCAGTGCAGGCAGCCTCCACCGAGGGCCTCGGTGCCTTCAGAACAATCCAGCAACCCTCGGTTGGACCAGGTTCTGGAGAAGGGAATGGCATTTGCCTATGTCCATGAGGAACGTGACTCAGTCCTTGTTTTGAGAAGGGTGATATTGTCATTTACGTGCCCTCCCTGTCGGACATTTCATCTATCCTCGCCCACGTGGCAAGCCTTTCTGTATTCCTTTATAGAGGTAGCATGTGGATGTGGGGATCTTGCCCATTTCCTTCCTACTTTGCTTTTCTGATAATACTTACCTCCACATTAGTCGCCATTGATTTTGAAGCATTTCTGCATAAACAGGCTGCCTTTTCATACACTTCTCTTATTGCCAAAGTACCAAAGCACTAGGGTCCTTAGAATTTTTCTGTGGTCACATGTTCATTCTTCCAAATGAACTTCATTTACATTTGGGATCAGTATATGAAGAGAAGTCTCCATATGGCCTATTTTCTGAAGTTCCTTACCTTTAAACATCAGGTCATTCCGAGGAAATTAAATTATGCTCCCAATTCTTGCAGATTGTTGCACTCACATCAAACCTTGTGGATCAGAGACTCAGCTGAATGTTTTGGAGAATAAGCTATCCAGTGAAGAGAAAATAATAAGATTTACAAGAAATGATTCCTGGGCTCTTTTTGGAGAAAACTGGGTGTTTCATCACATTGGAGATCGGTCCCAATTCCAGGAGAAGTGTTTGAGGTGAGTGCCTCTTTCTCCCATAGGAGAAAGGAGGATCTTAGAAATTGTTAGAATAACTTGAAATTAAAGAAGGTATGAAGGTCTAAACCTAGCTCAACAATTGCATAGTTGGAATTACACAAGATCTTCATAAATGTGATATAGCTATTGATCAGCAGAAATATAATTCGGTTCCAAACATTTGTCAGGAAAACCCACATGTAAGAGAAGCTGAGTTATGGCTATTACTGGGCTCTTATTTTAGCATTTAGCTTCTTCTATATCATAGCAGTGTCGATGGTGCCACAAACATGCCCATTCCTTGGAAGTGGTCATTATATAGTCAAATAATCATCAACATCAGTAGATCGTTAATAAAGAGAGCAGTTAAAATCATTATTCCATAACAATGTGCCTTTCTATTTTGAACAGAAGTCATTTGGTGGAGCAGGTCTGTGAAAGCAGTGAAGATAAGCGATGTGGAGAAACCATAAGGCAGATGACAAGTCTTACTGTGCTTGGGCATTGTCCTACTGGAGACAAATCCGGTCAGAGCGCTAAGTATAGGGAAGCCCTCACAGATGGTTCTTGCCCTGAGAATCCACAAAGATCCCACCCTGGACACAAACCTAGTCCCTCTGAGGAATGTGGGCTGGCCTGCCACTGTGTCTCGAGCCACAGCCCTCATGTGGACACAGACACTGTAGGGAAACCCTGTGAACCTCAGGACGCTGGGAGAGCAACAAAGAGAGACTTGAGGAATCTCAGTAGTAAAAAATCTTTAGAGTGCAAGAAATGTGGAAAAACTTTCACTTGCATGTCGTCGTCCTTTCAGGGCCATGTGAGGGGTCACTGTGGACGGAGAGCCCATGCGTGTGACGTGTGTGGGAAAGCCTTTATGTATCAGTCCTACCTTACACGTCATTTGAGAACTCACACTGGGGAGAGACCCTATGAATGTATGCAGTGCGGGAAAGCCTACAGTTGCCTCTCCTATTTTCGAGAACATGTGAGAACGCACAGTGGAGAGAAACCCTATGAATGTAAGCAGCGTGGGAAGACGTTCAAGTATCCTGTGTCCTTGCAAGGACACATGATGACACACACTGGAGAGAGACCGTATCTCTGTCAGCAATGTGGGAAAGCCTTCAGTTGTCCCAAATACTTCAGGAGACACGTGAGAACACACAGTGGACTGAAACCCTACAAATGTACGTCATGTGGGAAAGCCTACAGTTGTTCCTTATCCCTTCGAGAACATGTCAGAACGCACAGTGAAGAGAGACCCTACGAATGTCAGCAGTGTGGGAAGGCCTTCAGACATCCTCGATACTTGAAAAGGCACGTGAGGACGCACAGTGGCGTGAAACCCTACGAGTGTAAGGAGTGTGGGAAAGCCTATAGTAGCTCTGCATCCCTGCAGGAACATGTGAGGACACACACTGGGGAGAGGCCCTTTGAGTGTCAGCAGTGCGGGAAGGCCTTCACTCGTCACTCCTCCCTTCGTGGACACGTGAGGGCACACAGTTTGGAGAAACGTTACGAGTGTGCACAATGTGGAAAGGCCTTCCGTTGGTCCTCATCCTTACAAAAACACGTGCGAACACACAGTGAAGAGAAACCCTATGAATGTCAGCAGTGTGGCAAAGCCTTCTGGTACCCAGCCAATCTGAGAGCTCACGTGAAGACACACACTGAGGAGAGACCCTACGAGTGTCCCCACTGTGGGAAAGTCTTCAGCTGTCACTCTTCCCTTCAGGTACACGTGAGAAAGCACAGTGGGGTGAAACCCTATGAATGTAAGGAGTGTGGGAAGGCCTTCTGGTATCCTGTAAACCTGCGAGCACATGTGAGGACACACACCGGGGAGAGACCCTATGAATGTAAGGAGTGCGGGAAAGCCTACAAGTGTCCTACAAAGCTGCGGGTCCACGTGAGAACGCACACTGGGGAGAAACTCTGAGTGGAAGGACTGTGGGAAAGCCTTCATTTGTCCTTAAAATCTTGTAAATCCATTCAGACACACTGGCAGGAAGTCTTATGAATGTAAAGAATGTTGGAAAACCTTCAGGGTATAGCTCCTCATATATTTTGTACATAAAAACTCAGGGGTGGACAGCGATCTATTTGTTACAAACATGGTTGTGCCTTGTAAGTGCCTCGTCCATAACAGGGATCTCTGTCATATTTATTTCCATTCATGTTGCCGGGAGGAACCCCTAAGATAAAATATTTCTCTATGCGCCCTTTGTATGAAATATATTTTGTTATCTCACACATGAAAATTGTATAGTTATATAAAATTTCTCATTTCCATTAAAATGTCTTTGGGCCCCAGGGGTGATAAGTGATTTGTATATATATATCTTGTCCTCTGTTGGATACTGGAAATGCCAACTCTGTATCTACCCTTCCTTTCAGTCTTCATGATTGAGTGACGTATCTTCACATTTGCTTATTGCTGCTGTGTACCGCGCCTCCGCTCCCCACAGAAACTAGTACATATGCAGGGATGGTGAAAGAGGACAGTCTCCTCCGATTACATTCATATTTTGACCTCTGCTGATGGCCCTTCATTTCGTTGTTCGTCAGTCGTGATGCATTAAGAAGAGAAACCCTGTGGCGTGAAGACAAAAGCTAGCGTCTGGCTGGTTCTACTGAATTTTGCTGTGAGTGTGGTGAGGTGGGCGACCATGTGTCCCAGAGTCCTTCTCTTTGTGGTTCTGAGATGAAGGCCATGAGGAAAGAAACTGCATGAAGAAGCCGTGATTTTCTGGCAGGAGATAGAGACGCATGGGGACCCACGTGGGTTTGGGTCACAGCGCATTTTCCTGACGTCTGATCTGTTGTCTGGAACAGGCACAAGTCTGAGACTGTTTTTGTTGGGTAGCATACTCCAGAGACTTTCCTGCAAGCTCTCCTGTGATGGACCATCTTGGTTTTCAGGTCCACATGGTTCCTTGCGTTGCCCTTTGGCTCTTTGTGTCCATGAGGCTGCCTCTTCAGGCCACTGTGTGTAGGGATCTCTCTCATCCTGGCACCCTTTCATTTCCCATGCTTTTTCTAATACATGATTTCTGTGGTAAGCATGTTGTCCCTCTCGGGATAGATCTGTGTCCTGCCTCTCCCCCTGACAGACTTAAGGCTGCAGCCTCAGATGCAGGTAACCTCCTTCATTGTCGCACTGTAGAGAGGCGGCAGGGACCCCATATTTCTTCCTTTTGGATGTTTCCATAATTGGAATAAGCACTTGTGAGTGTATGACAGCTTGTGGGAATTTTCGCCTATAGCTGACTAGCTGACTGCTGTCTAAGAGATAAACCCAGTATGCTTAATTCCTTGCTGCTGTTACATGTGATTTCCCAGGGTTTTTAAAATTTATTTTTATTTTTATTTTATTTTTTAAGGTTTTTATTTACTTATTTGACAGAGACATAGCAAGAGCGGGAACACAAGCACGGGCAGTGGGAGAGGGAGAAGCAGGCTTCCCGCTGAGCAGGAAGTCTGATGCGGGGCTCGATCCCAGGACCCTGGGATCATGACCTGAGCTGAAGGCAGAGGCTTCACCAACTCAGCCCCAAGCGCCTCTCACAACTGAGTGCTTTTAAAATACTCCATTCTGGAGGGTTAACTTTTTCTTCTAATTGTGTCAGTTTTTTTTTAAATACTTATTCTGGGTGAACAGGGCTAAGTACATAAACAGTTGATATTTTCCTTCTGGTGTGTATTTCTTCAATACCCATGCAGCTGCTATCAGTCTCATTAAAATGACTTACTCCTGGGGTACCTGGGCGGTGCAGTCCGTTCAGTTCCGATTCTTGGTTTCAGCTAGGGTCATGATCTCAGGGTCGTGGGATCAAGTCCTGAGTTGGGCTCCATGCCAAGCATGGAGTCTGCAAAAATCTCTTCCTCTCCCTCTGCTCCTCCCCACCTCATGTTCTCTTTCTCTCTCAAGTAAGTCTTTTAAAAAATTTACTCCCAATGGTGAAACGCTAATGTTGCCCGTGCAATGGTCTCTGACAAAGAACCCCAGGACTCATGGTCCGTGCAGCTCAAGAGTAGGGGAGAGGGAGCCGGACGCATGCAGCTTCCCTATTTGTCAACAGCTACACAAACCACATTCATGGTGTCGTGAGTCTTAGTTGTGGGAATGACTTACGACTTGGCGCTCCAGGCATAACCGTCTTGAGGAAATTCCTAATTTCTGGAAATGCTGCTTGTCAATGTTTGTTGTCGATAGCTGTGAGAGGTTTACATGAAAGTCCATCCCAGAATGGAGACACGTCTTTCCTCCCTCTTGCTGGGAATTGTGCTGAATTGTGTTGGACAGGATGTTTCTTCCTGTGAGGGATGGGTAAGTGGTTGGTCATGCTTCACCCCGTGGCATCGCCTTATATTAATTCCGGTGGAGGAAAGATGGGCCGTGCCTTTCTCTTTCCTTCAGACCGCTCGTGCTTCTGTCGACCTGCCCCCGGTTGACACAGGTCAGTTTCTGTCTCCATCAGATGGCCCCCAGGATGCCCGTCTGGCCCTGGGCATGGTGCGAGTATGGTTGTATTTTGGGTGGCGCTGGTCGGGCTTCACGTCTGAGAGTGTGTGCAAGGTGAGCAGTCCCGCTGGGACTTGGGGAAGGAAACGTACAGGAGCGTGGCAGTGTGGATGGACAACAAAGATTCCACAGTCTCTGCAGAGAGGAGTGCTTCTAATTATTCTAACCACTGTCGGGATGGGCTTTCCTCTACTGTGCTCAGTTGAGCAGTATGACCAGTGATCGTGTGGACCCCACAACTAATAAAGGTCGACAGAGCAGCACCGAACTGGAACAGCATGAAAGGTGGGCGTCACAACCACGTTTCAGTGTCATCACTGGTGGGAAAGAATCCATATGTGCGACATTTTCCATGGAAACCTCTTTTTCATAGCAGGACCATGAATGAAATCCTGTTTCAAATTTTTTACAAATTGTTAACCTTTTCAGGTACCACAGGTAGTTTTCCTTGTGATTTTGTGGTTCTTTTCTTTCCAGTTCTCTTCAGAATCTGAGAGCAAAGTTCGGCAGGGTGCCCACGTGATGCTTGCTTGCAGTCTCTGAATCTGCACCTGTTCTGTGTCCCTTAGTGGCTGGCCAGTCAGATGTGGCCAAACAAGGGCCACGGGAAGGTCCAGGGAAGCAGTTGATTATACTCAGGTTCTAGAGGGACAGTGTTTGTAAAGAAGGGGTGACACTGGGGAGCACCAAGGGAGCAAGCAGGAGTGAGGGTGGGAAGCAATGAGCATGAGGACATGTGGGCAAGTGCCTCCATTGTCTGGATCAATGTGGACTGTCTTCGTTCGTTTTGAGCCGAGTGTGGCCCACGAGGGAGGCTCGATATTTAGCACCTGACGCTGAAGAGAGAGTCTGGGAAAGAAAGGCTCAATTTGAATCGTGATCTTGACTTGGTTCCTTTCTTGCTCTGTGGCCTTTGGAAAATCACCTGTATCGTAGGCCCCAGGTAGCTCATACAAGAAAGTAAAAACAGTCTCTGCCTTACAGGATTTGCTGAGGAGCAAGTGGACTGATCCATGCCGAGCTCCTTTGTGGGGAACATTTAACGCAGCGCCGGGTGTGAGTAACAAGACGTCGGTGTCCACATAGTAAATGAGAACGCAAACATAGCCTCGGACAGCGGAAGCCGGCCTGGAGCTCACTACTGGGCTGTGGCTCTCTCATCAAGCAGAAACAGTTTCACCCACCTGTCCTCGGATGAGGCACTTCCTTGTTGGGGATGAGTCAAGGCACGTGAAGACCATGTCAAGGTCATGGCAGTAAGGATGCTAAAAAATAGAGTCCAATCTGTAAAAATCAGCAAATATTCCCTGCCTCTAGCTGATTGATGTGCCTGGTGCCTCTCTTCCTGGTTCCAGCTGCGCTGCATTCTTCTGGCTCTCTAGGTAAAAACTATGAAGTTTTTTGGGGCTCCTGGGTGGCTCAGTGGGTTAGTCTGCCTTTGGCTCAGGCTCTGATCCCAGGGTCCTGAGATCCAGCCCCAACCAGGGCTGCTTCTCCCTCTCCCCCTCCCCTGTGCTTTCTCTCACCCCCTTCTCCTTAGTTACTTCTCCTCTGTTCATGTGTGCACCTGAAATTTCTTAGAAAACTATCACGGTGCAATTTCCCTCAAAGAGGAAATAATTCTAGAGTTTGACAGTAGTAATCACAATCACCAACAAGGGGGGTTAAGTGACACTTGGAAGTCTTTCATTTGCTCCATATCTGACACGCTATAATAGTCTGGGGACCCTGATCATTTGATCTTATGCGATCCCCTACTGCCCCTTCCGGGCAAAATCTTTAACTGATATCGACAGAATCCACAGTGTGATGTGCATCAAGATTCAAATAGATCCCTCAAAAGTTCTCCCTAGAAGGGGCGCTTGGGTGGCACAGTCAGGTGACCAACTTTCGGTTTTGGCCCAGGTTGTGATCTGAGGGTTGTGAGATGGAGCCCCAGGTCAGGCTGTGTGCTCAGCACAGTCTGCTTTAGTCCCTCTCCCTCAGCCCCTCTCACTCCGTGCTCCCAGGCTCTGAAATCTTCTTAAAAATAGTTCTTCACAAAAGTAATCAATACCCTATAAATAACACAGCTCTTCAGGGCACCAAACCATAACAGAAGCTTCTAAGGCTCAGGGCCTCATTATCCCTTGCACTAGTCCCTGTAATACCCTTATTTTACCTGTGACAAGACCCAGTTGTTAAGGATAGTTTGCCTGGGATCTCCGAGCAACAAATCACGTTGTTACCAACCTCCATATACTACAAGTACTCCAAAAAAGGACAAGGCCATAAAACCTGAAGATCCTGAAGAAAGCCCGGAGAGGTCAAACACAAGGAGCACAAGAGCTCAAAATCCAGAAGAAAACTTACTGCCAACCTCCAGGCTGGGTGAGAAAGCAGTGAGCCTAGTAGGCTCCGAGAGTTCTGGCACCTGTCTGCCCTCCAGGCTCGGAGTTGTTAGGGGTTTGGGTCCCACTTCTCATCACCAAATAATGGAACCTTAAAATATAAAAGTGCTAGCTATTTTGCCAGCAAAACAGTGGGATTATTAGGAAATAGCAGAGAATTGCAATTAGGACCAAGCCAGGTAGGGCAGACCGTAGGCAAGTGCAGGAAGGTTGGTGAGAGTAAAAGGAGTTCCAGTGTAGTGGCTTCTCATTGGCTGAGCTGTGATGGCCTCCCATTGGCTGGACTGTTCCTAGGGAGCGGGAGAACTTTCTCACTCCAGCTGGGGGTCTAGTGTCTGCACACAGGGTCCCTCTCTCCCCATTGGGTCTAGCGTTGAGAAGTGGTAGGGTGCGAGAGCTCCCCCCTGCCGGCCTCCCAACTCTATGCTAAAGGAGGTTTCCTTTTATTTTCACAAAGGTACCCACAGGAGTGCAAGTTCTGGGTCATATGGTAACTCTGTACCATGGAAACCGCTGTATTTTCCACAGTGGCGGCACCGTGTACATTCCACCAGCAGAGTATGAGGGTTCCCGTCTCTGCATCTCCGCCAAAACCTATTTTTCATTTCTTATTAAATGGGAGCCATCATGGTTGGTGTGAAGTGATAGCTCGTGGTTTTGATTTGTTGTTCTTAAGTGGCTGACCAGATTGAACATTTCTGAACAGGGCTGGCTTGAGTTGAAAGCTTTTTTATTCCGAATTCTAGATCATTATCAGATAAAGGAAATTTCAATAAATTGATATGTATAGATCTTATATCCTTATGGAGATGATGTAATTCCTGTACATGTTTATTCGAATATATGAAGGGAGAACTGCTTATTTTTAGGTGTGATAACGGCCTTTGGGTTATGCTGAAAAATTACATTCCAAAATATTCATAGATTAAATAGTAGTATCAGAGTTTCATCAAAATTATCTGGTGAAAAATGAGTGGGGTGGCCATAAAACCTGACAGAAATGAGGTAAAAGGAGGTCATGGATATATACAGTTTTATTATGCCCTTCAGCTGAACTTCCCATTTTTTATTGCAGTTAAATATAAAATACCATTTTAAAGTGTAAATTTCAAAAGTATTAAATACATTCACAGTTTTGCAACCATCACTACCATCCATCTCCAGAAGTCTTCACTGTGTAAAACTGAAAGTGTTCCACTAAACACTGACTTCCCACCCTCCATCCCTCCCCTTCCCCCAGACCCCGGCTTCCACCATTTAACTACCTGTCTGTATGATTTTGACTACACTTAGCCATACATGTAGAATCATTCTGTATTTGTCTCTGACTGGTTTGTTTCACTTAGGATAATGTCTTCAAGATCCATCTGTCTCACTACACATTGCAATTTCCTTCCTTTTTTTAAGATTTTATTTATTTATTCGAGAGACAGAGAAAGTGAGAGCATGAGAGGAGAGAAGGCCAGAGGAGGAAGCAGACTCCCTGTAGAGCTGGGAGCCCGATGTGGGACTCGATCCCGGAACTCAAGGATCATGACCTGAGCCGAAGGCAGTCACTCAACCAACTGAGCCACCGAGGCGCCCAATTTCCTTCCTTTTTAAGGTTGAAAAATATCCCCTTGTATGTATGGACTCCATTTGGCTTATCTAGTCATCCATCAGTGGACATGCGAGTTGCTTGCACATTTTAGGTATTGTGGATAATGCTGGTATGAACACAGGTGTACCAATATCTCTTCAAGATTGTGCTCTTAATTCTGTTGGGTATATACCCAGAAGTGGAATTGCTGGATCAGACATTAATTCTTTTTTATATTTTTCAGCAACTACCATTGTATTTCACACAGAGGCTTTCCGATTTTATCAACAGTGCACAAGGGTTCCAATTCCTCCACATCCTCATCAACACTTGTTGTTTCTGGTTTGCTTTGTTTTCGAAGCAACCCCATTGTGTTTGAGATGGTATCATACTGTAGTTCTGATGTGCAGTTCCCTAGTGATTAATGATGTCATGTATTCTTAATTGGACATCTATATATTCTTTAGAGAATCTTTATTGAAGTCCTTTATTATTTTTGAATTAGGTTTGTTTTTTTGGGTTGCTGCATTTTAGACATTCTTTCTTATTCTGGATATTAATCTCATCAAATATGTGGATTTTCAAGTATTTTCCCTCATTCTGTGAGCTGATATTTTACTGTGTTGACACTGTCTTTTGATGCACAGGATTTTACATTTTCATGAAGCCAAATTAGTCTATTTTTTTCTCTTTTTTTTAATTTATTTTAACAGAGAACACAAGCAGGCAGAGAGGCAGGCAGAGGCAGAGAGAGGAGCAGGCTCCCTCCCAAGCAAGGAGCCCGATGCAGGGCTCAATCCCAGGACTCTGAGATCATGACCTGAGCCGAAGGCAGAGGCTTTAACCCACTGAGCCACCCAGGTGCCCCATAAATAAAATCTTTAAGAAAATACTGTAGTTAAACCATGAACTTATGATGTGTTTCTATTATTAGGTCTTTTCTTTCAACAATGATTTGTAGTTTTACCTTGTATGAGTCTTTTGCCTTATTGGTTAAGTCCTGAATATTTTATTCCTTTTGATGCTATATTAGGTAGAATTGGTTTTGTAATTTCATTTCCCTATTGTTTACTGTGTTTAAGACCAATTTTTGTGTTAGCTTTTTATCCTGATATTTTGTTAAATTCATTTATTAGTTTTAATGGTTTTGTGTGTGTACATGGACTCTTTAGAGTTTTCTGTACATAAGATGTATGGATATCATTTTTATTCCTTTCCAAGCTGGATGCTTATTTATTTTCTTTGGCTAACTGCTCTGGACATATGTTCCATACCGTGTTAAATGGGAGTGGTGAAAGTCATTCTTGTTCCTGATCTTTCACCAATGGGTGTGATGTTCTCTGTGGCTTTTTCATATATGGATTTTACAATATTGAGGTTGTTCCCTTCTACTCCTACTTGAAGTGTTATAAAAGGGGGTTGGATTTCATCATGTGCTGTTTCTGCATCAGTTTAAGAGAATAACTTGATTTTTTTTTAAAGATTTTATTTATTCGACAGAGAGAGATCACAAGTAGGCAGAGAGGCAGGCAGAGAGAGAGGGGGATGCAGGTTCCCTGCTGAGCAGAGAGCCCGATGCGGGGCTTGATCCCAGGACCCTGAGATCATGACCTGAGCCAAAGGCAGAGGCTTAACCCACTGAGCCACCCAGGTGCCCCGAGAATAACTTGATTTTTTACCTTCATTCTGTTAATGTGCACTGGATGGATTCGTTTTTGTAGGCTAAGCGATTCTTGCATTCCAGTAGTAAATCCCACTTCATCGTGGTGTGCAATCCTTTCAGTATGCTGCTAAATTCTATCTGCTGGTGTTCTGTTGGGGAGTTTTACATACAAATTCATATGGGATACTGGTGTGTAGTTTTGTTTCCTTATAGAATCCTTAGCTTTTCTACCAGGATGATGCTGGTCAGAGAATAACTCGAGAGAGATTCCTTTCTCTTTGATTTTTTGGGAAAATTTTGATAAGGATTAGTATTCTTTAAATTGTTTGGTACAATTCAGTGACGTCATCAGGTTCAGGACTTTGGGAGAGTTTTAGTCACTGATTCAATCTCTTCATTAGTCTGGTTGTTTGGATTTTTTGTTGCTTCATGACTGATTCGCGGGTTTTGTGTTGCTGGGAATTTGCCCGTTCCATCTCGGTTGTCCAGTTTGTTGCTGTACATTTCTTCACGTTCTCTTGTCTTTCTGCTTCTGTAGACTCAGTAGCAATGTCTTCACTGCCTTTCTGAATTTAATAATTTGAGTCTTTTCTTAGTCCGCCTAGCTAAAAGTTTGTCAGTTTTGTTGATCTCAGAGAACCAAGTTTTAATTTTTTCTTTCGTCAGTTTTCTCTATTATTTCTCTGTTTTCCTTTTCCTTTATCTCTGCTCTAATCTTTACTATTTCCTTCCTTCTACTAGGTTTTGATTTGCTGCTGCTTGCTCCACTTCTTAGGTTGTGATGTCAGGTTGTTGAAGTCTTGATCTTTAATATAAGTATCTATAGATGATAAATTCTGCCTTAGCAATCTTTGTGCTGTACTCTGTATGTTTTCGTAAGTTTTATTTTCCTTTTCATTTCTTCAAGTACTTTTAAATTCCCCTTGGGATGCCTTTTTTGGTGCACTGGATTACTTTAAAGTACGACAGTTAGCGTTACTGTCTGAGAAAAGGCGCTGCTGCTGAGGGGAAGCATATGCTGTTGAGGTTGATGATAAGGTTAAGGTTTGTGAAGTTACAGTGACTGTGTCCATCCATGCACATCTCTGAGTTTGAAAAAAGTGATAACAATTTGAAATACTTGAAATACTAAAATAATGAGAAAATAATGTTTCAAAGACTATACAAATTGAAACCGGAAAATGAGTTGTCTTCATGTTCTCCCCATGTATGCTTCTCTTTGGTGATTTTCAAAGACAGTAGTCAGGCTGGGGTGTGCAAGAGAACCAGTAGTGGGTGACTGAAGGACACCGGGTGGCGGGGCACATGGTGACCTGTCCCTTTGTGACATCCTTGGCAGTCTGGACACTGTTGGATGTGATTGTGCAGGTGTTATGTTGATTGGATGGCTCGTGACATGGGTCCTGCCACTGCTTCCAGCCTTTGAGACTGGCTCCCTAATGCGTGCAGGTGGGCGTCTCCAACGATGCTTCTCAGCAGGAGGACACATCTGTTCTTGAGGTGGGAACTTCAGAGCTGGAAGAGAGCTCAGCACAGGAGCTGGAGAGACACGCTGCCCCCAAACAGGGTCCCACTGGGAAGACTGGCTGGTCTTTTGTCTCACAGCCACAGCATTCCAAAGGACAGGCATACAGTCATAGTCACTGCCAAGATTTCTCACAGGGTAAGGATAAGAGGAATAAGCACACGGGTCCACATTGGGAAAGCAAGACACAAGCCCCTAGTCTCATCCAGACCTTTCCCGTGGAAGGGGTGTGCAGAAGAGGAATAAAAGCATTTCGACAGAAAAATGTTTTTATACCACTTACTCAGACGCATCCCATTTAAGTTGAAATGCTAAGTCTTAAAAAATGGACTTGCACAACCTTCCACACATTTTGTCCTGATGTGGCCCAGAGAGGACGATGTATCTGGAGACGTCTCCATCACCTTAGTACAGTGTGCATCCGGAGAAGGGGGAGGGGAGGTGGTCTGGGCTGCCAGGAAGCAGAGCGCAACTCTGCAGGGGGTCAACCCCACGAGCCCGAAGTCAGGAGTGGGTGGAGGGGCCACTGTGCGTGTGCTGTGCCCGCCCCATCGAACAGCTTTGGGTGGGAATCACAAGTTGGCAATAAAGTGCTCTGTACCAGATGATCGCTAGACCATTTAGGAGAACTGTAAATGTTAAACACTTATGTCCATTTACGCCATCCAGATGCAAGGGCCACAAAGACTGCTACCCCCCTTTTTTTAATCATTGAAAATTTGCTCAGAGCCCTAGTAGTAAAGTCAGCACTTACAGTGCTCACCTTACAGCCGCCAAGCAAGATCCCGGCTGGAATGCGAGAAAGGCCAGCAGAGTGGCCCGATGCAGCCTGAGCTGGTCACAAATGCAGCCTCCAATTCCGTTAGCAGGACGTTCGGACAGCCATACCCTGTGTTCACATCGCTGGAAAGCCCCTGCTCCACGACGGCCACTTACAGAGTCACGAGTGCTCACCACGTGGCCTACACCTTTTAACCCTCAAGAAATGAAGCTTGAAGCATGCTCCTGTCTCCATTCCCTGTGGTTCTTGTTATAATTGGAAGATGCACCTTAGCCACAGGCATCCGGGAACCTAGGACAAGGTTTATGACTCACAAGTCCTGGGATGTACACAGCGCACAAGGCTGTAATAGAGAGAGAATGCAGACCTGGTGTTCTGTGTATGTTGGGGTCACGGATGGGATGCGCACTGTTCGGGCTGACGCTTTAGTGGGAACTTCACGGGCGGAGGGTGGCCTGCTTCTCTATCGGGTTCTGGCGGCTGTATTCTACAGCCAACTGCGTTTATTCCAGATGGAGGTCTTTGAGAAAGACCAGGCAAAAACAAAACACTTTCCAAACTTCTGCACCCTGACTGAAGGAGGACTAGAGTTCTTACATGAGCACTTAATTGTGAGAGAACTGGAAATTCACTATTTAGGGGTCTAGTATTAAATGAGGTAATGACAAACATAATACCACATTTATAACTTCTATATTTCCTTCCCGGAGTATTATACATGAATTAGTGCTAGATTTTCCAACATTACTTACAATTATGCGATCTCTCTCTAGAAAGCATGGCCTAACAGAGATTTTTCCAATATTACATGCATTTCTGGGGCTGCTACCCAGTGTGCATCCTCACGTGGTTTTGAAGGCTCGCCCACAATTCTCACATTTATACAGTTTCTCCTCAGTGTGGGTTCTCACATGTTCTCAAGATGTTGAAGGCCAACTGAAGGCTTTTCCACACTGTTTACACTTGTAAGGTTTCTCCCCAGTGTGGGTTCTCACGTGCCCCCGGAAGGACTTGGGGGAACTGAAAGCTTTCCCACAGTGCTCACAGTTATACAGCTTCTCCCCAGTGTGCACCCTCATATGGACTCGGAAGTCTGCAGGCCAACTGAAGGCTTTCCCACGTTCCTTACATTCACAGGGCTTCTCTCCCGTGTGAGTTTTTCATGTCATTGGAAAGACTGGGGATAACTTAAGGTTTTCCCACACTGTCTGCACTAATAGGGCTTCTCTCTAATGTGTGGTATCATATGTCTTCGAAAGGTAGAGGGATAAAGGAAGGCTTTCCCACAGTCCTTACACTTATATGGCTTCTCCCCAGTGTGGGTTCTCTCGTGTCTAGTGAGAGTGCGGAACTCGCGGAAGGCTATGCTGCACTGCTTGCATTCATAGGTTTTCTCTGCTGTGAGACTCTTTTTATGTTGAGCAAAGGAGTATGGATATCGAGAAGTTTTCCCACATAACTTACATCCATAGGGCTTCTCCCCAGTGTGTGTGATCATGTGCCTTTGAAAGACTGAGGGATAGATGAAGACTTTTCCACATTCCTTACACTTGTATGACTTTTCTCCAGTGTGAGTTCGCACATGCCCAGTAAAACTGGGGAACTCACGGAAGGTTTTCCTGAATTGCCTGCATTCATAGGTTTTCTCTGGAGTGTGAATCCTGATGAGTGACAGAGTAGAAATAAGGAAAGGTTTTCCCACATAACTTACATCCATAGGGCGTCTCTCCAGTGTGAGCTCTCAGGCGTGTGCCACAAATGCGAGCCTGCTTCTGTCCCCGGCCCGGGTGCTGTTTTTGTCCTCAGTGAGACCTGACGAGCCTCTTAAGGGAAGGAAGGTGCATGCAGCCTTTCCCGCGCGTGGCGCGGTCACAGTTTTACTCCAGTGCAAATAGTCTTGCAGAAATTAAAAGGGAGAAGCTGGCTGCACATTTCTCTGTGTTGGTTTCTTTCACTACTTTCACAGAATCTGTCACAGGATTTCTGTTAAAAGTCAGAAATGCTTATCAACGTTATGTTTATTGATGATTTGTCATTAGCAACCAGTATGTATTAGAACCAGATGACTAACTGCATTTTAGTATCTAGAAGTTTTTCTACCTTCTGTGGATTGTCTTAGAGTTAACCAAATGCCCTAGAAGCGACCTCTATCATGTTCACTGTTCATACTGTTTATCATGTATGGGGTCTTCCTAAAAGAGCGTCTAACGGAATTATGCTTCAAACACTCAATTTCTCGGTCAAGTGTTTAAAAACCTTCTTAGAATTCAAAATAGATTTAGGGGCACGTGGGTGGCTCAGTCAGTTCACCGTCTGTTGTCAGCTCAGGTCATGATCTCAGGGTCCTGGGATCGAGCCCTGTGTCATGCTTCATCCTCTCCTTCTGTCCCTCCCCCACCCTACTTGTCCTCTCTCTCTCAAATAGATTTGGAGCTGGGTTTTTTGTTTCTTAAATTTCATGACATACCAAAACTCTGTCCTGGGATTAGTACTGCTTTACCTTGTGAACATAACTCACCTCCGATGTCTTGCATGGTTTCCATGCTGATCGTCAATGGCGTGGTTCTCCCAATTTTTTCCTAAAATGTAGGCACAAGAATGATTTCTTGTGAATTTTGCCATTTTCTGTTCATTAGATTTTTTTTCCTCAAGCATATTCTGTTGAGAAACCAACCCATTGGCTTTAAACAGTGTTTCATAATCTGAAACAAAAAGGTGAATGAACATGAGTAAAGAAAGACTCTGAGGACTCCAGTGCTGTCAGCACTTCACCAGTGGCGGGCAGGGTCAGAAGGGCAGGCCATTGACCAACGACTATCACAAGTTCTCTAAGAAACCTCGCTGTGAACCCAAACAACAGATGAAGCCAACCCCCCACTATTGGTAAGCCAAGGGAGTTTCAAGTCTTTGAACCAAGACAAAAATAAAACCTCAGTTTAACGCACACACTTCCACCGTCATGGAGACATCATGATGTTGTAGGTCCGTGATGGCTGTGACTGTGTCTGTTTTACTTACCGCTGTACTCCTTTTCCACATTTCAAATTGTGGAAAAGCTCTGACAAGAGATACTTGTTTACTAAATGACTAAGTGAAGGCCTGAAGCTATTCTTACCCACTGAGACCAGGTTCCGGAAAGTTTCCAGCATCACATCTCTGTAGAGGTTCTTCTGCAGAGAATCCAGCAAAGCCCACTCCTCCAAGGTGAAGTCCACAGCCACACCCTCAAAGACCACCAAGTACTGAAACATACAAATGTGTGCAGGAGGAAGGGTGAGTCTTAAAGCA
Source organism: Nasua narica (assembly GCA_028533885.1). Taxonomy (NCBI): domain Eukaryota; kingdom Metazoa; phylum Chordata; class Mammalia; order Carnivora; family Procyonidae; genus Nasua; species Nasua narica. The sequence continues at coordinate 1,764,193 of CM052799.1, read as the reverse complement.
CTGGGAAACTAAAGTCACTTCATAGGAAGTTCAAATCAGATCCTCTGGTCTCACAATATGTGCTTGGTCTCTAATAGGCTTACCTGCACCACTGAGGAGTCAACACATTTACTGTGACCACCTCCCTCTTCCTCCTTTCTAGCACCAGGACCCAGAGAGCTATGCCATGCACATTAAATAAATACTTCTGTCGGAAAGTATGAAGTAAAAGGGTAACAGATCTCAATTGTCCAAACCCTGAATATTCTTTAGGAGTAGCCTTTGACCAGCTCCTGGGAGAAAATCTGCAAGCCCTCAGACAGAGTGTCCGTCTATATGGGTGGGGCCTTGAGCCATGAGCCACACTGTACCAGACTTCCAGAGGAGCTGGATGCTGAGAAGCTAAGACCAGTCGCACAGGCGTCCCCATGTCTAACCCTCAATAAAACCCCCCCAGTGCGAGACCTGGGTGAGCTCCCCTGGCCAGAAGTATTTTATAAAAAAAAGTTGTCACACATTAAGCTCTGTCTGTGCAATTGCATTGGGAGGAGATGACTGGGAGCTTGATCCTGGTTTCTCCTGGATTCTGCTTCATGTTCCTTTTCTATTCACTAATTTTAATACAGACTCTTTCCCATAGTTTTTCTGAAATAAGTCCGTCTGTGGAATGAATATTTCTGTGAGCCCTTATAGTGAGTCCTCGGACACTGAGCACCATCAACTCCCTCGGTTAGAAGGTAATTCACTACAGGAGCTAGCAGCAGATTGAAACTACCAAGATACAGAATTAGGGAATGTGAAGACAGACTGCTTATGCAATCTGAAGACCAGAGAGAATAAAACTGAAAATAGAAGAAGTGTAGGGTGTTGTGCAGTGTGCCGACACACACGTGCTGGCGGTCTGACAGGGGAGGAGGAGACACAACAAATACTCGAGAAATAATGATTAAACTGTCCTAAATTTATTGAAGATCAGCTACACGTCCAGATACTCAATGGACTTCAAAGAATAAAACCATGAAGAGATCCATGAACCAATACATTGTAGTGAAAACTGTGGAAGCCAGAGATGAGGAGAAATCATGAAAGCAGCAAGAGAAAAACCTGTCACCTAAAAGAGAACCACAATAAGACAAGAGCTGATTCTCAGCAGAGGCAGCGGAGGTCAGAGGTAATGGGGAACGTATTCAGAGTGCTGAGAGAATGAGCAACTACCAATAAGGAACCTATATCCCAAAAGCTACTTTTTAAGTGAAGGCAAAATGAACACATGTCCAGATAACAAAATCCGAGAAATTTTTTTTCCCAGGAGAAGCACAATATAAAAAATACTATGAAAATTCTTGAAACTGATAGCAATTGAGGCCGGGAGTTTCGATGACAACACAGGAGGAGGATTCCAGTCTGGCTCATCCCGAGGGCACAGCCAGACAGTATCGAATCATTCCGAATACCCAGGAAGTCAATGCGCAGGCGGACAGAACCAGCTGCACAAGAACTAGGAGAAAAGAGGCCACAGAGAGGACGTGGAGATTGTAGTTCGTGGGAAATGGATTGCAGGTGCCATAGAGGGAAGGGGGCCACAAAGGTGAGACAGGAACACATGGGGCTGCACAAGGAGAACATTTCCCCAAAGCCACTGGCTGGGAAAATGAGAGGGGCTGATTTTCCTGAGTTTTTGCAACCAGTGCAGCTCAAAGACTAGAGTTAAAGAAGTTGGTGGGCTCGACTGGGCTAGAGCCCTGAGAGCACTGCCCTACTCCCGCACTGAAGGCAGGCAAATAATCCCAGGGTAGACAGCATGACCTGAAGACCATCTAATGGGCACAGGGAGAGACTGTTCACTCTTCTTTAAGTGCATCTGTGAGAGGTGACGTTCCCAGAGTTGCCTCTCGGGGGACGAAAGAGCCCGCAGGTGCGCTGCCGCCCACCTCCCGTGCCCCTTAGCATCAGAGCAGAGGCACCCTCTGCGGGCAGCTAAGCCGGACACTGGCTGTTTAGCCTGCTTGCTCATAATCCAACACCCCTGTGATCTGGTGCGACTGCCTTTCTGGATCAAACCGGCATCAATCCCAGCACAGTGAGATCCTTTCCCAGAGGACCAGCACAGGTCCCCACCACACCAGGTCCCTGAAGTTTGGAATTTTAAGTATCAGACAACTCAGCTGGTGTAGAGCCCAAAGAACGTTGCACTACTCCAGGCAGATAATCGACATAAACACAGTTTGAGAACAGCAATCTGAAAAACACGTAGGCTACATGAGGGGAAATGGTTCGCTCTTCTTTGAGGGTTTCGCAGAGAGCAGCAAGCACGGACTCCCCTCTCATGGGAGAAAGGAGCTGACTGGTGCCATTTCCCTACCCCGCCCCTCAGACCAACTGCAGTGAACGGCACAGCGCCGACACTGACTTCATCTGCTTACACCAGGTCCCGCCTCCCTGCACTCTGCAGGTACTGCTTTTTCAGGCAAGTGCGCCTCAGGACCAGCACAGCGGGCCCCTCTCCCTGCAGACCAGCACAACACCCACCCACCCCCAATGTCTACTGACAACAGTTCCTGCAAAGATTCAGTTCTAGTGGAAAGAGCATCAGATTTCATTTAACAAGCAGAGCAGAGCACAGCTAGTTGAATTTCATTCAACTCTGGCCAAGGTCCAAACTGCCTCTCTGCAGGCAAGGAGAGTAGATAGATGACTGAAGTGAGAAACAGCAGCCAAAACACCACAGTGAGCGCATGTGGCACCTCCCAGAGACAATCCCTGAAGCACCAGGCCCTAAACATATGTCTTTTCATAAAGCCATTAATCTCAGAAGCAAGAAACATAACAGGCTTTCCTAATAGAAGAAAACAGACACCTATACAAAATGCCAACACAGAGAAATTCACCCCAAAAGAAAACAAGAAAAGGTCATGGACAGGGATCTAAATGAAACAGATATAAGTAATATGCATGATGCTGAATTTATGATTTTTAAAAATTTATTCGACAGAGAGAGATCACAAGTAGGCAGAGAAGCAGGCAGAGAGAGAGGGGGAAGCGGGCTCCTTGCTGAGCAGAGAGCCCGATGTGGGCTTGATCCCAGGACCCCGAGATCATGACCTGAGCCGAAGGCAGAGGCTTTAACCCACTGAGCCACCCAGGTGCCCCCTAATGCTGAATTTAAAACAACAATCATAAGGATACTAGCTGGGCTTGAGAAAAACATGGAAGATATCAGGGAGACACCACAGATATAAAAGACCTAAAAATTAGTCAGACTGAAATAAAAAACGCTGTACGTGAGATTTAAAACCAAGTGGATGTAATGACCACAAAAATGGAAAAAACTGAGGAATGAATAACTGACCTAGAAAATAAAATTATTTAAAATAATGAAGCTGTACACAATAGAGAAAGAATGATGGATCATGAAAGTAGATTTAGGGAACTCAGTGACTCCATCAAACAAAATAACATTCATATCAGAGGAGTCCCAGAAGACGAGAGAGAAAAAGGGACAGAGAATTTATGTGAAGAAATAATAGCTAAAAACTCCCCTAAGCTGGATAAGGAAATGGACATCCAAATCCAGGATGTACAGAGAACTCCCATTAAAATCAACAAAAGTAGACTAACACTAAGACATATTGTATTTAAGTTTGTAAAATACAATGATAAAGAAAAAATCCTAAAAGCAGCAAGACAAAGGAAGTCCCTGACTTACAAGGAAAGACAAGTAAGGGTAGCAGCTGATCTCTCCATAGAAATTTGGGAAGCCAGAAGAAAGTGGCATGATATATTCAATGTGCTGAATGGGAAAAATCTGCAGCCCAGAATACTCTATGCAGCAAAGCTATCATTCAGAATAGGAGGGAGATAGAATTTGCCAGACAAACAAAAACTAAAGGAGTTCATGACCACTAAACAAGCCCCGCTAGAAATATTACAGAGGACTTATTCAGTGGGAAAAAATAGACCCAAAGTAACAAAGACTAGAAAGGAACAGAGAATAATCTCCAGAAACAATGATAAAGTAATAAAGTGGCATTAAATATATATCTATCAATAATTATGCTGAATGTAAGTGGACTAAAGGCTCCAATCACAGGGTGTCAGAATGGATAAAAAACCAAAACTCCTTATGCTGCCTATAAGAGACTAATTTTAGATTTAAAGAGACCTGCAAGTTGAAAGTGAGGGTATAGAAAAATATTTATCATGCTAATGACATCAAAAGAAAGCCAGAATAGCAGCACCTATACTAGATAAACTAGATTTTAAAGCAAAGACTGTAACAAGAGATAAAGAAGGGCACTATATCATAATAAAGGGGAATAAAACAACAAGATCTAACAATTGTAAATATTTATGCTCTCAACTTGGGAGCACCTAAATATATAAAACAATAACAAACATAAAGGACTCATTGTTAATAATGCAATAATAGTAGGGGACTTTAACACCCCACTTACAAAAATGGACAGATCACCTAAGCAGAAAATCAATAAGGAAAAAATGGCCTTGAATGGCGCAGTGGACCAGATGGACTTAACAAATATATTCAGAACATTTCATCCTAAAGTGGCAGGATACACATTCCTTTTGAGTGTACGTGCAACATTCTCCAGAGCAGGTCACACACAGGGTCACATATCAGGCCTCAACAAACACAAGAAGACTGAGATCATACCAGGCACGTTTTACGAACACAACACAACGAAGTCAATGAAGTCAACCACAAGAAAAAATTTGGAAAGACCACAAATACATAGAGGTTAAAGAACAACCTACTAAAGAATGAATGGATCAACCAGGAAATTAAAGAAGAAACTTTAAAAATCCATAGAAACAAAACTGAGATGCAGCAAAAGTGGTCATAAGAGGAAAGTCTCTAGCAATACAGCCCTACCTCAAGAAGCAAGAAAAATCTCAGAGAAAAATAACCTAATCTTATACCTGAAGGAGCTAGAAAAAGAACTACAAATTAAACCTAAAGCTAGCAGAAAAAGGGAAATAATAAAGATTAGAACAGAAATAAATGATACAGAAATTAAAAACAAAACAAAACAAAAAACAGTGGAAAGTTTCAATGAAGCCAGGAGCTGGTTCTCTGAAAAAAACTAATAAAATTGATAAACCCCTAGTCAGATGTATCATTAAGAAAAGAGAGGAGCACCTAGGTGGCTCGGTTGATAAGCGTCTGCCTTCAGCTCAGGTCATGATCCCAGGGTTCTGGGACTGAGCTCTGCATCGAGCTCTCTGCTCAGCAGGAAGCCTCTTTCTCCCTCTCCCGCTCCCACTCCCCCTGCTTGTGTTCCCTCTCTTGCTGTGTCTCTGTCATATGAATAAGTAAAATCTTAAAAAAAAAAAGGAGAAAAGACTCAAATAAGATCACAAATGAGAGAAAAGAAATAACTAATACCACAGAGATACAAACAATTATGAGAATATTATGACAAATTATATGCCAACAAATTGGACAATCTGGAAGAAATGGGTAAATTCCTAGAAACATATCAACTACCAAAACTGAAACGGGAAGAAAAAGAACACTTGAATGGACCCATAACCAGCAAAGAAATTGAATCACTAATCAAAAATCTCACAGCAGGGGCGCCTGGGGGGGCTCAGTGGGTTAAAGCCTCTGCCTTCGACTCAGGTCATGTTCTCAGGGTCCTGGGCTCGAGCCCCGCATCGGGCTCTCTGCTCAGCAGGAGCCTGCATCCCCCTCTCCCTCTGCCTACCTCTCTGCCTACTTGTGATCTCTCTCTCTCTCTCTGTCAAATAAATAAAATATTAAAAAAAAAAATCTCACAGCAAACAAAAGTCCAGGCCAGATGACCTCCCAGGTGAATTCTACCAAACATTTAAAGAAGAGTTAAAGAAAGAGAAAAAAGAAAGAGAGAGAGAACGGAAAAAAAAAATGGAAGGAAAACTTCCTAATTCATTTTACAAGGCCAGCATTACCCTGATTCCAAAACCAGACAATGATTCCATTAAAAAAGAGAACCACAGGCCAATATTCCTGATGCACAAGGATGCAAAAATTCTTTTTTTTTTGATACAAAAATTCTTAACAAAATACTAGGGAATTAAATTCAAAACTACTAAAAGAGGGACGCCTGGGTGGCGCAGTTGGTTGGGCAACTGCCTTTGGCTCAGGTCATGATCCCGGCGTCTTGGGATCGACTCCCGCATCGGGCCCCTTGCTCCGCAGGGAGCCTGCTCCTCTCTCTGCTTCTGCCTGCCTCTCTGCCTGCTTGTGTTCTCTCTCTGTTAAATGAATAAATAAAATCTTAAAAAAAAAAAAAAAACTACTAAAAGAATCATTCATGGCAATCAAGTGGGATTCATTCCTGGGGTGCAAGAGTGACTCAATATTCACAAATCAATCAACATGATACATCACATTAATAAAAGAAAGGATAAGAACCATATGATCCTCTCAATAGATGCAGAAAAAGCATTTGACAGAATACAGCATTCATTCAAGATAAAATCCTTCAACTAAGTAGGGTCAGAGGGAGCATACCTCAACATAATAAAGGCCATATATGAAAATCCCATAGCTAATATCATCCTCAATGGGGATTCTGAGAGTTTTTCCTTTAAAGTTGAGAACAAGGCAGGGATGTCTACTCTCACCACTGTTATTTAACATAGTATTAGAAGTTCTAGCCTTAGCAGTCAGACATCAAAAAGATAAAATGCATCCAAATTGGCATGAACGCAGTAAAAATTTTGGGGCACCTCGTTGGCTCAGTGGGTTAAAGCCTCTGCCTTCAGCTCAGGTCATGATCTCAGGGTCCTGGAATTGAGCCCCACATCACGCGCTCTGCTCAGCAGGGAGCCTGCTTCCCCCCTCTCTCTCTGCCTGCCTCTCTGCCTACTTGTGATCTCTCTCTCAGTGTCAAGTAAATAAATAAAATCTTAAAAAAAATCCAAAAAATTCCACTAAAATATTGCTAGAACTGATACACAAATTCAGCAAAATCGCAGGAAACAAATCAATGTACAGAAATCTACTGCATTTCTATACACCAATAATGAAGCATCAGAAAGAGAAATCAAAGAATGTATCCCATTTACAATTGCAACAAAAACCATAAGTACTGAGGAATAAACCCAACCAAAGAGGTAAAAGATCTGTACTCTGAAAACCATAGAACAGTGATGAAAGAAATTGAAGATGACACAAAGAAATGGAACATGGATTGGAAGAACAAACACTGCTAAAATGTCTATACTACCCAAAGCAATCTACACATTTAATGCAATTCCTATCAAAATACCACCAGCATTTTTTTTTCCATTTTTCACAAGAGCAAGAATAGTGCTTAACCGACTGAGCCACCTGGGTGCCCCAAAACTGCATCTTTTCAGTAAGAAAAGTTGAGTTTTGCTAATAACCATATAACCTTTTGGATTTGCCTTTTTAATCTTTTATTGTCACTTTGTTTCATAACCAAAGTGCTGTTTCACAGTGTGACCTATAGCCCAATTTGACCAAATGCTTTAAAATTCCTTTTGATATTTCTGACAAACTTCCCCAAATCAAATTCTAAATGAAGCTTCTTGACCTGGAAGAAAACTTGGGATTTCCCCGGAAGGGTCCCTAGAACATTCCAGAGGATTTGTTATGTTAAACTAATTAGGCTTGCTGGATACATTAAATTACATGGAAAACTGTCAAATAAGAAGGAATACTAAGCCTTCTTCAGGCTGTATTTGTGGGCATACATAAATGTCCTAGAAGTGCAGGAAACTCCTAGAAATCTGGTATGTCCTAGCATGTTATCATTCGCAATTCTAGTAGTTACTGAAGTGTTTAGTGTCACAGAAATAACCAAATCTTTGTCTCTGCTCCATTAGAATGAACTCTCTTCAGATCCATGGCCATTTGAGTCTTTTGTCATTTACAGCTATCGTTTTGCTCTGATTCTGCAAAAGTACTTCATTTTTTTTTTAAGATCGTATTTATTTATTTGACAGAGAGAGATCCCAAGCAGGCAGAGAGGCAGGCAGAGGGAGAGGAGGAAACGGGCTCCCTGCTGAGCAGAGAGCCCGAGGCGGGGCTCGATCCCAGGACCCGGAGATCACGACCTGAGCCGAAGGCAGTTGCCTAACCCACTGAGCCACCCAGGCGCCCCCAAAAGTACTTCATTTTTAAGGACATTTGATAAGACAGGTTTCTGATAACCTTAGATTCACAGAACTGAACCGTGTGAGCATTACTGGAACTAGCGGTGAAGCCCGATTCAAACAGAACAAGAATAACGTGGACCGAATGAACGGAGAAGGATAACTGTAGTTTTTAGGACCCTTGTTTGAACATTACTGTTTAATGTTTGCTATTCCCGATAGAAACCTTCTCTTAAGCCAAAATAAACCTTTGCAAACAAATACTATCGCCAACCAGATCCCAAGACCGGACACGGCTGCAGCCCACCAGCTTGTCCTCACTACCTTCCTTAAGTTCTTCCTTCTGGCCTATCTCTTCACTCAGGCAGATGGAACCCCAAACCACCCCTCAGGTGGGAGTGACTGCCCCGATAAGACCTCCAGTGGGCCCAGACCAGTCTGAGCTAAACCCCTCACCCCCGCACAGACGGGGCCAAGAGTGACCTCTGCAATGCCCAACAATTACCTTTGCCTCATTAGAATATTAAATCTCCACCCAAGGAGGAGCGCCAGCCTCATTTACATATCATACATACAATGTGTGTATAGGCATGTGGCCTTAGAATACAAACATGACCTGACTGCTTCTACGTATGATTTCCCCATCGAGATATCTACCCTAAGGGCACTCGGGTGGCTAAGTCGGTGAAGCCTCTGCCTTCAGCTCAGGACATGATCTCGGGCTCCTGGGATTGAGCCCCACATCGGGCTCCCTGCTCAGCGGGAGGCCTGCTTCTCCCTCTCCTTCTGTGTGCCCCTCCCTAACCCTGCTTGTGTGCCCTCTCAAATAAATAAATAAAATCTTTAAAAAAAATATCCACCCTAACCCTAAACAAAAGGAACCCATCCACCCTTGCTCAGGGAGTCACAGATTTGAAAATTATTCCCTGTGATCTCCTTATTTGATGCAAATAAAGTTTCCTTTGTGCAGCAAATCACCTGGTGCAGTTTCTATGTGTAAGTCACCAAGAAGCAAAATCATGTTGCAAATTGGGTGACCGAGAAGGGACTGTTGTCCCACTGAGGTCTTGCTCTCCAGTTCCCGGTTTCACATCAGTCTAATTACAATACAGAAAAAAATTTTTTTCTCCCTACCTGACCCCCCAGAACTTGGAAACGTAATGAGTATAGTTGGCCTTGAGTAATGCAGGGATTAGGGGCACCAACCCTCTGCACAATTAAAAATCCATGTATATCTTTTGACTCCCCTAAAACTTTACTAATAGCCTACTGTGGGCAAAAAGCCTTACCAAACCAAATAACTGATTAACATATATATTGCTTTATGTTTATTATATAGTGTATTCTTACGGTATGCTAAAGAAAATATTTTTAATAAAATCGTAAGAAAAAATTTACAGTAAAGCATCATTTGTCTGTTTTTTAAAATATCCACATATATGTGGACCCAAGCAGTTCTAACCTGTGTTGTTCGAAGGGTCAACTGTATTTGTATTTTCATGACAATATATTTGCTTAAGTTCAGTAAGAATCTGTTCTTGTAACAGGGCACAATTGGAAACATTTGTTACACTATCGAGGCTGGAATGGAATGTCATATTTGAGAGAGACTGGCTTTAGGGAGTCAATGGAGTCACTTGGAAATGTTAGCTTGATCCTTGCTCACAGGGTCCCCAGCTTCCCTTCCAGGTAAGGACGGTCACTTCCTGGCAGGAGCAGAAATCTTAGGGTATTTTGGAGACCTGAATTTATATGTATTGGATGCCAAGTATGATGGCAAGTCCTTGGTATGGCTTCTTAGCCTTGAGAAGCTTTTAAAATTTTCAGTGTGAAACTCCTTAAGAAAAGATCAGCAAAGCAGATTTAAAGGAGTCTCTATGTCCATCACTATGCTTTCCCCACTCAGGGAAACAATCAGGCTAAGTTTATTGGAGCTAGACTTGGTTTACAAGTTAGTCCTGTTGCAGCTTTGTGACAGCAACGCATCTCTGTGGATCTTAGATTCTAGTTCTGAATTGTTTTTGACCATTTGTTATTTGCAAGACACAAACTGAATTTGTTGTCCTGAATTTTTCAGCTTTCCTCAAAAGAAAACGTGCAAAAATAAAATCTACTGACGCAGAGATGCATATGCTGATATCCACCTAGACAGAGGAGGCCTGTCTTTGGAGTCATTTCAAGTGGGATGTCTGGTGTGAAGGCTTCCACCAGGTCCCGGCCTGGGTGTCCTCTAGAATATTTAGGTCGCTGTGCAATCACCTATGCATTTTATATACGAACACCATATTTTACAATTAAATACAATGAAATCAGTTATAACTTATCACAGTGCCACATTAAAGGAAAAATGTCAAAATATCTGAACAGATAAAGAAAGATATATCCTAATCAACAGGAATCCAAATAGAAACCCTTAGCAACTTAAGAATAGGAGGCAACCTGCAGAGCCCCGTGAGGGAAACATCAGAAAGGCACGTTCATTAAAGAACACACAGAGGGGCGCCTGGGTGGCTCAGTCAGTTAAGCAACTGCCTTTGGCTCAGGCCATGATCCTGGAGTCCTGGGATCAAGTCCCACATCAGGATCCCTGCTCAGTGGGGAGTCTGCTTCTCCCTCTCCCCCGACTTATACACACACACACGCTCGCTCTCTCTCTCTGACAAACAAACAAACAAATAAATAAAATCTTAAAATAAAAATAAAGCTTGGAGTTTTAAAGGTGAGCATGCTTGGCTCTGCAAGAGCTCAGAGGACAATGATGCTGATCCTGGAGAAAAGGTGGGCAGACAGACTGCAGACCTGCAGCGTGGAAACTGATCTGAAGAGCACCTGGGACCCCCGGGGGAGGTTAGCTGCTCATCCAGGAGCACGTCCCAGAGCGGCAACATTCACAGAGGCACCCCTCCAAGAACAAAGGAACCGGCTGGCGCCATTTGCCTCTACTGCCCCCTGCACGAGCACAGGGCCACCCGCGGGAACTAGCGCAGTGCTGTCACGCGCTACCTGGCTTGCTCACACCAGGCCTCACGCACTGCGCCCTGGTGGAACCACCATTCGCAGTCTTGCTTCCCTCGGTCCCAGTGCAGCGGGGCCCCTGCCCCCGAAGTCCAGCCCAAGCCCACCTCATCGACCAACTCAGTGTTTTGTGGAGCCTCGGTTCCGCCAGCGGTGGTGACAGGTCTCATTTCACAAGCAGCCCAGAGCACACCTACTTGAAACACGCCACATTCCGGCCAGGGACCAAACACTGCCCACGACAGAGGGCCTCTGCAGAGGACGGTCCTGAAGGATACAGCAGCCAGGACAAAAGAGCAGAGCGCACTCAGCACAGACCGGAGACAGGCCCTCCTCTTCATAAAGCCATTACCTCGGGCACGGCCGATATAGCCGACCTTCGCAGCACGGAGAAACAGGCACAGAGACTCAGACAAAAACGAGACGCAGGAATTTGTCCCGAATGAAAGAACAGGACGAGACCATCGCCAGAGATCTAAGCAAAACAGACGTAAGTAACGTGCCTGATGGAGAATGTAAAAGTACTCACCCTAAGGATACTCACTGGACTTAAAGAGTGAAGGACATCAGCGAGACAACACAGAAATAAGGAATAACAGAGCAGAGATAATGGGCTCAATAAACAAAACAAGAAATAAGCCTGATGGAATGAACTGGATGAAGCAGAGGAAGGAATTAATGACCGGAAGACAGAGAAACAGCAAGTAGCCCAACTGAACAAAAGAGAAAAACTATGCCAAATGAGAACAGACTTCAGGAACCCATCAAACACAATAACATTCATATTAGAGGAGTCCTAGAAGAAGACGGAGAGAGAATATATGTGAAGAAATAATACCTGAAACTTCCATAATCTGAGGAAGGCGACAGGCAGACCCAGGCGCACAGAGAACAAAAGCAAGTCCACACCAAGGCATATTGTAATTAAAGTGACAAAATATTGTCGTTAAGAAAAACTATTAAAAACAGGAAGACAAAAGAAGACAGTTACATAAAAAGGAAAGGCCTGATATATTCAAAGTGCTGAATTGGCAAAACCTGCAGCCAAAATAGTCTATCCAGCAAGACTATCACTCAGAAGAGAAGAAGAAATAAACAGTTTCCCAGACGAACTGAAGGAGTTCATGAACACTAAACCAGTCCTGTAGAAATTAATTAATAAATAATAATTCAAATAAATAATTATTAATTACTTAAAATCAATTAATAAATTAAAGGGGACTTTTTGAGAGAAAAGGACCAAAAATGACAATACGAAGGTAGGAAACAAAAGCAGTAAAAGTAAGTATTTCTGTAAAACATCAGTTAAGGAACTCACAAAATAAAAGGCTGTAAAATATGAGACCATATACCTAAAATGTGGGGAGGAGAGGTGTCAGGGTTTGGCCAGGAAACCCGAGGTGGTGAATGAAAAGATCAGTCCAGACACCTTAGCTGGAGAAAGGAGAGGGGATGGGAACCACATGCTCTAGTGGCGAAAGGTCCCCAAGTCAGATCTGTCTCCATCCATTGTGAATGTTATCAAAACAAGGGAATAAGAAAAACAAGAAGGAATGTGAAGCTGTAATAATCAGGACAGTGGCACAGGGAGTACCATGTGACTAGAATGAGCTGTGCTCGGGACGGGTGTGCAGACAGGGAGTGCGTGGAGTGTGTGATCTCCAAACATAAACGTTTCTCCTGAGTCCGGCATTTACTCCCTGGATGAGTGCACCGAGCCGCAATGAGGATCTGGCTGTTTTCAGCCCAGAAGCCTGGAGGGGGCCCAGTTTTGTGGACACTCCTTTGCTTTTCAACTAGTCTCGCCCAGGGAGGCATGTGTTTATTAAATCTTATCTAGCCAGGCACTATGAACTTCCACAGAGAGGAGTAAAGAATGGGTCCAAACTTAAAGTACAAGGAAGAGGTTATATACAAACCTAATGGTAGCCACAAATCAAAATCTGCTAATAAATATGCAAAGCATAAAAAGAAAGAAGTCCAAATATGTCACTAAAGAAAGCCAGCAAACCATAAAAGAAGGGATCAGAAAAAAATCTTCAGAAACAACCATAAAACAAGTAATAAAATGGCAATAAATACATATCTATCAATAATTCCTTTGAATGTCAAAGGACTAAATGCTCCAATCAAAACACACAGGGTGACAGAAGGGATAGAAATAAGATCCATCTATATGGTGCCTACAAGAGACTCGTTTTTAGACCTAAAGACAATTACGGATTGAAAGACAAGGGATGGAGAAACATTTATCATGCGAAAGAAAGCCAGACTTGTCTGTCTATCCGACAAGATAGACTTTAAAACAAAGACTGTAACGAGAAACGAAGAGGGGCGCCTGGGTGGCTCAGTTGGTTAAACATCTGCTTCTGGCTCAGGTCATGATCCCAGGGTCCCGGGATCAAGTTTCGAATCAGGCTCCCTGCTCAGTGGGGAGTCTGCTTCTCCCTCTGGGCACCACCCCCACTCATGCTTGCTCACTCTCTTGCAAAAATAAAGAAAAATCTTAAAAAAGAGAGAGATCAAAAAGGACACTGTATAATAATAAAAGGCACACAAGATATAACGATTGTAAATGCCTGACTATATACATGCGCTGTATATTTGGGAGCACCCAATACACACCCAACACCCAATACACACCCAACACCCAAATACACAAAACACCCAAATACACAAAACAATTACTAACACACGTAAAGGAACTAACAAGTAAAAATACAATAACTGTAGGGGACTTTAATCCCACTTACATCCCAGTGGACAGATCATCTAAACGGAAAATCAACGCGGAAACAACGGCTTTAAATGATGCACTGGAGTAGATGGACTTAAAAGACATATTAAGAACATTCCAGCCTTTGGAGCAGCTGGGTGGCTCACTCAGTTAAGGGTCTGCCTTTGGCTCAGATCATGATCACAGAGTCCTGGGATCGAGCCCTGTATTGGGCTCCCTGCTTGGTGGGGAGCCTGCTTCTCCCTCTCTCTCTGCTGTTCCCCCTGCTTGTGCTCTCTCTCTCTCTCTCTCTCTCTCTCTGTGTCAAATAAAAAAATAAAATCTTAAAAACATAATAATGTGAGGAAAACAGAGACATTCACAAATATGTGGAAATGAAGCAACACATCTTTTGGAAAAAAAAGAGCACTCCATCCTTAAACAGCAGAATACACATTATTATTTTTTAATATATTATTTATTTATTTGAAAGAAAGAGAATAGGGGGGAGGGTCAGGAGAGGCAGACTCCCCACTGAGCAGGAAGCCCAATGCAGAACGTGATCCTGAGACTCCAGGATCATGACCTTAGCCAAAGGCAGGTGCTTAACCAACTGAGCCACCCAGGTGCCCCTACACATTATTTCTAAGTACACACGGAACATTCTCCAGAATAGATCATGTCAGCTCATCAAACAAACCTCAGCAAATTCAAGAAGACTGATGTTACATCACACATCTTTTCTGACCACAGTGCTATTAAATTAGTCAGCTACAAGAAGAAACCGGGAAATAAAATAATCAGACCCATAACCAGCAAAGAAATCGCATCAGTAATAAAAAGTCTCCCAACAAACAAAAGTCCAGGACCAGATGCCTTCCCAGGCAAATTCTACCCAACATTTAAAGAAGAATTAATACCTACTCTTCTCAAACTATTCCAAAAAATCGAAGAGGAAGGAAGACTTCACCCTATGAGGCCAGCATTACCTTGACACCAGAACCAAATAAGGACATCACAAAAAAAGCGAACTACAGGCCAATATCTCTGATGAACATAGATGCAAAAATCCTACACTTGATCTTAGCCAAAAGGCCGAGAAGCAATTAGATGCAAAAATCCTCACCAAAATACTAGCAAACAGAATCCAACAATATATTTTAAAAAATCATTCACCACGGTCAAGTAGGATTTATTCCAGGGTGGCAAGGGTAGTTCAATACTCAAATCAATCAAGGTGCTATATTGCATTAATAAGAGAAAGGGCAAGTACCATATGGTCATCTCCACAGATGCAGAAAAAAGCATTTACCAAAGTACAACAATCATTCATGATAAAAACCCTCAACAAGGGGCGCCTGGGTGGCTCAGTTGGTTGGGCAGCTGCCTTCAGCTCGGGTCATGATCCCAGCGTCCTGGGATCGAGTCCCACATCGGGCTCCTTGCTCAGCAGGGAGCCTGCTCCTCTCTCTGCCTACTTGTGTTCTCTCTCTGTTAAAATAAATAAACAAAATCTTAAAAAAAAAAAAAAACCCTCAACAAAGTAGGTTTAGAGGGAACATACCTCAACATTAATAAAGGCCACATGTGAAAAACCCACAGCTGATATCATTCTTGATATCTTCCCCAAGATTCTTCCCCAAGAACTAAGAGGGAAGAACTAAGAGCTTTTCCCCAAAGATCAGGAACATGACAAGAATGTCCACTCTCACTTGTATTCAACATAGTACCGGATGTCCTAGCCACAGCGATCAGACAACAAAGAAATACGAGGCATCCATCAGTAAGGAAGAAGTAAAACTTTCACTATCTGCAGATGGGATGATCCTCTACATAGGAAAACTAAAAGACTCCACCAAAAAACTGCTAGAACTGATAAGCAATTTCAGTAAAGTGGCAGGATACAAAGTCAATGTACAGAAATCTGTTACATTCCCATACACCAAAAACAAACAGAGAAATTAAGAAAACAAGCCCATTTACACTTGGAACAAAATAATAAGACATGGGGAGGGGCGAGCCTGGTGGTGGGTATTGAGGAGGGCATGTATCGCACGGAGCACTGGGTGTGGTGCATGAACAATTAATCTTGTAACATTGAAAAAATAAACATATTTGGGGAAAAAATTTTAAAAAATTTAAAAAATAAAAAAAAAAGATATGAAAGACACATCAGAATAAACCTAAGCAAAGAGGTAAAGACCTGCACTCTGAAAACTATAAAACAAAGCAAAGCAAAGGACAAAGCAAAGAAGTGGAAAGACATTCTGTGCTCATGGACTGGAAGAAGAAATATTCTTAGAATATCTACACTACCCAAATCTATACATTTAATGCAATCTCTATCAAAATACCAATGGCATTTTTCACAGAGCTAGAAACAACCCTAAAATTTCAGTGGAACCCCAGAAGATCCCAAATAGCCAAAGCAAGGTTTAAAAAGAGGCAAAGCTAGAGGTCTCGCAATTCGGGACTTTAAGTTATGTTACAAGACTGTAGTAATCGAAACAGTGTGGTACCCACACACAAATAGACAAATAAGTCAAAGAACACAATGGAAAATCCAGAAATAAACCCACAATTATATGGTGGATTCATCTTTGACAAAGCAGGAAAGAATATCCAGTGGGAAAAGGACAGTCTCTTCAACAAATGGTGTTGGGAAAACTGGAGAGCAACATGCAAAAGAAAGACGCTGGACCACTCTCACAGCATACACAAAAATAAATTCAAAATGGATTAAAGACCTAAATGTGAGACCTGAAACCATAAAAAATCCTAGAAAAGAGAACAGGCAATAATTTCTGACATCAGCCCCGGCAACTTTCTTCCAGGGATGTCTCTGGAGGCAAGGGGAATAATAGCAAAAATAAACCATTGGGACTACATCCAAATAAAAAGTTTCAGCACAGCAAAGGAAACAATCCAACAAAACTAATGGCAACCTACAGAATGGGAGAATATATTTGCAAATGGCATATCCAATAAAAGGTTAGTATCCAAAGTATATTTAAGGAGTTATAAAACTCAACACCCAAAAAACAATCCAACTAAATAAAAAATGGGTAGGGTGCCTGGGTGGCTCAGTTGGTTAAGCCTCTAACTATTGATTTTGGCTTAGATCATGGTCCCAGGATCATGAGATCGAGCCCTGCATCACCTTTGAGCTGGGCATGGTGCCTGCTTAAGATCCTCTCTGTGTCTCCCTCTTCCCACTCCCACTAGTGTGTGCTCTCTCTCAATAATTAAATTAAAAATGGACAGAAGACAGGAAGATTGTCTCCAAAGACAATCTACAGATGGCCAACAGACACATGAAAAGAAGCTAAACATCCCTCATCATCAGGGAAATATCAATAGCTCAAGTTAATAACACCGGAAACAACAGGTGTTGGAGAGGATGTGGAGAAAGGGGAATCCTCTTGCACTATTGCTGGGAATGCAAACTGGTGCAGCCACTCTGGAAAATAGTATGGAGTTTTCTCAAAAAGTTAAAAATAGAGCTACCCTACCATCCAGCAACTGCACTACTAGGTATTTACCCCCTAAATACAAAAACACTAATTCAAAGGGATTTATGAACTCTGATGTTTATAGCAGCATTCTTTTCAATAGCCAAAATATAGAAACAGTTCAAGTGTCCATCAATTGATGAATGGATAAAGAAGATGTGGTGTATTTCTACAATGGAATATTACTCAGCCATAAAAAGGAATTGAAACTTGCCATTTGCAACAACATGGATGGAGGTAGAGAATATTATATTGAGTGAAATAAATGAGAGGAAGGCAAATATCATATGATCTCAGTCATGTAGAATTTAAGAAACAAAACAGGGAAAAAAGAGAGAGAGAGAGAGAAACCAAGAAACAGACTTTTAACCAGAGAACAAACTGACGGTTACCAGGGGGGTGTTGGGTGGGGGATGGAAACGGAGGATGGGGTTAAGGAGGCAATTGTGGTGAGTACCAGGTGATTCAAATTAAAAATAATTTAAAAAATTTTAGAGTCTAACCTAGAATATATTTAACTAATTTTAACGACGATTTTTCAATTTATTACACATTTTTTAAGTCCTCAAGTATGTCTGTGAGGTAAGAGAAAATGTACATATTGGTCTCTGCCCCCAGTTCTTAGCACAGAGCTCCTGAAATCCTTGTAAATTATGAAGTCATTAGAGCAACTAGGAGCATCTTTTATGCTAATGAGGTGACCGGGTGGCTGCTGAATGGGGCTGGTCACAGGGAAGATCAAACCATGATCACAAGCTGGGAATTTTCAGCCCCACACCACACCGGCTCAGCTGCTTGTCCCCACGGACCTGGGGCCACAAAACGCTTGCTCCTCCAATGCTGGTCGGGCTTCTCTCCTTCCTCTAGCCCCTGACCGTGGGTCTGAGCCACAGACAGCCTCTCCCGTGGTCAGGCTGGCCTCAGGGAACCCCCGGTCATGCCTGCTTTTCCTTACTCCTCTCTAGAAAGAAAACCCCCTTCTTCACAACTCTTGAGACTCTGGCTGGTCTTATGCTCACAGCGGTGGCCCTACAGACTTAGCCCCCGGCCACCAGCCCCAGAGTCCCTGCCCCCCAGCCTTGTTCCTCATCCTTCTCAATACAAGTCTCTCCTCCCTAAAATCACATGTTTCATTGGACACGGGTGTGACCAACTGCCCAGCACCGTCCCTTTCCCGCCCACACTTGGCCCAGGCTACTGTCCTCCACACAGGCCCCTGACTGCGGGTGGCACTGGAGCATCCATCTAGCTGGGGAACAAGGCCCCGGGCACCTGAGCCACGAGGCCTTCCTTCAGCGTGGGCGATCCTGACACGGGGCCTTTCTGCTCAGCCCCCGACACAGAAAAGCATAGCTCTGGTTCTGGGTTGTTGAAGACGCCAGAGGATTTCTGACATCCGATCTTGTCTCTGTTGGAACTTCTCTGTAACCAAGTGTCCTCAGCCAAGCCCGGATTTGAGTTCGCCTCCCAGGTCCACCATCGGTCCCCCGACCCTGATTCCCAGGCTTTACCGCCCCCGTGAGTGGTGGTCCCAGCCTCCCTCCACCAGGCAGGGACTCAGGTGGTCACAGGATACCCAGCGCGCCAGGATGTGACAAGAGGTCGGAACCCCAGACCTGATGCACGATAGACACCTGGGATGGGACCCACATGCAGGGAGGGGACAGGACGTCGGGTCTCCGCCCCGCACCCGAGAGTAGAGGCTCATGATGGACCCCCCCCCCCCGCCCCCTGGGAACCCATGCAGACATGTGACTGGGACACCAGTCCGCACCCCGCAGCCCACGGCAGAGAATCACAACGGGACCCTGGGAACCTCCACGAGTGGAGGGGCCAGGATGCCGGACCCCACCCCTGACCCAGGATATAGACTCGGGTGGTACCACGGGCCACTCACGAAGAGAGGGGTCAGGACGCCGGGCCCCCACCCCTGACCCAGGACAGAGACTCGGGTCGGGACCCGCGGGGCACCGATAAGGAGAGGGGCCAGGACGCCGGGACCCCACCCCTGAACCAGGATAGAGATTCAGATGGGACCACGGGCCTCTCACGAGAAGAGGGGCCAGGACGCCGGACCCCACCCCTGACCCAGGACAGAGACACGGGTCGGGACCCGCGGGGCACCGACGAGGAGAGGGGCCAGGACGCCGGGACCCCACCCCTGAACCAGGATAGAGATTCAGATGGGACCACGGGCCTCTCACGAGAAGAGGGGCCAGGACGCCGGGACCCCACTCCTGACCCAGGACAGAGACTCGGGTCGGGACCCGCGGGGCACCGACCAGGCGAGGGGCCAGGACGCCGGAAGCCCATCCCGGGGCCAAGGGCGGAGACCCCGGACGGGACCCCCGGGCCTGGGAGACCGAAACCCGTCACACTTGCAGCTGAATCCAGCCGGTTGGACCGAGCCCCTCTCAGTTTCGCCCGGGCCCGCGACTCACCATCTCGCGGCTCCGCTCCGTGCTCTCCAGGACTCCTCCACGCGGAACTGCATCCGGGTCAGCGCTCCGCGGACTCCACACCTGGGCCAGCTCCCGGCAGGTGAGCACTCGCGGTCGGCGGACGCAGACACGCGTCGACGACGGTGGGATTCCACCGCCCGATTGGACAGTTTGCGGAGAACAAGCCTTTCACATCGATACCCGCGCTCTGATTGGACGTTGCTTCCGGTCCTGCGACATGATTGGATAGGAATACAGCTACCGCCCCGCGACCCTAATTGGACATTGCTCCGCGACTCCGCACACTGATAGGACAGCCTGCGGCCCTTCACGTTCTGATTGGACGGCAGTCCCAGCACCGCCCCCATGGCCCCAGATTGGGCAGACGACCGAGGCCCCGCCTCCCGGATCCCGATTGAGGCTTGTGGTGCACACGAGTCCCACCTGCCTGCCGGGATTTTATGCATTTCTTGCATAAAGGTATATATGCATTACATGGGACATAGGGAATGCATATTCTCAGCATTAGTAGATACTGGAAACCCTTTTCCAAAGTGGTTGTATCAACTTACACTCCACAAGTGTGGGAGAATTCTAGTTGCTCTACATCTTCACCAGCATTCTATTCATTTTTATCAACTCTGGTACTGGTATCTCATTGTGCTTTCAATTTGTATTTTCCTGATGACTAACCAAACTGAACTTCTGTATTCTAGTTACACATCTATATTACAATTATCATTAATTATAGCTGTTAAATCTGTATTAACTATTTGAATACCTTCCTTTGTGAATGTACTTTGCATTGCCTGTACCTTTCTAATTAACTTGTAGAGGTATGTAATATATTCTGGGTACAAGTCCTTTGCCAGATATATAAAGTGAAAATTCCTATTTCCATTTTATGTGCTGCTCTTTTACTCTACTAATGTTATCTTTTCTTACTTATCACACAGTCTATTCTCCACAATTATTTCTGTGTTCTGTTTAAGAAATCTTTGCCTATTCCAAATTCATGAAGATGATCTCTTGTGGTTTCTTCTTCAATTGTTTAAGTTTTCACATTTATCTTTAGTTTGTTTGGAAAGAAGTTATATGTAGGGCATGATATGGCAATTTATATATATTTCACGTCCATATAAAATTCCAAAGGGACAGAGGTAATTCCTCTGGTAATTCCTTAGGTAATTCCTAAGGGAAACACGACCTAGCAGACTCTTTATGGCTAGGAATGCTCTTAGAAAAAGGGAATGAAGCTACCAAGTTGGCTTGGCTCAGGTCCACATACAGAGAGAGATGTAAAAGTGGGGATATCGCTGTGATCCCAAAGCCAGATGGCATGAAAGGTAGCCGGTTGCCCAAAATAAGCATTAGGTATACTAGCAGCCATTTGGCAGAACCCAAGGGTCATAGGTAGAAGCTTTTGTAGGGGCATACAAGTCCCTTATGTGTGCACAGGGAAGGTGCCTCAGCAGCAACCTTGGTCTAAGCAGCATCCTAAAGCCTCCAAAAACATATGCTTCCTGGAGATACCTGAACTGGCTTAAACCCCTATTGAAATCTGACTGATGCTCTCTGCTGCCATCTAGTAACCACTACTGATGACGCATATCCTCAAACCCCAGAAAATGAAACTATAGAAACATTGTTTTACAAGATAGGAAAAGACAATGAATGGTGATTTTCAGAATCCAACCAAAGATAATAGCACTGTCTTTTATGACTTGGTTTTGATTTTCTTTCAGAATGGATAAAGACCAGATTTACTGATGGTGAACAAAACATGGCACTTTTGCTAAAAGGGAAAAAAGTTGATCCTGTAATGTTTTATGTGTCAATACTGCTATTTGCTATAAAGTTCCCTGTGATCTCCAGGATAAAAAGAGATGGTAGGAACTGTAGAAACAAGTTGGACAAAAGTACACTCCAACTAGCTCTAGTGTGGTGGTGAAGTGGGGCAGATAAGTCAATACCCAGTCCCGGTCAAATAGCAGATTTGTTAGCAAAATAAATGTTTGTTTTAATCTGTAGGTTTTGAAGTGATTTTATGCAGCAGCAGATAAATTCTCTAGCATAAGATGACATGCCCTTCCCTCCATTCAAGAGGAGGGAGGAGAGGAGACTATTATTATATGAAGCATGAATTTGGTCCTTAAATTGAGATACTTATATATTTTTAAAATTGTGGTAAAATACACAACATAAAATTTATCTCAACCATTTGTAAGGCTGCACTTCAGGGTCACCAAGTACATTCACACTGTTGTGCAACTATCAGCACCATCCACCTCCAGAATTGCTTTCACCTTGCAAAGCTAAGACTCTACCCATTTAACAAGAACTCCCTATTGCCCGCCAACACCACCCCACCACTAGCAATCACCATGCATCAGTCTTTTTGTGCCTGGCTTATTTCACTTACACATTGTTTTCAAGCTATATCCATTTGTAGCATGTATTGGCAAGATTGAATAATATTCCATTGTATATATAGACCACATTTATCCATCCACCCCACTGATGGACCCCTGGGTTGCTTCTCTTTTTTAGCTATTACGAATAACGTTGTTATAAGCATGGATGTGCAAATATCTTAGTTGCTGCTTTCAATTCTTTTGGGTACATACTCAGAAGTACAATTGCTGAATCATACGGTCATTCTATTTTTAATATTTTGAGGACAGCCATACTATTTTCCTTAGCAACTGCACATTATATTCCTACACACAGCGCAAAAGACTTCCAATTTCTCCACATCTTCGCTTGTTATTTTCTGCATTTTTTAAAGGAGCCATCCTAATGGGTGTTAGGCGGTTGAGACAGTTGTACTTTTAACTACCGTAAACTCTTCTCCATCAACAAAATGAAAAAGGCAACCAACAGAATAGGAGAAAATAATTGCAAGTCACCTATCTGATAAAGAACTCACACAACTCAGCATAAGAAACAATCTAAAATTTAAAATTTTAAAATGAGGAGAAGGATAGACACCTTTTCCAAAGAAGAAATCTGAATTAAACCTAATCTAAATTAGGTTATTTCACACAGAATGTGAAACATACAGAGAGAGGAAAAACTGTTTTCACCACAGTAATGCAGGAGACTCACAGACCCTCTTGCCTGAACACAACTCTGCCACACGGACAATCCCTGCCATATCCCATGTGGCCCCTGAGACAGACACAATAACCTAGACTTTGAAACCTGGGATAAAGGTACACACACTCTCAGAAACACCGCACACTAACGGACCTCCAAGAGACACCAACACAGCCCAGACCTTCTGCACTCTTCTCCCATTTTCTTTTTCCCTTTAGAACTTATTATCACCGTCCGCTACACTTTCTCTTTCACTTATGTGTCCTTAGAATTTCAGCTCCAAGTGGGAATAGATAATCCCTCTGTCCTGATCATTGCTAAATCAACAGCACCCAGTTCAAAGCCTAACTGCTTATTGAAAGGCCAGATTCACACAGACACAAACTCCTTTCCCTGGGGGCTTTTACAGTTTAACCCAACACTCAGGGGCTCACATTCATTTGATCTGCCCAGAGGGAAGGGTTATGTCCCCATGCCAAACAGTCCAGGATTCCGCTGGCCCCATAAAGAATTCCCAAAGATCTTTCGGCGGACCTGCTGGAACGAGGCGATCACCCTGCAGAACCCTCACAGTGCACAAGCCCGCCTGCACGCACCCTAGCTCGTGTCCATAACCCTCTGGTCCCCAAGAGCCTGCGACCCCGACAGCCAAGCCGACAACGTCCGGGGCCTCGCCGTGCTGTAGGTTTCTGCCGGGAGAGGGCTCCTCACCCCCTGACATTTGCAGGGGGTTCCTACGTGGTTCCTCCGCTTTCCACTGGCAGCCCGTCGGCGAGGGGCTGCCCCCCCAACTCCCGCTCAGCCGCAGGGTTCCCTCCCGCGCTCCCCTAGTTGTTTGCAGAGCCGCCCCGACCTCCCAGGGTGGGCTCCCGCCGTCGACCCTCCGGCCTTACCGGTCCGCGGTCGCAGCCCAGCGTACTCACCGCACCCCGCCGGTGAAAGCCAAGGTCCCTCAATCTCGGACACCCGGTTCCCGGGCTGCAGGAGCCTGCGCCTGCGTACTCCAGCCCACTCGAAACTCCCAGGTGTCTCCGCGGCCCCGAGGCCACGGCGTCCGCGCTACATGTCGGGAACTCTGGGGAGGCTCTTACTCCAAGCTACATTTCCCCCAAGGACGTGGGATCCGCGGTGGCTCGCACTCAGGAAGTGTCTACCGTGTGCAGCGGGGAAGGGTTCTGCAGATTCTACCTGGAGCTGTTGGGGCGTTTGGAACGGGGAAGCCCGCGGCGCTGACGGCGCATGCGCGACGCTGCCCGGCTGGTACGCGAGAACAGGCGGGAGCCAGCGGGAGCGCGGGCGTGACGACGTACGCATGCGCATGGCTGTGGGCGTGGCGTCCTCCTGAGTACGGTGCACACGTGCTAGGTGCTGAGGCTCTGACCCGTTCGAAGGCGAGGTCGCCACGCTGACAGTAGGGTGCTGAGTTCATTGGGGAGCCATTGCTCTGGAGAAAAAATATAAGTCACCGTGTCACGCTCTTTCCCCGGACTCTCACTGCAGCCAAGTGGAATTTCTGCGGGGAATGAATGGTGGAGCTCCTCCAGCAGCGGCGAAGATTTGCGCCGCGCGGATCGGAGCCGGGTTTGACCCGGAGATGTCACGCACTCTGAACTGAGCAGCAGATGGCGTCGGGACAGGACCGAATGTGTATGCCCACCGCCAGGCCGACTCCCCGCCCCCCGCCGCCCTGAGGAGCCCCTTGAGAATTCCCTGGAATTCCTTTTAGATCTTAAGCCACAGCGTTCCCAGCGTTCTGGCCCCAGGAACGTGGTATAAACCCAGAGACACGTCGCCGGTTCCCTCTCACTTCCCTCAGGTAAGGTGACTCAGGTGTGGACGGTGTGACCCTGCCGCGTGTTCTAAGTTCAGGTGAGTTCCAAGAAAGGCCTGAGGGGTCACAAGTCTCGAGGAGACAGAACACTGTTATTACTCACCTAAAAAGTAAGACGTGGGTGGGTTTAAATTTTCCTTTAGTTAGTAAGATATTTTTGTTTCTTTGTTTTGTAATAACTTATTTAAAAAGAATAAAACTGGCCATTGTAAGTATAGTTCTGTGGGTTTTCATAAATTCATACTTTTACTTCCATGGTCAAAATACAAAACACTCCATCGTCCCAAGAAAACAGCCTTCGTGCCCATTTGTAGACAGACTTCCCCCCCTCTTAACCCTCTGATCTATTCTAGTTCCATATACATTTACTTTTTCCAGAATGTCATAAAAATGTAGTCTTTTTATTTACTACTTATTCTTATTTACTACTTATTCATTTTTTAAAGATTTTATTTATTTATTTTGAGAGAGAGAGAAGGAGCAGCAGGAGGGGCAGAGGGGGAGGGCGAGAAGACTCTTCACTGAGCAGGGAGCCCAAGGTGGGGGTCTATCCCAGGACCCTGGGATTATGACCTGATCTGAAGGCAGATGCTTAACCAACTGAATCATCCAGGTGCCCCTTGAGTCCTGTGTTTAAAAAATTTTTTTTCTGTGTTTAAAACTTAATGTTACATTTTGAAAATTGTGTAATTTTCCTCCAGAACTGTTGTGAGATTTCGAATTTCCAACAGTGCCCAGTACAGGGGGTAGCACATATTAGGCCTAAAAAAAATAGGCTCCATTGTCATTGTGCGCCATTATTGGGCGCATAAGCTTACACGGGACCCTGCTTCCATGCCTACCTTCTGTCACTTACACTACTGGAAGGATGCTGCGAGAAGTGACCAAATGAGGTAATAAGGCTCACGAAAGAACAGTAATCTCTGATGTGCTGTGAAAACAAGAGTTAACATGGAGAAACGGATGAAGACTGGACTTCATTTGCCTTTTAATTAAATGCAATACTGTTCTATTTTTCTTTCCTAATATGTATTGGAAGTCTAAGCATGTGGAAAGAATACCTGGAACAAGCAAAATGGACATTTTGGGCTTTGTGGATTATTAAAACAAAAGCTTACACATTCTCCTGCTATAAATGGTTATTAAAATTGTCCCTGGGGATGCCAGGGTGGCTCAGTTGGTTAAGTGTCTGCCTTCGGCTCAGATCATGATCTCCGCGCCCTGGAATCGAGCTCTGAGTTGGGGTCCCTGCTCTGGGATGCACGCTCTCTCTCTCTCTCCTTCTCCAATAAATAAACATCTTTTTTAAAATTTCCCTATGTGAGGTTGTCTAATAAATCGGGATGTCACTCAAAAGGATAACCCCTCGTCTGCAGCTTACTTCACTTAATTCCTTGGGTAGTTTTCCCTTTTACTGCCCACACCTCTTCTCCTTGCTGCTGTTAGGAAATCATCGTGCACTTGCATAGATATCGCTCCGCCCCTCAAGGGGTTAGAACTGTGCGGATAACCACAAAGTTTCCTTAAACTATGAGGAACTCGGGTTTTCTGCACAACAAATCTCAGTCGATGGATAGGAGCCCCCAAATGATAGTACCAAATATGTGAGGCCACTTCATATTATTTCACAAGGATGTTAAATACAAACACCTATGCACTGTGTTTCAAATCCATATGAACTGTCTGATCCCAAATATCCTGTCCAGTCTCATATATGACATGCCCTAAAATTTTTGACCATTGCAAAAAAGTGGCTGAACTATATCTTCACTTTTATGGGAAATAATTACTGTTAATTCCATGAGTAGGGGTTTATTTCTGTATCTCCACTCGCTATTTATGGACACTTTTGAGTAGTTCCAGAAAGGATCTAACGCATATTAGGTGGTGTAAGTATACATGAATCGATGATATTCCCATTCACTGCCTCTATCCTTCGTTCTTCATCCCCTTTTGTCTCCCTTGTCATGGTTTATATTTTACTTCACTCCACTTTTATATTCTCCAATGAAGTTTTTAAAATATTTTCTCACCAGAATATTTGTATATCATTTGCTAGACTTATTTACTACTTAATTGCTTAAACTATTAAGTTTTTACTATTATGAATAAGAAGTTATATTGACAAAACTGTAACAGTATACAAAATAAAATTTACTAGCATGAAAAACCCCTAATTTTGTATGCACCTGGTAATATTGACTCAGAACGTGTAATTCTTAAATTCACAGGTACAAAGTTGATTTGACAGGTCATGGTTTTAATGTTTTAATAACTTTTCGGTAAATTAAAGAGTCAAGTAAATTAGTATACATTTGAAAACACAGTTACTAGGATATTTCTCAGAAACACAGCATTTGTTCAACAACAACAAAAATAACACATTGTGTCTTAACCACACACACTCAATCTTAATAACGTATCTTGAGGGGTTGTATTCAGTGCTGAGAAAACCTGCACAGTCTGCCCAGGATGGCAGTAATGCTTATTTATTTCACAGAAATACTGGGTCAGAGCAGCTGCCCAATGACGCTGCAGGGAAACCGTCCCATGTGTTGTTATGGGTGCCCCATTGCATCTGTTCTAGTTGGAATCGGAAACACAGAAGGGTGAGAAATAAAGAGAATGAGGTGATCATCATACAAATCAGACGCTATTCGAATATGTTAAGATCTAGAGAAAAGAAGTCAGAGCATGAGATAATATCAACAGCTGTGACATCCGAATCAGTGGCCTGGCGGACTGTATAGGACTTTCAGGAAAATGTAAGCTGTGGACATCTAACCATGGAGGTACATCCATGATGGGAAATTCTGCTGGTAGGGTGTCTGTGAAAGGCCACCCCCTGACAAAATGGAATTCATGCAGTTGCTATTTGTTTTAAGGATACTTTTGATGGCAAGACTAGCAGTCAGGAAAATAAGCTGCAGATGGTTCCCACAAAGTCCCTATGCATCTCTCTATCTCCTTATGTAGCGGTGGCTCAATAAAACTGAAAATTGCTTCTTCCAAATCTCATGCAAGCTGGGCTCTTACAGAATTCTATCATGGAACCGTCTAAGAGAAGGCCTCCTGGGAAATGTAGTTCCTAGCCTTACCTGTATTGATAGAACCCAATCCAAAAGAACCATCTCTAGATTGCATTCTCTCTTCTTAATGGAAACGTATTGTTCACTTCCTAACCAGAAGCCAGGACAAAGAGCATACGGCGACAGATGGAAATAATAGTTCATAGGAAACTACACTCCTTCAAGACCATTGTGTACCTGCAAGTTTCTGCCAACTTACCTACTTACAAAATCGCAAGCAAGCAAAATGGAATAATGAAACTCTGGCAAAAAAAAAAAAAAAAAGGTGTTGAGAATACATACCTTATGTAAGCAAAGAAGTGGCAACTTTAAAAGTCATAGTTTCTTTCAGGAAGAGAATAGATGGGATATTTGTAATGGGAAAGTGATACCCAGTTTGGAACACACTGGGCCACTAAGAAAATCTAAACAAATATGAATATTACATTAGTCTAAAGGCCCCATACTTACAGAATCATTTTAAAAAACTATATAAAATTAAACCTAATGCATATTCAAAACACACCTCAAATCACCCATGACTGTATCACACTTCAAAATGGAAACAGAAATATTACCTGAATTCATAAGGGGGAAAAAAGCCATGATATATCAAAATTCATGTACTATATAGATGTACTTAGAATACTTGAGAATTTTCATGGCAATGTTTAGTCGAAAAAGATGTGGAAATTCACTTGCTAGAGTTCCCATTAAGGATGAGATACTGAGTAATACCATCTTTGTAACTTTTGCAGGATTTCTCTTCTGGTGTGGATTTTCCAAACTGTTTTAGATGAGTTAATTTGCATCAGGTGTTCTCACATTACTTATAAGTTTTCTTTTGTTGACTATGAGTTCTTATATGACTATGAAAGGATTTGGGGCAACTGAAAGTTTTCCCACATTTTTCACATGTATGAGGTTTCTCTCTAGTCTGCATCCTTACTGTTTTAAAAGGATGAGGGCCATTTGAAGGCTTTTCCACATTGCTTACAATCATAGGCTTCTCTCCACTGTGTTTTTTGACATGTTTGTGTAAGGATGAGGACCAACCAAATGCTTTCCCACATTTTTCACACTTATAGGGTTTTTCTTTAGTCTGCATTCTTATATTTTTGGAAGAATGAGGGCCAACTGAAAGTTTTCCCACATTGCTTGCATTTATGGGTTTCTCTCCAGTGTGCTTTCTATTATGTTTGTGCAAGGACGAAGACCAACCAAATGTTTTCCCACACTTTTCACACTTATAGGGTTTCTCTCCAGTCTGCATTCTTACATTTTTCGAAGGACAAGGGCCAACTGAAGGCCTTCCCATGTTGCTTGCATTTACAAGTTTTTCTTCAGTATGCATTCTGACGTGTTTGTGTAAGGATGAGGGCCAACCAAATGCTTTCCCACATTTTTCACATTTATAGGGTTTCTCCCCATTGTGAATTCTCACGTGTCTCTGAAAGGATGTGAGCCAACA
This sequence comes from Nasua narica, assembly GCA_028533885.1. Classification (NCBI taxonomy): domain Eukaryota; kingdom Metazoa; phylum Chordata; class Mammalia; order Carnivora; family Procyonidae; genus Nasua; species Nasua narica. The sequence goes on along the minus strand of CM052799.1, from coordinate 1,734,937 downwards.
GTAGGCTTTCCCACACTGCTTACATTCATAGGGTTTCTCTCCAGTGTGCATTATCATATGTACTCGAAAGGATTTGGGACAGCTAAAGCCTTTTCCACACTGCTTACATTCATAGGGTTTCCCACCATTATGCATCATCACATGTACGCGAAAGGATTTAGGACAACTGAAGGCTTTTCCACATTGCTTACACTCATAGGGTTTCTCTCCAGTGTGACTCCTTATATGTCCAGTGAGGGAATGGGAACGAATAAATGTTTTCCCACAAAGTTGACATGCATAGGGCTTCTCTCCACTGTGAGTTTTCCCATGATTCCTTAGGTATGAGGAACAACTGAAGGCCTTCCCACATTCCTCACACTGATATAATTTGCATCCAGTGTGACTCCTTTTGTGCCTCTTAAGGGATGAACGATGCCTGAAGACTTTTCCACACTGACTGCATTCATGCAGTTTTACTCCACTAGAAGTTTTCTTGTACAGCTTAATATTTGGAATACGGCCGACAATTTCTCCACATGTATTACCTTTGTTCCTTTCACAGAGTCTCTCCACTGTGTGACTTCTGCTAAAAAAAAGGAGGGGCGTATTGTTAATGGTTTGTGTATTCATAACTTATTAATATTTGTTAATGAGTGCTGGGATTATATTTCTACCATTTTCTGTATAAATATAGGTTTTCTTTTGTTCAGGAGTTTATTGACTTATGTGAGAGAGAGAGAGAAAGAGTACCATAGCAGGGAGGGGCAGAGAGAGAAGGAGAAGGAGCCTCCCCGCTGAGCAGGGAGCCTGATGCTAGGCTCCATCCCAGGACTCTGGGATTATGATCTGAATTGAAGGCAGGTGCTTAACCAACTGAACCTCCCAGGTGCCCCATAAATATAGATTTCTGTCCTGTCCGAATTATTTCAAAGTGGAATAAACTAGCTGCTTTGGGAATGGGATTAAGGCTAGCCCATTACTATGATAGTGTTTCTCATGTATGGTTCCCCGATCATTGTTTCCCACTGAATTATCTTTCCAACGCTCCATGGCTAAGTCCGATGAAGGAAAAAAAGGAAGGGATGATTTGTGAATAAACAGATCTGGAGCAAAGTTGATCAGGTTTTTGGTTTTGTTTTTTAATTTCATGAAATAGTAAGATTCTCTACTGGGACATTGTGTTTTCTCCTAAGTGCAACTCACCTCAAATATCTTCCCTCATTGTTGTGTTTATCTTCAATGCACTGGTCTTCCCAATTTTCTCCAAAAAGGGAGGTCCAGAAATCATTTTTTGTGAACCTTGCTATCTTCTGTTCGTTGGATAATTTTTCTCCGAAAATATCCTGCTGAGAAATGGACCCACTGGTTTTAAGTTGAGTCTCATCATCTAAAACAAAACAGTGAACAAATCTTATAAGGAAGGGACCTGTGAGCAAAGAAATACATTCAATTTAGCTGTTTCAAAACTTCATTATAGGCACAGAGGTCAAAATGGAGGTGATTTATTTATTATTATTTTTAAAGATTTTATTTATTTCTTTGACAGAGAGAGCGCACAGGCACGAGCAGGGGGAGCAGCAGGTAGAGGAAGAGAGAGAAGCAGGCCCCTGCAGATAAGGGAGCCCGATGCGGGGCTTGATCCCAGGGCCATATTGTGACTTGAGCCAAAGGCAGACATGTAACCAACTGAGCCACCCTGGTGCCCCTGGAGGCGATTTAATATGCACAGAAAAACCACAAGATTTCAAACAACAAATTTCTCTATGCCCACAAAGTGACCCATGGATATATACCCAGACTGATGACACTGAAGGACCCTAAGTATTTTAAAGAAGATAGAAAAATACAGGTTAATATGTAGATTTTTACCATCACAGAGAAACTGTTAGATTCTAGATCCATGACAGCTGTGATCATGCCTGTTTTATTTATCAATGTGTTTTCCTTCTTTATTCCAAATCTTGAAATAGGCTTAATGAATAAATACTTATTCTCTAAATAACGAAGTGAAGGATTGATGCCTCCTTACCTACTGAGACTAGGTTCCTGAAGGTTTCCAGCATCACATCTTTGTAAAGCTTCCTCTGAGCGGGACTCAGCAGGGCCCACTCCTCTTGGGTGAAGTCCACAACCACATCCTCGAAGACCACTGAGTCCTAAACCAAACCACAGAATTGTAGGAGAGTGGGCGACACTGACAACACAGGGAAAGTGGACTCAAATTCACAGGAAGTTCAAACAAGATTCTTTGGTCTCCCCACATCGAATCTATGTCCACATTCATTTTCTGTATCATAATGTTTTCTTTTTAAAGATTTGATTGATTGATTGATTGAGGTGGGGGGGCCCGTGCATGAGAGAGCACCAGCAGGGGGAGCAGCAGAGGGAAAGGGAGAAGCAGACTCCCCGCTGAGCGGGGAGCCACATATGGAACTTGATCCCAGGATCCCAAGATCATGACCTGAGCCAAAGGCAGACACTTGACTGAGACACCCGGGTGCCCTCTGTATCATAGTCTTAACACATCATTGTCACATTGAACTTATCTCTCTCCATTTTTACTGTGGCCCTTCCGGTGTGATCCCTGCCTTTCTACAGCATCTAGACTAGTCCAAAACACATTGGGGAAATTAGAGAAATGCTATATAAATCAAACAAATACTGCTATTTTATGACTATCAATTCCTTGTGACAAAAATGGTTTCATCTCTTTCCTTATTGCCCACCACAACTCCCAGCACTGCATAAACCACCAGTTCAACTCTTGGTGAGATTCTGATAAATAAAAACACACCGAGGGAACTTTTTCTTTATTTCTTCTTGCCAACAGTGAGAGGCCCAAGGTAGAAACCCAACTCACGATGTGGGCCAACTGACCCAGGGTCTTGATGTACTCCACTGGAAATACGCAAGTCCAACTGGGTGAAGGAAGACATTTTTCTGAAGAAATGCTAATTTTATTTTATATATGTATTATTTACATATATTATTTATTACAGAATCAGTTGCTACTCTTTCTTCCTTTATGGCCCCTTAATTTGAGACAGAAGAGGTATTGAGAAAGAGGAGGAAAGAGGAAGGCATGAGAATTCAGAAGGAGGGAAGACATGAGAACTTAGACCTTTCCATAATACCCACATTCATAAACCTTGGTGTTGGTGTGCATTAATTTTGAGTACACACACATACACACTGAGCTCATAAGATGTAAAAATAGCTCATTCCATCCAAGGCATGCTGGTGCCTTGATCTTGGACTTCCCGGCCTCCATATATGTGAGAAATACATTTCTGTTGTTTATAGGCCACTCTGGTATTTTATAATAGCAGCCTGAATGGGCGAAGACCCATTGCCAGAGACTGGAGCAAACTGAGATGGGGAGTAACAGTCAAGGATGGTGGAGCGCGATGGGAGGTGGAGCACATCACCCCGTGGGGAACTAGTCAGATTTATCCCCGTGAGACAGGTGGAACTACTTCAGGCTTTTGCACAGAGGAATGATGTCCTCTGATAGCTTTAATAGCCCATCACTTGTATTGAGACTTGACTGCAGGGGATGGCTGTAGAGACCAGAACGCCTGATAAGAAAATAAAGCCACAACCAGAGGAGAAGGTGGGTCCCCCCGGGTGCTCACAGTGGGATGTGCAGGGAAAACATAGATAAGAGCTACAGATGCCCGAGGGACTGAAGTCGGAGCAAGACAGGATGAGATTTAATGACTTTGATCATTTCTCACAGTAAAAACTGGAATCATGAGTTTCCATCAACTGAGATGTAGGAGGCCATAGGTGGATTAAGTTCTTGGGTAGAGAAAGAGAAATTCACCATAGGGTATACCAAGATGGGGATAAGAATAAGACATCCAAGTAAATACATGTATAATAATGTTTTTAGGAGCACTGGTCATAATGGCAAAAATTTGAAAACACCCAAATAGCCATTAGTAATACAGTTAATAAATAATAATGGTATATCCTTATAAATGAATACAAGGGAGCAATGGAGGTTAATTAACTATTATCCCTCCATAGAAGAGTATGAAATAACTTTAAACAAAAGAAGTCTGATATAAAATAGCACATACACTGTGGTTCCACTTACATGCATTATAAAACATCCAAAATTAGAGTGTCTTTTATTTAATGATGCATACACAGGCAATAAAAGCATGGATAGTACCATCACACGATTTAAGACATTGGTTACATCCAGAGAGGAGGGAATCACTTCCATGGGAGTATCTGATGTCAAGAACTGTTCTAGATCTAGGGCTGGATTTTATTTCACAGGTGTTTATTTTTTATTATTTCCATGGACTGTCCAATATGTCTTATGTACTTTTCTGCAGATGGTTATACTTTACAATGAAACTCTATAATCAATTAATACAATTTACCTGAAATCATCTTAAGAATTATAGAGGGGCACCTGGGTGGCTCAGTTGGTTAGGCAGCTGCCTTCGGCTTAGGTCGTGATCCCCGAGTCCTGGGATCGAGTCCCACATCAGGCTCCCAGCTCCACGGGGAGTCTGCTTCTCCCTCTGACCTTCTCCCCCCTCATGCTCTCTCTCACTGTCTCTATCTCAAATAAATAAATAAAATCTTTAAAAAAAGAAGAATTATAGAAAGTGGGGCACCTGTGTGGTTCAGTGAGATAAGCCTCTGCCTTTGGCTCAGGTCATGATCTTGGGGTCCTGGGATTGAGCCCCACATCGGGCTCTCTGCTCGGCGGGGAGCCTGCTTTCCACCCCCCCTTTCTGCCTGCCTCTCAGCCTACTTGTGATCTCTCCTATCTTTTTCTGTCAAATAAATAAATAAATAAAATCTTAAAAAAAAGAATTCTAGAAAGTGATTTTATAATATTCAACAAAACACATGAAAAACTCATACCACAGAGGAATCAATGGTAAGATGCGTAGCCCAATAAAGGGTGCAGTTTAAAAGAAGATTATTCAAAAAGGAACAAATGGAGTGAAGTTCATCATTTTCTATCAAAAAAAGTACAAAACTAGGTTCCCATTGCCTCACTCCTAGTCAACATTATACTAGAGATCCAATCCAGGCCCACCGTAAAATAAACAAATATGCAGAATTACAAAAGAATAGAAGATCACTGTTACCTTAGCACTAACAAGCATATGCACAGGACCCCAACAGAATGAAAAGAACCAAAGAATAAGACTTTTTAGCAAGATTCTAGAATAAAAACACAAGATGAAAATAAGACTCATTACCTTTCCATTTAATAACAACACTAAGTTGGAAAGCTCATGTTAAAAAGTGAACATCACTATATATATATACCACTATATAGCCTGTGGACCTGCTCCCCGGTGAAACTGGTGAAATTACTTTTTAAACCATCATCTCAAGCCTCTGGGAATAGTCCCGAGGGCAGGCAGCTGAGGAAACAGGTATTCGTGAAACTCTGTAAGAATTCAGTAAGAAAAGTTAACAGTCTGATATTTGAACCAAGACAACTCTCTCTCTCCCTAGACTTCTTTTTCAGACTGCAGCCAAAAACATGGGCTTCCTGCCTGCACAGCTCCTAAGCAGAGAAGAAGGATGTCAGCATTTCTCATGTTGCCCCAGTTAGCTGTTACTCAGTTTAAGCTCCAAGCAAGTGCAGTTGACAGGTGGGGGCTCTCTACTCCCACCAGCCCCAACTTGCAGAATGTGGGCTCAACAGTGGGCACCGGGCTGATGAGAATACTGGTGACCTGACAGCTCTTGTTCTGCCTCCTAAGGCAGAGGTTCCACATCCAAGACAGGCGAGCTGAGAGGACATCAGGGAACTGCCCTTCAGCTCTTAAAGTGGGGTGCCCCTTGGGAAGAAGTGTGCCATTGTCCCCATCTCACTGCAGTTCCCTGGCTCCGAGATTTTGACAAGGAGGAAAAGCAGGCTATAAAACAGATAGCTCGTAGCCACTTCCCAAAGAACCGACTTCATTTACAACAGAAGATGGAGAATCTTAAGCCTAAGGATGCTCTTAGTGCAAACAGTGCAAGTTGTAGTGAAAGGCAGCAGGGAAGAGATTCAAGATACAGGCAAAATTGCAGTCCATTTTGTTTGCAGGGAGGAAGCAAGGAAAGAGGAAGCTGTGATTCCAAGGAACCTTCCAAGGGTCTGAGCACCTAACAAACATTTACCTGTGAAACTATTCCTTCAGAGGGGTCCAAATTTGACTGAATTAGAAAGAGCAAAGTATGCACTATGGCAGGTTCAAAATGATAAAGCAGTCAGCCAACAATTGGTGGAGCTTAACCGTGGATAGTCAAGGAGAGAAAAGAAGAAAACCTTGCCGATACTACTGCCATCCCAGGATGACTGAGGAGGAATATCAGAGGCTTAATTCTAAAGGGGTTGGGAGGGGAGTGAAATAGATTTGATTAAAATAATCCAGCCAGGGGCGCCTGGGTGGCTCAGTGGGTTAAAGCCTCTGCCTTCGGCTCAGGTCATGGTCTCAGGGTCCTGGGATCGAGCCCCGCATTGGGCTCAGCGGGGAGCCTGCTTCCCCCAACCCCCCATCTCTCTGCCTACTTTGATCTCTCTGTCAAATAAATAAGTAAAATCTTTTTTTAAAAAAACCACAATAACTGAATAAAGTCTCTAGAGGAACTCAACCATAAATTTGAACTTGTAGGAGAAACAACTACAAAATATGTTACTCCACTCTCATGAAATGTCCAGAATAAGAAATTCTCAAGAGGTAAAAAGTACATTAGTGGTTATTTATGGCTGGGAGCAGGATGAAGGGTGATAGATAAAGGGTATGAGGTTTCTCTTGAGGTGATAAAAATGAACTAAAATTGACTGTGGTGATGGCTGCTTGTATCTGTGAATAAACAGAAACTCTGAACTCTACACTTTAAATTGGTGAATTATACGGTATGTAAATTGTATCTCAATAAAGCCTTTTTTTTTTTTTCTTAAAGCTAACACATAATGGGGCACCTGGGCGGCTCAGTCATTAAACATCTGCCTTCGGCTCAGGTCATGATCCCAGCATCCTGAGATGGAGCCCCACATCGGGCTCTCTGCTCTGCCCTCTCCCTGCTTGCATTCCCTCTCTCGCTGTCTCTCTCTCTCTGTCAAATAAAATAAAGTCTAAAAAAAAATAATAAAGCTAACACATAATAAAAAATTCTAATGAAGGGTATAAAAAGATTCTAATGGGCCAAAAACTCAACGTTATTGGATAATATCAAAGTAGAATTAAGTCAATAGAAAGATGGGACATGTTCTTAGAAAGAACTCAATGTTACCAAGATGTCAGGTCCCTGAAAGGAAGCCTGTAGTCTTTTTTTTTTTTTAAGATTTTATTTATTTATTAGAGAGAGAGAGACTGAGAATTAGAGGTGAGAAGGTCAGAGGGAGAAGCAGACCTCCCGCAGAGCCGGGAGTCCGATACGGGACTCGATCCCGGGACTCCAGGATCATGACCTGAGCCGAAGGCAGTCGCACAACCAACTGAGCCACCCAGGCGCCCAGGAAGCCTGTAGTCTTTATAAAATTCCAGTAAATCCTCAGAAATGATTTTCCAGGACTTGACAAAAACAACTCCAAACCTAATAGAAAGAACAAACGTCCAGAAAAGACAAAGTTTTCTTAAGAACGAAGTAGAGGCTCTCCAAATACATCGAGGAATTTGAAACCACAGTAATCTGAGCAGTATGTTACCAGTATAGGGATAAACAAACAGATTCATAGAAAGGAAAAGCATCCTGAAGAGACCCACATGTATATGGAAATTTAATAAACGAGAAAACAAGCACCACAGAGCAGGGTGGGGAGAAATTGGTATCCAACTGGGGAGATTGCACTATTACTATCTAGTCCATGAGCAATAATCACTTTATTCTATATTTAAATGCGAAAGACAGGAATGCCTGGGTGGTGCAGTTGGTTAAGTGCCCAGCTCTTGGTTTCAGCACAGGTCATGATTTCAAGGTTGTGAGATGGACCCAGGGTCAGGTTCTGTGGTCAGTGGGGAGTCTGCTTAAGATTCTCTCTCTCGGGTGTGCCTGGGCGGCTCAGTGGGTTAAGCCTCTGCCTTCGGCTCAGTCATGATCTCAGGGTCCTGGGATCAAGCCCTGCATCGGGCTCTCTGCTCAGTGGGGAGCCTGCTTCCCGCCCCCCTCTCTGCCTGCCTCTCTGCCTACTTGTGATCTCTCTCTCTGGCAAATAAATAAATAAAATCTTTTAAAAAAAAAAAAGATTCTCTCTTTCCCTCTCCCTCGGACCCTACCTCTACTCTCTCTCTCTCTCTCTCTCTCTCTCTCTCTCAAATAAGTGAATTTTTTTTTAAAAAAAGATTTCACTAATTTATTTGAGAGAGAGGGAGCACAAGTGGGGAGAAGGGCAGAAGGAGAAGCAGACCCCCCCACTAGGTAGGGAGCCCGATGTGGGGCTTGATCCCAGGACCCTGAGATCATGACCCCAGCCAAAACCAAGAGTCGGATGCTTAACTGATTGAGCCACCCAGACGCTCCTCAAATAAATAAGTCTTAAAAAGAAATAAAATTAAGCTGAAAAAAGGTAAGCCTCAATTTGAGATGAAGATATTTGCAACTTATACAAAAAAAAACATGTGCAGAGTAAAATTAAACGATCAAACAAATGAATAAAAAATAGGAAAATGAATAAAACATGTATGACGAAAGATGTAAGACCACATATGAAAAAAAGAGACAGCCTCGTTGGTAATGAGCAAATAGCAAAATAAAATCTCAAATAGATCCCATTTCAAACCAAGAAGGGCAAAAATCACTAAATTAGATAATCTCAGGTGTTGATGGTGACATGGAAGAAATAAGCAGTTATGCACATGTTTGGAGAATCAGTTGGTACACTTAATTAGAATTGTCTCATAAATTTGAGCTTGGCCATGATCTACAATCCAGAGATTTTCTCCAATATGTGGCAAATGTACTACACATTAGACCCTGGGCACTGAAACAAGACTCCAATAGGCATTTTTCACAAAAGTCAAAAAACAAACTTGAAAACTCCAAACCCCATAAGCACTGGAATGGCAGAATAAATTGAATGACTGTAGCTTTCAGATAAAAGCACGTTGGAAACAGACTAAGGCAAAGAACCATAGGAAAGCCTTTTCAGCGTACTTCTGATAGTATTTATTGAGGGGCACCTGGGTGGCTCAGTGGGTTAAAGCCTCTGCCTTTGGCTCAGGTCATGATCTCAAGGTCCTGGGATCGAGCCCCACCTCGGGCTCTCTGCTCAGCGGGGAGCCTGCTTCCCCCTCTCTCTCTGCCTACTTGTGATCTGTCAAATAAATAAGTAAAATCTTAAAAAAAAAAAAGAACAAATAAGAAAAGTTGTTGCCGTGTGTGTGTCATATTACCTTTCCTATAACAAAAGAAAAACTTTTGTACTTCTGTGTCTTTTTTTTTATATTTTTTTAAAGATTTTATTTATTTATTTATTAGGAAAGAGAGAGAGTGAGAGAGAGCAGATCAGAGTGAGAAGCGGACTCCCCATGGAGCCGGGAGCCCGATGTGGGACTCGATCCCGGGACTCCGGGATCATGACCTGAGCCGAAAGGAAGTCACTCAACCAACTGCGCCACCCAGGGGCCCTCTGTGTCTTTTTTTATAGAAAGAAACTCTGGTAAAAATGCACAAGAAACTATTCAAACTGTCTCTCTGAGGGTGGCTGGGGCAGGACGGGCATTGACTAGGAGATGCTGGCAGGAAGTGTCTTATGTTAGATTTTCAATGTTTTGCAGGGTTTTAGTTTTTTTTTTTAATTTATTTATTAGAGAGAGAGACTGAGAATGAGAGGGGAGAAGGTCAGAGGGAGAAGCAGACTTCCCGCAGAGCCGGGAGTCCGATATGGGACTCGATCCCTGGACTCCGGGATCATGACCTGAGCCAAAGGCAGTTGCTCAACCAACTGAGCCACCCAGGCGCCCGGGTTTTAGTTTTTTAATTTTTATTTTGGGGCAGGGTTTTTAAACCTTCACATACATTATTTACTTTACATAAAGAGAAATCTATATGTTATATTTTGCATTTAAAAAATGATTTATTTATTCATGTATTTATTTATTTTGGAGAGAGATGGACAGCACTCGAAGGGGGTGGAGAGGGAGAGAGAGAATTTCAAGCTGACTCCACAATGAGCACAGAGCTAGACACAGGACTCAATCCCACGACCCTGAGATCATGACCTGAGCCGAAACCAAGAGTCTGATGTTCAATGGATGGAGCCACCCAGGCGCCCCTATATTTTTGTTTGTTTTTTGTTTTTTAATCTTTTTTATTTGGGAACCACTTTTCCCTGTGCTTTTAAGATTTAATCCTGTGAAAATTAATAAAGGTAAGTCTCGGTAAAATGGAGTTGGAAGAAAAAATAATAATAAATGAAAAGAGAAAAAAAGGAAGGAAGAACCCAAAAAGAAAAAAAAAAATCCAATGGAGTTGGGAGGCCAAAAGGGGAGCCATTCCATTGCACCTCGATTACAAGAATGGCCCATTACAAACTCCAGCAGAAGACTCTACAGGAAAGAACTGCCCATTACAGAGCCTGACAGGAAGAGATGTCCCAGCAGCCCCTACAAGAAGTTGACTACCCTTAGGGCGGCTGGCTGGCTCAGTCAGTAGAGCATGAGACCCCTGATCTCAGGGTTATGTGCTTGAGCCCCACACTGGGCACAGAGCCTACTATCCAAAATTTTAAAAATAAAATAAAAAATAAGAATGGAGAATCCTTAAAAAAAAAAAGAGAGAGAGAGAAAGAAATTGACTTCCCCTATAATTCAACAAGAAAAACTATAATCAAAACTCAGAGAAATTCTCATCCCCCTTTGCCCAATGGACTTTGTCCAAAACAAGCCCTCCAAACTTCCACCTTCTACAAAAAATAATGTTTCTCTCCTTTCTTGGCCATGCCTATGGTTTTGCTGTAGCTCGCCTGTCCCAGGTTACAATTCTCTGCTATTCCCGAATAAACCCATTTTTTGCTGGTAAAGTGACTGACGTTAATTATTAAGGTTAACAATTCCCTGAAAACTAAAGTTTATATAAGGGTAAACCATGAAAAATAAAATATCTCAAACATCTTTACAACTAAAATGACAGGTCATTTACAAACATCGTCATTGTTTCCACTCTCTCTCACACTGGGGAGTATTTTTCCTTTTCTCTTTTTTTAAATATTTATACATTTGAGACAGAGAGAGAGTGAGTGGGGGGAGGGCCAGAGGGGGACAGGGAGAATCTCAAGCAGACTCCATGCTGAGCTCGGAGCCCGACTTAGAGCCGGATGCGGGACTCAATCTCACCACCCTGAGATCATGACCTGAACTGCCACCAAGAGTCAGACACTTAATTGACTGCACCCCCAAGGTGCCCTCAAACTGGGGGGTATTTTCAAAAATGAGTAGGATACTTCACACGTTAGGTTGGACATAACCCATTTGATGCACTATGATTTTCAAGGATTTGCATATCCAAAGGTAACCTTCCTCATATTGGTTAAAATAAGGATTGTCTTAGGAAGAGTACATTTTAAATTTCATAACTCTATAGAGACCATCACTGATAAAAAAAAAATTATGGAAAAAGTGAAAAATTAACCTGAGAGTTTAAAGACAGCCATCTCTTTTCTGGACCTTCTCTTGTCAAAAAAGGAAGAAAAATGCTTCCAGAATTCTCTTCTCTTCTATTTTATCTCTCAATCCATTTTTACTCACCCAAGAAAATAATGTCTTAGACACTTAAATGGGGAAATGAAAAGGCCAAACGTTTGGGGAGACTGGAGTTATACAGCAGTAACATTCGATATAGAAATCAGAATGAGAGAAAACCAAACGTTTCCATCGGCTCAGATAAAGCCACTCACTTATCCCACTTATCCGCTGTTCGCAAAGAAAACCCACCACGTCCAGAAGGTGACAGACAACATTCACAGAGCCTCACTGCAGAAATACCAGCCTTCTGCTGGTGAGGCCCCAGTCGTGGCGGGCAGGGAGACACAGGGATGAAGTCTGGAGCTCCACGCGCCCTCCCCTCCCCACCTAGCAGCGTGCAAATGCACCCTCTCCAGGATTCAATTCTCAGTAGCCAGGAAACTCTTGGCTGGAGTCATTTTAAGGCTCTACCCCAAATGAATCCCCACCTTCATAATTCTTTCTCTAGAAGACAGACCCCAAAAGAATCTTTCTCTAAGTCTGACTTTGATAGACTTTCTCAGCACGCACAAACTAGGCTCTGAGGGCACCACCTCTGTGTGTGCCCGCCCCAAATGTATGATTTAGAAATAGGAGGGGAAGTGGCAAGCACGACCTCGGAAAGGACATCACCGCCAGCCACACACATTTTTCAGTGCCCTGCAGCTTTTCTAGGCACACCCACTCCTCCTCCAGATGGTGTAGGCAGCCTGGGACACAGGCACAGAAGAGACTCTCCAGAAACCATTTCATTCCCTCCTCCTGCTGTCGCTGGGCTGGCCTTACTTAGCTTGGAGTCACTGGGCAGGGCCCCTATCCCCACTCCATGTCATTGCGATTTACCATGAATCTCTGAAGTCCAATAATACCAGACAGAATAGAATTATTCTATCCTGGTAAAAGAAAAATATCTGACATTTTTGGTGAGTCTTTGTAATTCACCAGTTAATATGCCCAATGTTCTGTGTGTGTGGAAAGGCATTCATATGTTCGCATTCATAATAGGAGAGAGGGTTTCTCTATCTCTCTTAGATTCTTTTCCCCAGTAGCATCCTCAAGACTAAGCTCTGGAATTCTATTTGTCTTCACCAAAAAGAAAACAAGAGATTAGAGAAACTTAACCTTAACACATACTCCAGGAGAGAAAAAAAAAGACACAAAAGAGTTTTTAACGAATGCAATGTAAGACTCGATCTTTTCTATTTTTTGTCCTGAAATTGACCCCTCCCTTGTTACTTTGCAAATATTTTATTTCATCTTTCAAAGTCTGTTAGTAAAATGCATTTTACATTTACTGAAAAATCTGAGGCTTGAATAACCAAATAGACCTTTTCAAGGTGACTAACCCAGGGAGGGACAGTGCAGAACTGGAACACAGACATAGATGACTCAAGGGTCAAGCGCGGTCACCCTACCACGTGGGACATCCACCCCCCACCACCTGTTCTCTGAAATGCTCCCGGAACACCCTCCCAAAGGACATTGGCTCCTGCCCCACTGTAGGTCTCCAGTGCATTTTGTTTTGTAGGTTGCCGCACTGGCTCACTGGGTGGGTTTTCTCTGTCCTTCGGTTTTGCTTCCTTCGCTGTGGGAACCCAGAGGGCGGAAACCATTTCTCTTCCCCTCAATAGCAGCATCTGGTTGGCTGACGACTAAAGTCCCTCCAGGAAATGAGAACTGGGGTCGGGTCACTTAGGGATCGAGGACCTACAAGGGCACCCCTCCGAGCCCAGGGCTCTAAGCAGGTCTCCCTAGCCTCCTCGCCCGCCCCCAACCAGGGACTGAGATTCCCCCACCACCGGGTGTCGCGCTCATCGGGTTACCCCAGGCGGTTCTGAGAACGCAGACCCATGCGTGGATGGGACAGGACGCCGGGACCTCACCCCGCGGCCAAGGGCAGAAACTCGGGTCAGAATGAACCCGGGCCACCTCCAGCCGGTACCGGCCTGTTCGAACCAGCCTCTCCCGGTGTCAGCCGGACCCCGCACGCTCACCATCTCTCAGCCCCGCTCCTGGCTCTCCTGGCGTCCTCCCTGTGACTCCGCGGCCCGCGCAGGTGAGAGCGATGCAGATTCAAGACACCTGCTGCCGCAAGGGGCAGGTGCACACTAGTGCCTCGCGCCGTCTGCGAGCCTAGACCGCAGGGCTGGGGCCCGCCCCCTGCTCTGATTGGACGCTGCGCCGAGCCCTCGGATCCTGATTGGACGGTGCGCCGAGCCCCGCCCAGCCCTCCCAGTTGGATCGCCCAACACCCTTGCCCCAGAGCCCCGGAGGGGACAATTCCGCACAACTGGAACACACGTGGCAGGCTTCTTCCGGCTGGTCACAATAGCGACATTTGTGTCCAAGTAGAACTAGCTCTAATTCCTCGAGGAGGACTTCGGCGTCTTCCTGCAGCTCTGTGGCACCCCCCGTTTCCAGACTCCGTTTCCCCATGGAGCAATACATCTTCGTCCAGAGAGGGAGGGGCGCCCGAGCCTGGCTGGGCTGGGACAGGAGGGGACAGGCCTTGAGGGCCTGGTATCCTCCAGGGGTCAGAGGTTGACTTGGGATTGAGCACAGACATTTGACGGTGACTTCCCCACGTGTAGTGCAGGGGCTGGATTCGTTTTGACGTTGGGCGGTAGACACCGCTGAGGTCGCGTCTATGCTGCCCCACCCCACTCACCTGCTGCTTTAGATCAGGAAAGTCCGGCCAACGAGTGCCGGGTGCTAGTGGGAAATTTGGATCCTGCAGCTTGAATCTGGGCACGGGAACTTTTCTTGGAACAACCACAATTTACCGGTTGTGCTTATTAAAATTCTCAGGTTCACATTTTACACTAAAAGGAAATTAATCGCAGATCCATGTTTTAGTGTGTCGCTAAAGACTTTGAAATGTGAATGGCTATGATATCCCTCGGGCCACTTAACTGATAGAAGAAAACGGCAAAACCTTAAATAAATTTGGCATGGACCCAGAAATTTAATATGCGTAACAGATTGAGTCAAAAATCCTAGTGCATTTAATATGCTTCCCTATGAGGAAAATACTTACCGGTTTAAGAGCCGGTGGAAGGAAACGCTATTGCTTCTTTTATTTAGAAAGTTGAAAAACTTCGTATTTTATGGTTTTGAAAAAGTATTATCCACTTTCATAAAAATTAGTGCTCAAACATAGCATGTAGAAAAGAGGGTTCTCATTAAAAATGTATTACTCAGGGCACCTGGGTGGCTCAGTCAGTTAAGTGTCTGCCTTTGGCTCAGGTCATGATCTCCGGGTCCTGGGATCGAGTCCCGCATCAGGGTCCTGGCTCAGCAGGAAGCCTGCTTTGGCTTCTCCCTCTCCCTCTGGCTGCTGCTCCCCTCTGTCAGATAAATAAATAAAATATTTTTAAAATGGATTACTCATTTGATTTGTAAGGTATTAAAAATAAAACATCATTAATACACTTATGTCTATTATTTATAAGTGAACAGCAAGTTTTTTAAAGATTTGTTTATTTGAGTAAGAGATAGTGCTCGGTGGGGAGGGGCAGAGGGAGAGGGAGAGAGGATCTCAAGCAGGGGTGGAGTCTGGGGAGGGACTCAATCTCAGGACCCTGAGAGCAGGACCTGAGCTGAAACCAAGAATCCCCACACATAACTGACTGCACCGGCCAGGGGCCCCTAAATGAACACCAAGTTTTAAAGAATCAGCCTGAGATTTAGAAATCTGCCTTAAAGCTCTCTCCTAGCACACCCTCTAGCATTCACGTCCCCTTGCCCCCTCCAAATTTCAATTTTATTAGTTTTTGTACATACAGAGTTTATGTAAAGAGAAGCAATTTCAACTACATTTTTCTTCCCTTAGACATACAAAGGTAACATGACTTACCCACTAATATATGCTTCGATTCTGTTCAAAAGGAAATAAATTCCTGCAGCTCTTTTCATAGCAAGGTGCATATGATGGTATAATTTCATGTAACCCCTTCTTTTTACAGACTGGACCCATAACCGATCTTTTGCTACTCAAATGAATATAGAGGCAAGTTGGATGGACCCAGTTAAAAGACTTGTGAATACTTCCAAGATGACTAAAACGAAAACTAGATAGCTAGATAGCTGGTCAGATAATAGGATAAAACAAATATTTTTAAATTGTACTTTTTTCACATGTAAATGCTTTAAGTTTTTAGAGTGTGGTATCTCATACTTTGAAAACATTGCATAAATGTCCTACCTTAAGCTAAAGTATTAATACTGCAGAAACCCCGGAGATTGGACATAACCCTCAGGAGACTTTGGGCAGATATTAGACTCCCAGCGCGTCCAACCTTCTTCCTTTCCCTCCTACTCCCTGATGCGACCACCACTATTGGGAATTTTATAGTTATTCTTTGTAGCTTCGACATCTGTTATTCATCACTAAGTAATGTTTTGTTTAACTCTGCCCCCCATTTTTTTTTTTTTTTTTTTAGCTTTCCATGAAAGGGTATTAATAGAATTACCGGGAATATGGTCCTCACTGGTTTGTTTGCCTTTTCACATGTGCAGGCATCTGAGGCTGGGGGGTGGGGGGGCGGTGCGGTCACCCATCAACTTATCCATTCCAGTGTTTATAGCTTTGGGGCTGTTTCAAGTTTATTTTCCTCTTGTGAAAAACTCTGCTCCTATCATTCCTGTTTCAATTTCCAAATGACCATGCCTAACAAATTCTCTATCCATTGAAGAAAAATCACAGAGTTGCAGGCTATGGATAATTTCAAATTTATAGGAAATGCCAATGAAGTGTGTGAATTGACTCTCCCACTATTCTTGCATACATTTATTTATTTCAGGATGACAGCACTGCAATTGTGGAATATTTGCCTCTGCAGTACGTGTGAAACAGGACTGCCTTGTGATTACATCTGGCTTTTTATTAATTATCAATTATATTGAGCACTTTTTGTCTTTCATCTATGAAATATTTATCAGTCGTTTTCTTACTTTTAATTCATTTGCGTGTTTGTTAGTTTCTTCTGATATCTTCATATACTCTGGACATGAATCTTTTTCCTTTGTAAGTATTGCAAATATTGTCTCCCAGACTGTGTCTATCTTTGTACTCCCTTTATTCTACATTTCAGTGGTCTGTAGGTTGGAGTTTAATTTCTCATTCTCTTCCTTTGTAGCTTACTCTTTTCTCTTATATAAGAAAACTCCATATTCTGAAGTCATAAAAACTTGCTGTAACTTCTAAGAGTGGTCGAGCTTCCTCCTTCACATGTAAATCTTCAATAAGTTGATTATCATACAGAGTTGACAGAATAATCATTATTCCCTTGTAGATAACCACTGGGTACTGTCCACGTATTAATGTAGCCTTAATTTCTACACTGTGCAGCAATGCCTGCTGCATCTTCTTGGTAAAATATGATGATATTTGTATTTTATAACATGGGAGCATTTTTAATCCCTGAAATGAGCTCCAGTCCTTGATAGGTATCTAATAAATTCAGAATTTAATTTTGTCCAATATTAATTTGAATTGATTTTGTCCAATATTCCATTTATGACTTATTCCTCATTCCGAGGTCATTATCATGATCACAGTCATGGTTTCATGGACACATATATGTATCAAAACTTACTTATATCTGATATCTGAATTTTCTTGTATTTCGGTTATTCTCAATAAACCTAAAAAGTTAGTTTGATCCCAGCCTTTCAATTTCACGTAGCCTCAAACTTAATAAAGGTAATCGTGCCGCTTTCCAGCTTTTCCACATGTGAGAGTTTCCTAATACAATAATTAGGTACCCCTTAGCGGTTAAGTAGAACCCGCTTGGAAATCTGAACCTACAGGCCATTGTATCTCATTGCACACGGACGGGGCCGCCCGACTGGGAAGCACACGCATAGACACAGGAACGTCAGCTTCGAGGGAATCGTGACATTTTGTCTATTCTGTTCACTACAGAACCTAGACTCTGATGTTACACAGACACAATCAAGAAATACTCATCCGACGTCCAGGCTCAACACACACGCGAATGCGGGGGTTTGTGCGCGACCGTCCTGGTGGACCCGCAGCCACTGGAACGTGGGTAGTGAACTGTTTCCGCGCCCAACCCACGCGCGGGTCCTCCAGCCCTCCTGGGGCACAGGGGTGCTCCGGGGCCACCCCGGCGCCCGCAGAACTACTGAAGGGGATTCCGAGCCCCTGGGCTCAGCGGTCAGACACGACTGCAGCGAGGAGGGCAGGCCTCTCCCAGACACCGCGAGGGGGGCTCCCAGCCGCAGACAGCTCCGTTGGGGGAGCCACCCTGCCCTCCACTGCGGCCACCCCCGAAGCCATCCCCGCCTGGCAGTCTCCTCGTCCCCCCGCCGGGGAGGCTCCGTGGGACCGTCGGGGACCTTCCTTCCGCGTCAGTCAACGCTGCCTGAGCACACGTGGATATGACAGGATGGAGGCCTCCGGAGCCAGGGCCACCAGGAGACCCGCCGCCGACTGTGACATCCCGCCACTCAGCATATCGACAATTGGAGTTGGAGAGATAGGGGGCGAGACGCCCACCACCTCCGTCCCCGCTACAGCCTCCAACCTCCAACCTCTTTGGGAGTCTCCACGCACGGAGTGGTGCGCCTGCGCCGTTCAGCGATCCCAGGGGTCTCCAGGACACAGCGCCTTGACGCAGGCTCGTGAGGCATGCTGGGAAAAGTCTGAGCTGCTGCGCTCCCTGCATCTGAGGGGGGGCCTCTTTTTGGAACTACATTTCCCACAGGCCAACGGGCTGGGTTCTGTGCAGTGGGGACACCACGCGGAAAGAAGTGCGCATGCGCCATAGCTGGCGGCTCAGAATACTTGTCCAGGAGCCTGGGAGAGAGGGGGATGCAGACGTGGGTGGTGGGTGTCTTAGAGACTCAGCGTGTCAGACCTGAGCTAGGAGACAAATCACGTCGGTGACTGGGACGACGATGTGAGTGCCTGTAGGCGTCTTTGTGACCTGACAATGTTGAGACCCTGGGAGGTGTGATTGTGATTGTGCTTGTGGGTCGTGACCAGACGTGTATGTGGCGGCAGGAGTTGCGATGGCCGAGAGCCATGTGTCCTCACGACGTGTGTTCTGCTTCTTCTCTCACTTCACGGCCACATGGGGGTTGCCACAGTGTTCCCAAGGGATGTCGGGATCCCAGCAAGAAGGCAGGGGACGGGATGGATGGCAAGTTTAGGGCGGGAAAGTCATGATGCCGGTGCCCAAAGGTCAGGACTCCCCAAGGTCGGGTCCCCACTGGGAGAACAACTGAAAGGTCCACCTTTAGGTTTCAGAACCAGACCGTTCCTAAAGGTTGACCCAAAGAACCTCATGTAAAATCAAAGATCCCAGAGGTCTTAATTTCCCTCCAGGTATGTGTGTGAGGGGAGGGCCCTAGGGGTTGCTTTCTAACTACTAACTAGCTCCCAAAAAGGGCCCGATAAGGCACATATCCCTCCCAAGTTCTGTTAATTCTTCCCAAGAGTGATCCCAATATGATGGAAACAAGTCTTGTTGTATACTTATATATCAAGATGGAGGAGAGTTTTAAATTTCCTCTTAGCATATGAAAGTGGGTTTGTTTGTTCCGTGGTTGTTCATTTGTTAGTAGTTCCGTTTCAATATATGTACATAAAAATTCATTGTTTTAAGTGTAGTTCTATCAGTTTTCAAAGTGCACAATTGTATTGCAACAGTCAAGATACAGAATGCTTAATCCACCCCAAAAATTCATGGTGCCCATTTATGGTCAGCACCCCACCCTTAATTCCTAATCTGTTCTAAATTTCTATGCCTTTTTCTTTTCTTTTTCTTTTTTTTAAGTTTTACGATTTTATTTATTTATTTGACAGGGAATGAGAGAGAGCGTGTGTGCACAAGCAGGCAAAGCAGCAGGCAGAGGGAGAGGTGAAACGGGCTCACTGCTGAGCAGAGAGAGCCCAATGTGGGGCTGGATCCCAGGACCCCAGGATCATGACCTGAGCTGAAGGCAGATGCTTAACCAACTGATCCATACAGGTACCCTACCTTTGCCTTTTTCCAAAGACTATCATATAACTGGAACACTATGTTGCCTTTTCAGTCCTATGTGTAAGTTTTGATGTCATATTTGTAAAATTGTGCATACTTACTTTACAGAATATTCTGAGTTTTAAGTTTTTGAACAATACCCAGAATGATGGTGGCCTATATTAACATTCAAAGTGACAAAGTTCATTATTATTAGGAGCCATGTGAGATCAGAAGAGACTTTGTGCTCCCTTGCTTAACTTTCTTCATTTGTATGATGACAGAGATGATGTGGGTTGCTGATGTGTCAAATGAGACACTAGTGATTATCAAATCACCTTAATTTCTGCAGCACCAGGAGACCAGAAATTAACATGGAGAAATGGACTGGTTAGACTTCATTTGTTGTTTAATCAAGGAAAATGCTGTTGCATTTTTTTTCTCTTCCCTAACATGCTAGAAATATATCCATATGGAAATAACACCTGTGAAAAGTAGAATGGGCACATCTCCGAAGGCAAGAGAAACAAAAGCAAAAATGAACTATTGGGACTTCATCAAGATAAAAAGCTTTTGCACAGCAAAAGAAATAGTCAACAAAACTAAAAGGCAACCTATGGAATGGGAGAAGACATTTGCAAATGTCTTATCAGATAGAGGGCTAGAATCCAAAATCTATAAAGAACTTATTAAATTCAACACCAAAAAAAATAAATAACCCAGTCAAGAAATGGGCAGAAGACATGAACAGGTATTTCTCATATGAAGACATACAAATGGCTAACAGACACATGAAAAAATGCTCAACATCACTTGGCATCAGGGAATACAAATCAAAACCACACTGAGATATCACCTCACACCTCAGAATGGCTAAAATGAACAAGTCAGGAAACAACAGATGTTGGCAAGGATGCGGAGAAATAATAACACTTTGAGACTGTTGGTGGGAATGCAAACTGGTGCAGCCATTTTGGAAAACAGTATGGAGGTTCCTCAAAAAAGTTAAAAATAGAGATACCCTATGACCTAGCAATTGCACTTCTAGGTATTTATTCAAAGAATACAAACATAGTGATTCCAAGGGGGACATGCACCCCAATGTTTACAACAGCAATGTCCACAATAGTCAAAATATAGAAAGAGCCCAGATGTCCATTAATAGATGAATAGATAAAAGATGTGGTATATAAATGCAATAGAATAGTAGCTGGCCATCAAAAAGAATGAAATCTTGCCATTTGCAATGACCCGTACATGGATGGAAGTAGAGGGTATTAAGCTAAGCAAAGTAAATCACTCAGAGAAGGACAAATACCTTGTGGTTTCACTCATATGTGGAATTTAAGAATCAGAACATATGAACATAGCTTTGGAAGGGAAGGAAGAAGAAAAGAAGATGAAAACTGAGAGGGAGGAAACCCATAAGAGATGCTGAACTCTAAGAAACAAACTGAGGGTTGCTGGAGGGAAGGTGGGTGGGAGGAAGGGACAATTGGGTGATGGGCACTAAGGGAGGCACTTGATTTAAGGAGCACTGCGTGTTATATGCACCTGATAAATCACTAAATTCTGTCTACAAAACTAATATAAAAAAAGAATTGGGCTTTTGGATCTTATGGATCATTAAAGCGCAAAGTTTCCACCTTCTCCTCCTATAAAAACGATTAAAAATTTCTCTGCTTGAGAATATCAAATATACCTTTTTTACTAAATTGGAGTACTACTCAAAATGGTACCCTCTCTAGCTCATCTTAATTTCTCATGGATAACTGACTCTTACTCAAAACTTAACTTACTTCTGCCAGAAGATTACAATTGGCTTGCATTAATTCACTATACTCATAAGAAGGTAGAACTGTGCAGATGACCATAATGTTTAATCAAATTAAGTGCAAACCTATGGCTTTTTGGGGGTACAAATTGTGTGAATCAGTCTATAGTAGAACCAAAAATATTTTAAGTATATAATACAATATACCTTTTTTCCCCCACACAAGAACATTAAACACCCACACCAAAAACTCCAAATCACGGGGAAGAATCTGGCCCCAAATACCCATGTCTAAATTCATGGAAACATATCACGTGCCCTAAAAAATTAACCATTACAAACATTAAGCTGAACCATGCCTATACCTTTATTTTTATGGAGAATCATTACAGTTAACTCCGTGAATGCAGGACTGTCTGTATCACTCCCCACTATTTACAAACAACCTTAAGTAGTTCCTGAAACAGTGCTGATTAAAGACCTATTAGATGATGGAGATATAAATACATGCACAATGATAGCTTCACTTAATGAGTTTCTTCTTTTTTTTTTTTTAAGATTTTATTTATTTATTTGTCAGAGAGAGAGAGAGATTACAATTAGGCAGAGAGAAAGGCAGAGAGAGAGGGGGAAGCAGGCTCCCCGCCAAGCAGAGAGCCCGATGCGGGGCTTGATCCCAGGACTCTGAGATCATGACCTGAGCTGAAGGCAGAGGCTTTAACCCACTGAGCCACCCAGGTGCCCCGAGTTTCTTCTTTCTAATATTTTATTTATTTGAGAGAGAGAGATAAAGAGAGCATGAGCCAGGGGGAGGGGCAGAGGGAGAGGGATAAGCAGACTTCATGCTGAGCAGGGAGCCCGATGTGGGGCTCAATCTCAGGACCCTGGGATCATGACCTGAGCCGAAGGCTGACGCTTAACTAACCGAGCCACCCAGGTGCCCCTCAATGAATTTCTTACTATACACTGAAAACTACACACTAGACTCCCTGTGTTCTCTATTATTTCTCTTGTCATTGTTTCTTTACCTCACAAACCTCTTAAAAGCCTAAGTTTTACCACTTAACCATTACTTTTGTCCCACAGAAATATAAGTCCCAGGACTGCAACAACCAGGATGTGTTTCATGCCTCTTCCTTCAACATAAGACAACAGAGACTACATTAATTACTTGGACCATAGTTGCTTAAATGCTGAGTGTAGAGGGCGTGGTGTATATGGAGGCTCAACATTAGCATCAAGTAAAAAATATGGTCTCTGAGCAATGAGAGCCTGAAACCTGATTATGCCTTTGTCTCTTGCGATCTCTGATAATTTATGGAAACTTCTATTTCTCAGTTAACTCATAAAAGGACATAATAAATCCTCTAACTTAGAGAGTTTTGTTGAGTATTAACGGAATTTCTATATGTAAAATAAGTTACTCTAATGAAAAATACTAAAAACAGTGTTTGGTGCATATCTCAGTATACACATAAGCAGACCCGACAACCCAGAGCTGGCCCAGCACTCATTGCTACGCCGAGTCTTCTGTTGCTGAAAATAAACAGTTTCACATAACACCATCATTAGACAATGCCTTTTGGTGACCAGGATAGATAAAGGAAAAACAAAAAACAAAAAAAACCCACTCTAAACAAGTCTGTAAAAAGTAAAAAAAAAAAAATCCCCGGAATGCCTGACTAACTCAGTCAGTTAAGCGCTGCCTTTGGCTCGGGTCGTCCTGGGATCGAGCCCCGCATCAGGCTCCTTGCTCAGTGGGAGCCAGCAGGAGCCTGCTTCTCCCTCTCCCTCTGCCTCCCCCACTTGCATTCTCTCTCTCTCTCTGTTAGATAAAAAAGAGAAAGTCCAAAAACTCCCCTTCTTCCTAATACAACTGACTGCTGCTTTTTTAACAATTAATGTTATCACCATTCCATTCTTCTTGCCTTCTAGATAACAACTATAAAGATTCCCAATGATAAAATTACATTCAGCTACTGATAGTATCTAATAGAGAGCAAATCTCAACTTCCTTGAACATAAACCAAATCAAGTAATACAAGCAGAAGTCATATAATAAGTCTTTTTGAGCAATGGTTTAACCCATGATCATTAATGGTGTGTTTCTAGAACTCAGTACATTCAATGTCTTTTACTAAAGGTGTGATCCTGGTGGTCTTTTTCTAGAGGGCATTCACAAAACCATTAATTTTTCACTGTTATTAATAAGAAGTTATCTCTTTTTAAAAATATTTTATTTATTTATTTGACAGAGAGAGAGAGATCACAAGCAGGCAGAAAGGCAGGCAGAGAGAGAGAGGGAAGAGAGAGGGATGTGGGGCTCGATCCCAGGACCCCGAGATCACAACCCGAGCCGAAGGCAGAGGCCCTAACCCACTGAGCCACCCAGGCGCCCCAATAAGAAGTTATCTTAATGACAAATTTGAAGTATATAAAAGTAAAATTTATCTGAAAGAAGAATCCCTAAACATTTATGCACCTGGTAGTATTGATTAAAAATTTATAAAGCTTAATTTGACAAAATTACAAAAATCTTCAAAAAAATGTTAGCAAACTAAACCCAACACCATCTTAAAAAGATTATATACCATTACCAAGTGGGCTTTATCCCAGGAATGCAGGATTGGCTTAATATTGAACATTAATATAATACACCGTATCAACATCATAAAGGTTAAAAACCACACGATAATCTCAACAGACATGAAATGCAGTTTTGTCAGTAAACTAAGTAAATGCAGTAATCTAAGACTAGAAGGGAACACCCTCAACCTGATAAAAAAAAAATCCCAAACTAACATCATATCTGATACTGATAGAATGAATGATTTTCCTCCAGCATCAGAAACAAGAAAAATATGTCTGTTCTTACCACTTGTATTCACCATTGTAATGAAGGTTCTAGCCAGAGAAGACAGACAAGAAAATAAAAGTCATCCAGATTAGAAAGGAAGAATTAAAACTATGTCTCTTTGCAGGTAGCATGATCTCGTGCATAGAAAATCTTGTACACTAAAATAATTAGAATTCATAAACAACTTCAGCAAGGTTTCAGGATATAAGATCAAAAGGCAAAATTTAATTGTACTTCTATACCTTTGTAAATCAGGTAAATGAATGAAAAAGAATACAGGGTCTGGAAATAAACACACATATTTAAAGCCAACTAATTTTTTACAAAAGTGTCACACTAATTCAATAAAGAAAGTGTAGTCTTTTCGACAAATGGTGTTGGATCAGATATCCATATATAAAAACAAAACAAAAACTATTACTCCCTTGCCTCACACCGTTCACAAAAAATTAACTCAAAATTTATAACAGACCTCAATGCAAGACAGAAACAATAAAACTTCTGAATGAAACAAAAGAAAGAATTTCTTTCTTTCTTTTTTTTAAAGATTTTATTTATTCATTTAACAGAGAGAGAACACAAACAGGCAGAGAGGCAGGCAGAGGCTCCCTGCTGAGCAAGGAGCCCAATGCGGGACTCGATCCCCAGATGCGGGGATCA
The DNA here is from genome assembly GCA_028533885.1 of Nasua narica. Lineage (NCBI taxonomy): Eukaryota > Metazoa > Chordata > Mammalia > Carnivora > Procyonidae > Nasua > Nasua narica. Next base: position 1,709,980 of record CM052799.1, on the reverse strand, counting down.
TGACTTGAGCCAAAGGCAGCCGCTCAACCAACTGAGCCACCCAGGCATCCCAAGGAAGAATTTCTTTGTGACCTCGGATAGGCAAAGATTTTTTAACAGATGACACCAAAAGCAAGATTGAACAAAATTAATAAGTTGGAACTTATTCAGATTAAAACTACTTTCCCAAAGACACCATTAAAAATAGTAAAAAGACACGCCACAGACACCAAGAAAATATTCTCAAATCATATAGCTTATAAAACACTCGTGTCCAGAATACATGAAGAATTTTGGCAAATCAATGAGAAACACCCCAATAAAAAGTGTGAATTTGTTTAGAAATAGGGTCTTTACAGATGTAATCAAACTAACAAGTCATTAGAGTGGGTCCTAATTCAACATGAATTGTGTCCTTATACAGTGAGGATAATATCATACGAAGAGAAAGACACCCAGGGAGACTGCCATGTGATTATGGAGGCAGAGGCTGGAGTGATGCAGCAGCTCACGGCAGGAAATGCCTAGGATTGAGGGTTTCCACCAGAGGTTAGGAAGGGACAAAGAGCAATTCTACACTGTGTCGGAAGAAGCATGGCCCAGCTGACTCATGATTTCAGGTATCTAGCCTCCAAAGCCAGGAGAATAAATTTAAGCCACCTAGTTTGATGATGGTCAGCCCTATATTCTGGAAACACATGTCTTCTTTTTCAAGTAACCCTTCACAAGAGTTAAATGTTCCAGGTAATGGTCATCAAGGCTGGCTTACATCACAAAAGAATAAATCACTTCCTTTTTGAGGCTGATCCAGGCAAAGGCCTTGAGCACAGAAAGCAGGAGCACACATGAGCTTTACTCAGGTAATACTATGTCAAGTTACCCTGTAGGGAAAGTCCCTCGTAGCGCGAGGCCGTCCGGAGACAATGGCAAAGGAGCTACTACCTGGAAAGGATGGCATGCAACAAAACTCCCAGGGAAGAGGGGAATCAAGAACTTACGTGCTTGGGTGATGTTGCTTTATAGCCTAGACGGAAGTCTTTGGATCAGAGAGATCCAAAGGGCAGAAGCAGCCTGGATCTTTTATAGCTACGGGGATTCCCCTATTTATGGCCAGCAGCTGTTGGGCAGAGTTTCGTGGGGTATGAAGAGTAAGCAGGCTCTAAATAGCTAAAAACCCACTTATTTAAGCTATGTTGAAAACAATCGGATATGTAAAAATTTTAGTTTGGCACCAGTGGGCTTTTGAGCCATTGGTTTGCAATGAAGAAATAAACTACATAGGGCCAATACACAGCAGTCACCTTTGTCTCATGTATGCAACGCTGCCAGATTCTCTGTGCATTCTGTTGAAAATACTCAGATAATATCTAAATTATTCTCCTCAAAATATCAGAGCTGAATATGGTCACACCTGTACATCTAACTTGTAATTATCTGCAAATATAAGGAACAGAAGATGTTAAAGATCAGCCTGGAGGTGCAATTAGAAGACACATTGTATGAAAATTTGTACGTGATTTATTATATTCAAAAACTATGTTACAAAGAAAAATATATGCTAAGGGAACTGTAGATTAGATATAAAGGAGATAGTAAATTGAAATGTATGGGTCTTATCAGATCCCAATGCAAACAATCCAACAGGAAAAGTTTTTAAATTACGTAAACAATTAGGGAAATTGACCACCGCCTATTTATTTGAATATATTAAGGGATAATTGTTCATTCAAAAATATTTAAGGATGAGGGCGCCTGGGTGGCTCAGTTGGTTGAGCGACTGCCTTCGGCTCAGGTCATGGTCCTTGAGTTCCAGGATCGAGTCCCACATCGGGTTCCCAGTTCCATGAGGAGTCTGCTTCTTCCTCTAACCTTCTCTCCTCTCATGCTCTCTCTCACTTTCTCTGTCTCTCAAATAAATAAATAAAAAATAATAAAATATATATATATATATTTAAGGATGAAATGATATACTGAGAACTGCTTCAAAATTATCCAGAGGAAACTGGATGTTGTAAAGAAAACTGATGGAAAATTGTTGAAGGCAGGTAACAGGTATATCAGATTTTGTTAAACTATTCTCTCTACTTTTACAGAGTTTGGACTTAACAAAATAAATGTTTAAAATAAATGATGGAGGCACCTCGGTGGCTCAGTTGGTTAAGTGTCTGACTCGCGGTTTCGGAGCAGCGTGGTGAGACCAAGCCCCGCGTCAGACTTCACACTCAGCATGGTCTGCTTGAGAGTCTCTCTCCCTCTGCCCCTTCTGCTCCTGCTCTCTCTCAATAAAATAAATCTTTTAAAAAATGACTAAGATGGGGCTCCTGAGTGGCTCAGTGGATTAAAGCCTCTGCCTTCAGCTCCGGTCATGATCCCGGGATCCTGGGACCGAGCCCCGCATCAGGCTCTTTGCTCGGTGGGGAGCCTGCTTCCCCCCTCCCTCTGCCTGCCTCTCATCTCTCTCTCTGTCAAATAAAGAAAGTCTTCCACAACTGTGGAAAACCCCAAGAAACACCAGGGCCATGTAGTAACACACACGGACAGTAACAGATACTCCCACCAGGACACAGAAACCAGCACTAACACCTGAACTCTCCCAGATACACACGTGCTGCAGCGACCTACAGAATCACAAAAGCTGTCACTGGGACATACATGAGGACACATCCAGGGAGATACACTCAAGACACCCGGCAAAGACGCTGTCTCCAGAGAAACTAGTTCACTACCAGGGATCCAGAGCCAGGCCTTCTGCAAACCATCCACCCAACAGCTCTCTTTTATCTAGGAACGACTAATCAACGTCAGCAACATTATGTATTTTACTTATCTCTTCTGTTGGATCGGGGACTTCACACTTACTGAACCTGAGCAGTAAGGGAAAAAAAACCTCTCTCCGTAAGAACCACAAGACAGGAGGGGCGCCTGGGTGGCTCAGTGGGTTAAAGCCTCTGCCTTCTGCTCAGGTCATGATCCCAGGATCCCGGGATTGAGCTCCGCATCCAGCACCCTGCTCAGTGGGGAGCCTGCTTCTCCCTCTCCCTTTGCCCCTCCCCATGTACGTGCTCTCTAATAAATAAATACAATCTTAAAGAAAAGAAAAAGGAAAAGAACCACAAGACAGGAACCTGAGAAAGAAGTGTCAGGGACCTGATGTGGCTGGGGTTATGATAGTCTGGCCCCCACTCTCTGCAGTCCTCCCCATCCCCGCTTTAGGATTCCTTGAGAAACACATTCATCACTCCTTTGGCCTTTTATCACCGCTTTCCAAATGGAAGCTCCGTGAGGGCAGCCATGGTGTGGATCTTGCAGACGGGCAGCCATCCTGTCCCGCACTGCGATCCTCCCGGCAGTCCTCCCCTCTGCTGGTTTCATTGTGTCCCCACACCCTGCTCCATCCACTGGGCGGCCCCAGCAACCTCCCCAGGGCTCTGACAATGGACGCTTTGTGGTCTCGGGAGCTCAGGAGCTCATCCCACACGTCTCCCAGCCATAGAGGCACCCCTGCAGAACTGAGCGGGTACCACACTCTGAAGCCTGAGCGGTGAGGACTCCACTTCCCCATCCTGTGGGCAGCGTGTTCTGCACGTCCGCCCCACCCACATGCGCCTGCGTACTTCTGTACTTCCGTGTAAGCTGCAATCCCAGGTGTCTCTGGGGCGCATTTCTCAGGGGGGCCCCGCTGCATTCTGGGAGGAGTCTGGAGGGTGGGGCTCTGGGCATCTGCCAAGTCTCTTCCGGAGATCTCCATTTCCTACAGGCAACCGGGGCTGAGACCATGTAGAGCGCAGGCGCAGGTGTTGGTAGAAATGCGCATGTGCCTTGGAGAGGTGGGCTGGGGTCCCAGATGGGTGGTGGGGAGGCGGGAGCTGAGCTTAGGAGTTGCACGGCCATCAGTGCCCATGCAGCCTAACTCCTCAGGCTAAAAGATTCCAGAACACTGGGTGGGTGAGTGAGGGACAGCAGGTGTGAGTGAGCATGCACCTACCTGGGGGCCCTGACAAAACGTCCGTTAGTGACTTCACTAAAAGCAAATGCAGCTGAGCTGGGGAGCGCGCCCAGGGGGAGTGAGGACTGCTGTGGCTGTGGGGCACATGGCCTGGAGACATGGGTTCTGGGGGGTTCTCAGCCCAGTGGGGCTGCTATGATGTCCCAAAAGAAGTGCAGAGGCCCCGTGACATCCACCTACAAGAAGACACAGGATTGGGGCTTAATGCACTCTTAGGGCTGGAGGACCTGCAGACAGGCCCTCGAAAGACTTGATGACGCCAAGGACTAGGGTGACTCCAGGCAGGACTTCCTTGGGGAGACACCTGGATGTTGCAGACCACAGCATTCTCAAACATCTGACTGGAGGAACCTGGTATAAACACAGATTCCAGGAGCACTTGCACTTCTCTCCAGTTCTGAGTGTGAAATGAGGGCAGATGTGTCTATTGTGGGTGTTTCCTAACTTCAGTCTGAGTTCCAAGAAAGGTGTCTTGGCCCAAGTCCTTACCCAGTCCTTCATTTTTTTTTTTTTTAAGATTTTATTTATTTATTTAGTAGAGAGAGATCACAAGCAGGCAGAACGGCAGGCAGAGAGCGAGGGGGGAGCAGACTCCCCGCTGAGCAGAGAGCCCGATACGGGGCTCGATCCCAGGACCCTGAGATCATGACCTGAGCTGAAGGCAGAGGCTTTAACCCACTGAGCCACCCAGGCGCCCCTAGTCCTTCACTTCTTAAGAATGATTCCAAAATAGTTTGGGGGAGTGTGGGAAGTGTGCAGATCAAGGCTCAGTAATTTAAATTTTCCCTTAGCAAATCAAAGTTTTTGTTGTTTTTAGATTACTTTTAATATACATGCAGTAAAACTATTTTAAGTGTAGTTGAGTTCTCATAAACACAGGTATATCAACAGCCAAAATAAAGAATACACCATCACTCTCAAAACATAGGTGCCCACTTATTCTCAAATCCCCCTTTCCTGGCCATTGATCTTAGCTCCCTATAGCTGTCTTTTCTAGGTCTCATAAAAGGAATGCCTGTATAGTTTTAGGAGTCTTTTTTATAAAATTTGATGCCATATTTCTAAAACTCAGCAATTACACCTGCCTTCCAGTGTTCTAAATTTGTGACAATTCCCAGCAGAGATTAAGTACAGATGACCTTTAAACCTGGCTTCCCATTTTTAAGACCTATATCAGTTTGGGCAACTCTGTGCTCCCTGTGTTTTACTGTCTTCATCTGTGTGAGAGGAGGGACTGATGGAGTGGGAGGGTAAAATGAGATGCAAATGTTTATCAAATCACATTAAACCATGAAATGTTTAGAAGTGGAGTGCTATGAAAATATGAGAGTATGGAGGAAATGAAGACTAGAGATTGTCTGCTCTTTGATAAAATAAGGGATTACATTTCTTCCTCTTCCCTGGCAAATGCTGGGAGTCTGCACAGATGGAAATGATACCTGGAAAAGTAAACAGAGCTGCTGGAGCTGTGTGGACCATTAAAACAAAAGCTTCCACCCTCTTTTCCTACAAATGTTAACATTTTTTCTATTTGAAGGTGTCATATATATCTTCCTTCCTATTATATGTCACTCAGATTGATACTTTGTGTTCTGAAGCTCACCTCCAGACCACAAAAATGATTAAACATTCCCCTCTTCTCAAAGTAAGCTTTCGCTATTTGCAGATGACATGATACTATACATAGAAAACCCAAAAGACTCCACCAAAAAGCTGCTAGAACTGATAAATTCAGTAAAGTTGCAGGGCCCAACATCGATGTACAGAAATCGGTTTCATTTCTACACAGCATTAATGAAGCAGCAGAAAGAGAAATTAAGAAAATAATCCCATTTACAATTGCATCAAAAATAGTAAGATACTTAGGAATAAACCTAATCAAACAGATGAAAGGCCTGCACTCTGAAAACTCTAAAACATTGATGAAAAAAACTAAAGATGGGGCTCCTGGGTGGCTCCGTGGGTTAAAGCCTCGGGCCTTTGGCTCGGGTCATGGTCTCGGGGTCCTGGCATCGAGCCCCACCTCGGGCTCTCCGCTCAGCGGGGAGCCTGCTTCCCCCTCTCTCTCTGCCTGCCTCTGCCCGCTTGTGATCTCTCTGTCAAATAATAAAATAAAATAAAAATTAAAAAATTGAAGATGGCAAAGAAATGGAAAGACACTCCATGCTCATGGACTGGAATAATTGTGAAATGGCTGCTTCCCAAAGTTATCTACACATTTAAGGCAATCCTTATCAAAACGCCATCAGCATTTTATGCAGAACTAGAACAAACAATCCGAAAATTTGTGTGGAACTGCAAAAGACCCCGAATAGCCAAAGCAATCTTGAAAAAGAGAAGTAAAGCTGGAGGCACCACAATTCCGGATTTCGAGCTGTATTACAAAGCCGTGATCATCAAAACAGTATGGTACCAGCACAAAAATAGACACATAGATCAATGGAACAAAACAGAAAGCCCAGAAATGGATTCACAGCTATGTGGTCAACTAATCTTTGACAAAACAGTAAAGAATATCCAATGAGAAAAAGATGGTCTCTTCAACAAATAGTAGTGGGAAAACTGGACAGCAACGTGCAAAAGAAAGAAACCAGACTGCTTTCTTACACCATATACAAACATAAATGCAAAATGGATTAAAAACCTAAATGTGAGATCTGAAACCATAAAAACCCTAGAAGAACACCTCTTTGTTCAAAGGCAGTAACCTCTTTGACATTGGCCCTAGCAACGTTTTTCTAGATATGTCTCCAGAGGCAAGAAAAACAAAAGCAAAAATAAACTGTTAGGGGTACATCAAAATTAAAACCTTCCACACAGCAAACTAAACAATCAACAAAACTAAGAGGCAACCTATGGAATGATGGAAGATATTGTAAATGACATATCCAATAAAGGATTAGTATCTAAAGAACATATAAAACTCGACAGTCCAATTTGTTAATTGGACTATTAATTAATTGGTTAAATAATCCAATTTAAAAATGGAAAGAACAGATGAACAGACATTTCTCCAAAGAAGACATACATACAACTGACAAGAAAAGATACTCATCACTTATCATCAGGGACATGCAAATCAAAACTGCAATGAGGTATCACCTCACACCTGTCAGAATGGCTAAAATCAACAAAACAAGAAACTAGTATTGTCGGGGCGCCTGGGTGGCTCAGTGGGTTAAAGCCTCTGCCTTCTGCTCGGGTCATAATCTCAGGGCCCTGGGATTGAGTCCCCCATCGGGCTCTCTGCTCAGCGGGGAGCCTGCTTCTCCCTCTCTCTCTCTCTGCCTCTCTGCCTACTTGCGATCTCTCTCTCTGTCAAATAAATAAATAAAATCTTTTAAAAAAAGAAAAGAAACTAGTATTGGTGAGGATGTGGAGAAAAGGAACACTCCGGCACTGTTGGTGGGAATGCAAACTGATGCAGTAACTGTGGAAAACACTGTGGAGATTCCCCAAAAAGTTAAAAACAGAATTACCTTATGAACCAGCAATCGCATTACTGGATATTTACCCAAAGACTACAAAAACACTAATTCAAAAGGATACATGCACCCCTATGTTTATAGCAGCATTATTTACAATAGCCAAGATATGGAAGCAGGCTACGTGTCTACTGATTGATGAATGGAAAAAGAAGATATGGGGTGTGTGTGTGTGTGTGTGCACACGCGTGCGTGTGTATGTATAAATATAACAATAGGTTATTCAGCCATAAAAAAAAAAGAATGAAATCTTGCCATTTACAACAAGGGTGGAGCTAGAGCGTATTATGCTAACTTAAAGAAGTCAGTCAGAGAAAGATAAATACCATATGGTTTCACTCATAGGTGGAATTTAGGAAACAAAAGCAGAAAAAGAGAGAGAGAGAGAAATCAAGAAACAGACTCTTAATTATGGAAAACTGCTGGTTATCAGAGGGGAGGGTATGGGGGGATGAGTTAAATAGGTGATGGGGATAATTAGTGCACTTGTGACGAGCACAGGGTGATATACGGAAGTGTTGGATCACCACGTTGTACACCCGAAACTAACATAACACTGTATGTAAACTACTGGAATTAAAATTAAAACTTTTCAAATAATTCCCCTCTTCAGGGGGATGGGGTATTGGGTGATGGGCATTAAGGAGGGCATTTGATGTAATGAGTACCAGGTGTTATATTCAACTGACGAATCACTAAATCCTACCCCTGAAACCAATAATACACTATATGTTAACTAAATTGCATTTAAATAAAAAATTTTTAAAAATTCCCCTCTTCTCAGGGCACGTGAGTGGCAGACTCAGTTGAATGTCCAACTCTTCATTTTGGCTCAGGTCATGATTTCAGGGGTCGTGGGATTGAGCCCTGCAGCGGGTTCTGTGCTCAACACAGAGTCTACTTGTTACTCTCCCCCTACCCCAACTCGCACCCTCTCTCGAATAAATAAAGTCTTTTTAAAACCCCCTTCTCAATAATGACTGACTGCTGCTTTACCAATTTCAGTTAGCTAAATCCAATTATTTCTGCCTTCTACAATCACCAAACACAAGCCCAAATCTGAAAATATATCCTTCCAAACAGCCTCTGACTGCTATAGCCTACTGTTCTTCATGTGTTCACTCAAATCCCTTGAATTCAAGGCACCCAATTTTCATCGACTACAAGAATATTCCCAGCGGTTTGGGTTAGAAAGCTTTGACAAAACGATTATTTAAGGTTTTATTAACAATGGATAAGAAATCAGTTTAATAACAAAATGTTTATGTAACAATAAAAATAAAATTTACATGACAAAATATCTTAAGTTGTATGCACCTGGGAATACGGGCTTGGAATGTATAATGCTTAACAAAATCACAGTTGATTTTGAATCCATAATTGCAATGGCATATTTTAATCTATTCTCTCCGCATGTGACAAAGAGAGTAACATTCGGTAGTGTTATGGGCTGACTTGTCCACCAAGGTCTGTATGTTGAGGTCCTAGCCCCAGTACCTTGGAATGTGACCTTACTTAGAAAGATGCTGTCACAGATATATGTAGAGGCAGAGATATCAGAATCGAGTGAGCCTTAACTTGCTGTGTGTGGCCCTTATAAAAAGAATGCCATACGAAGAGATAAACACACACGCATGCAGAAAGCAATGGGAAGATTAGTTACGTCGCCACAAGTCAATGGATTACCAGAAGCTAGGAGAAGACTGGAACAGATCCTTCCCTAGCACCTTAAGAGGAAGCAGGGTCTGGTTAATACTCTGATTGTGGACTTTTACCTTCAGAATTGTCAGACCAAAATTTCTGTTGCCTAAGTCACTCAGTTGTGGTCCTTTGTTACTGCTGCCCTTAGGAAAGTAATACAACAAATATACGAGTGATGTGAAAACATTAAATAGCGTATTTCTAAGAAATATCTACAAAAGTTTTCCTTGAAGATAAAATACACACTGAGTTTGTTGACATAATCAAAGATAATAGTAAGCCCATACCAAGCGAAAACAGTCAGCTCTCCCAAAATCTAATACAGAAAGGTGCTTTTCATTGCACCTAGGACTGAATGAGCACATTTGAAAATGCAATAGATTAACAAAGTCCCATGTGTTGCTTGGCTCGGTAGTGGCACTGTAGCTTTCGTGGCGGAAAACAGGACCACAGAGTCACTAGAAATATTGAAGGTAAGGTGTTCACTAGACAAATTAGACCTTATACACAAACGGGAAAATCTAGAGAGGAGGGGGATCATAGCACCAGAGAAGAGCACAAAACATGAGTCTGAAGGAGTGACCTAGAGAACACATCAGAGTTGGCAGGAATATCCAAATTATGAGCACAAGACCACACAAATGGATCCTCGATACATAGCCCACGGAGATATCTGTGGAAGCCTACAAAACTCTGAAGTAAATGGGACTCAAGCACGTGGCATTTTTTTCATGATACCCTTGACAGGCAGGGCCAAGATCAGGAAAACGGGCTGAGGTCCAAAAGCCCCTTTGCATCTCTCACCCTTTAATGTGGCTCCAAACACAAAGAGAAATGGCTTCTTCACTTCTGCCTTCCAAATTTCATGCCAAGTTATGCCACTGGTAAATCTGACCACGTAACCATAAAGGGAAGGGAAATGTGGTTCTCAATGTTACCCACGTTGAACACAACCCAGAAGAACCACCTCCAACTCTGTATCTTATAGCTCATGGTAACAAAATAGCTCTTCAGTAAAAGCCGACTGTTCAATTTCCAGTCACAAGCACAAAGAGCAAAGGGAAAGGGTTTAAAATTACAATTCCCAGGAGACTATGCTTTTGAAGAACTCTGCATAATTATAAATTTCTGCAAACTATTTGTAAGGAAAATGCAGTAAGGTTCCTCTGGCCAAAATACATAGATTTGCAGGAAGGCAGAAACTATAAAACGGGTGATATCCAGTAGCCACCACACTAAGCTAGTAAGAAAATCCCAACAAATATCAAAATGTCATTGTTCCAAAAATCCCTTCGAGAATTCAAAGAACAAAGAAATTAAAACTACTTACATCATAAAAACACACTTCAAATCCTCACGAGTCCAACAAGCCATAAAGATAGAAGGTTTATTTATGGAAATGGAGGGAAGAAACACCACCTGCAAAATTTTGAATGACGGCTCAAAGAGTATTTGGAGAGCTACTTTTCACCTACTTGTTTAAACATCTGTAAAAGAACTGGAGATACACGCCCGTAGGTCCACTTTGATGAGGTCCTCACAAAGGTGGTACCATATTTACAGGCTGGATTAGATTTCTCTCCTGGTGTGGATTTCCTGACACGTGTGGTATGAATTCATCTGTGGGAGAGTTTCCCGCATCCCCTAAGTAGTGTCTCTCGGTGGTGTGTATTCGTACGTGTCTTCTTAAAGACGAGGAACAACTGAAGGCTTTCCCACACTCCTTACATTCATAAGGTTTCTCTCCAGTGTGCACTCGCATATGTATTGGCAGAGACGAGGGCCATTTGAAGACTTTCCCACACTCCTTACACTCATAGGGTTTCTCGGCAGTGTGTGTTCTCACATGCTGTTGCAAGAGTTCAGGCCAGCTGAAAGCTTTGCCACACTGCTTGCATTCGTAGAGTTTCTCTGCAGTGTGCCTTCTCATATGTTTTTGTAAGGACAGGTGGCAATAAAACGCTTTCCCACATAGCTTGCATTGATACGATTTGTCTCCGGGATGCATTCTCACATGTTCCCGAAAGCAAGCCGACAAATTGAAGGCTTTTCCACACTGTTTGCATTCATAGGGTTTCTCTCTCGTGTGTGTCCTCATATGTCTTCTTAAGGATATGGGCCAGTTGAAAGTTTTTCCACACTGATTGCATTCATAAGGTTTCTCTCCAGTGTGCACTCTCATGTGTCCTCGGAAGGATGAGGGATGGCTGAATGCTTTCCCACACTGGCTACACTCGTAGGGTTTCTCTCCACCATGAGTCCGCTCGTGTCTTCGGAAGGACTGGGGATAAATGAAGGTTTTCCCACATTGTTTGCATGCGTAGGGTTTCTCTCCAGTATGAATTCTTTCGTGTCTCCGGAAGGACTGCAGGTAAATAAAGGTTTTCCCACACTGTTTACATTCATAGGGTTTCTCTCCGGTGTGTGTTATCATGTGCCTTCGAAAAGCAGAGGAATAACTGAAGGCTTCTCCACATTCCTGACATTTGTGGGGTGTCTCCCCTGTGTGCGAGATCATGTGTCTTCGAAACGTTGAGGAATAGCTGAAGGCTTCCCCACATTCCTTACACTTATAGGGCTTCTCTCCGGTGTGGGTTATCATGTGCCTTCGAAAAGTTGAGGAATAACTGAAAGCTTTCCCACATTCCTGACATTTATAGGGTTTCTCTCCAGTGTGAGTTCTCACATGACTGGTAAGACTGGAAAAATCGATGAAGGCTTTCCCACACTGCTGACATTCGTAAGTCTTCTCAGCAGTATGAATCCTTACGTGCCGGTTGAGGGACGAAGTACGAGGAAAGGTTTTTCCACATAACTTACACGCGTAGGTTCTCTCTCTGTTGTGGGTCCTCACATGCATTCGCAGGTGCGACTGACAACTGTAGGCCCGCCCACACTCCCGGCACTGATACGGTTTGTGCCCAGTGCGCACAGTGACATGGCTCTTGAGGGAGGAATGATGCACAGAGACTTTTCCGTATGCACTACACTCATACTCTTTTACTCCAGGAAGAGCTTTCTGATACAGATTACGACCTGGAATCTGACTGGAGCCTTCCCGACACGGATCATTACTTTCAGAGAGTTTCTCCACCACATGATTTCTATGAAGAATGAGAAGCGTGTTAACATCAACGGTTTGATGAATGATTTGTCACCATTTACTAATACGTATTAGGATTACATTTCATCAATTTCAGTGAACATGTACGCTTTCTACCCTACCTGATAAAGCAGAATAAACTGAGTATCAGTGAAGGGGATTCAACCTTAGGAATTATGAAAAGTTTTTCTTCAATGTGGCTTTTCCTCCTAATTGTTTTCAACTGAACTATGTTTTTAACTCTTAATATGAACATCATATTTAAGGAAATCTTTCTCTAAAGATTCTCAGTGAATAAACAGATTTGATCTAGGCTCTTGTAGGCATTTACTTTTGGTTTGCTTTTTCAATTTCATGACATACTAAGATTCTCCCCTGGAATATTGCTTTCTCTTGTGAGTGCAACTCACCTCAGATGTCTCCCCTGCTTTGTGTGATCTTCAGTGCTAAGTTCTTCCCAAATTTTCCCTAAAACAGAGGCCCAGGAATCATTTCTGGTGAACTTTGCTATTTTATGTTCTTTGGATAGTTTATTCCCATAAACATCTTGCTGAGAAACTGACCCACTGGCTTTAAATTGAGTCTCATCATCTGAAAGCAAAAAGGGAACAAGTTTTAAAGAAAGAAGGAACCTGTTGGTCAAAATGGCACTGAGGAGGTTTAGCTGGGTCGGGACCTCACCAATAACAAGTACAAGGGGTCAAGGTGGTAAGCAATCTAGTAAACACAGAATTCTCACAAGATTACATAAACGTCACTGGGCTCTTTAATGACCTGTGAAATCTATATTCACTGATGACACACAGGGAGCTATACAGATAGAAAAAATAAGTTTAAAATGGAGATTTTCCTCACACAGAAACTATCAGATTCTAGCTCTATGGTGGTTGTGACCCTGTCTGTCTTACTAACTACTGTATTCCCTTTATACAGTCCAAATCTTAAAACAGGATTGATGTGCAAGAAATGCTTGTTCTCTAAATGACTAAGTGAAGGAATGAGGTCATTCTTACCCACTGAGGCCAGGTTTTTCAAGTTTTCCAGCATCACCTCTCTATAGAGCTTCCTCTGAGCAGAATCCAGCAAAGCCCACTCCTCCAGGGTGAAGTCCACAGCCACATCCTCAAAGACCACTGAGTCCTGCAACACCCAACAGACGTGCAGAAGGAAAGTTGAGATTCACTTGAGCAATCGGATTTGATTCACAGGGAATTCAGATAAGACTCTGTGGTCACCTAACATCTACTCTGTGACTCGCTCATCGGATCTCTTACTCTGTCTACATTCACATCCTCACAAATTTAATAGATCCACCATACGCTGACCCTATCTTTACACTTTTACTGCAACCGAATCAAGTCTCACTCTTCCTTAACCAAAGGGTTCAGACCGCATTGGAGAAGTCACAGAAATGCTCCACCAATGAAACAAATGCTTGCATTTTAAGACCCACGGATCCCTTGTGATGCAAACTACTTCGGCTCCTTCCCTAATACGCATGACATCACTAAGCACCATATCAAGCCCCAGGTCAGACCTGGGTGAGGTTTTATAAAATAGGCACACAGTGAAGGACTGGGAACTTTTCCTTCCATTCCCTTCACCAAACCCAAGAGGCTTACTGGAATCCACCTGCAGCAGGGGCCAGCTAATGTATGATCTTAAAGAACTCCCAGCCGTAAGCAGACCATTTCTGCTGGCTATGATACAATTCCCTTGGAGAGGTCTTGTTAATATATTTGTGTAATACAAGAATGGGATAGAAAGTTATTGAGAAGTCAGAGCTCAGGAAAGAGGACACAGATGTAAGAACTCAGACCTGTGGGCATTCCCTACACTGCCAAGTGTTCGTGCACCTGCCCTCCCCCCCCCCCCCCCAGCAAATGTAATATGACAAAACAGCTCCTTCCACCAGAACCACAGAAGAGTATTCTTGCTGACCTTAAGGATAAGGTTAAAATTCCCACCCTGCAAAGGAGTTAACTGAAGTCAAAAATACCTGACAGTGAGTTTGCCCGAGATTATAAAATATATAAAGGATTAGACAGTGCCTTCCTACAAAAGAACCCCTCCCTCACATCGAGTTCCAGGGAGAAGCAGCCCCCTCAGACATCACCCTTCAGACCGTACTCTAAATTTCTTTCCTTTCCGTGTCCCTCCCCTGTTGGGCACTTGAGCATGTGAGCCCTCCCCCCTGCTCCCCCAAGAGCAGAGGAACCACTGAGCTGCATTCTTTCCTTAAACACTGTTTGTTTGTCCTTTTTAAGTTCCTCAACCCACGGACATCCATAAGCAGCAAATACTCTCATTCGACGATTCTGATGCCAGAATCTACCTATTCAACCGAGTAGGAATAACAGGAGGACCCCATCCCTGGCCCAGGGACCAACGAGAGGTTCCCGAGTCAGCCAAACTGTGCTTCCTGATCTGTAGTGCTTCCTCCGTGACTCCTCGCACCTCGTGTGCAGAGTGCGACGTCCCAGGCCTGAGCTTTATCCTTCGACATGACTCCTGGCACGGCTGGTGTCTGGGAGTCTGGGTTTCAGGCCTCACAGCACCCTGGCTGATATAACCCACTGTGTCTAAACCGCTGTGTCCATGGCACTGTGAACACTGAAGGCATTGGGAACCTGCCTTCCTTCTGGGAGTCTGGAGCAGAGGCCCCAGGCGCTACTGAGCCCCCGGATAGACAACATTCCATGTGTTCCCATGACTCGTTGCTGGGTGCATCCTGGGTGACTCCACCAGGAAAGAACTCTTAAAAACCTGCTCTTGGTTTCCCTCAGACCTTTTCCCAAATGCTTGGTCCCTCTGCTAATTTCGCTGCGCGTTTTGTTGTAACAGATCATGGTCATGAATAAAACTATATGCTAATTCGCGGGGGTCCGACCAGCAGGACACAAAAGGGGGTCTTGGAGACACTGGTCACAGTTGGCATCAGAGGTGGAATTAGCTAGAACACCCCTGACTCACTGCAATAAAGCAAAAGCACTGTTTGGGAAGAGAAGGGGGGCGGGGGAGGAGATGGTGGAGCTCTGGTGCCCCAGGGGCTAGGAGTCGCCTGTGGTGGGGCCCAGCAGCCGAGCTGCTGTCTGCTGTGAAGCAAGAGCTGACAAGAGGTAAAAATGGCGGGTCCAGCCCCAGGACAAATGGCGTGCTGGATCTACTGGCTGCTTCTGGCCATGCTCTCTGAGCGAGAGAAGAAAAACAAAGCAAAGCTTTGGTGATGTCTTCGATTTTTGTTCATTCCTTCAGGCAGGAAAGGGCCCCCCAAGTTACCAAGGTAAACTATGGATGGGCAAAAAAAAAAAAAAGAAAAGAAAACTTTGCACTGTATTAGGAGAAAAAAATAGTTAAATCAGTTTCTAGAGCTGGAACAAAACTTTGGATAAACCAAGGGCCTAGCAGGCAGGGATCCTCTACCTTTTTTTTCTCCACAGTTGCCACCAGGCCACCATGGCCTCCTGACCTGCGGGCATCCGAGTCAGGATCCTCCCTGGCAGCTGTGATATTACCCCTGTAAATGCTGATTTAACACCAGGGCCTCACTGTGGCTCAACCATGTCTCTTGAAAAGGTATGTCAAAATCCTAACCCTCGGTTCCTGTGAATGTGACCTTACTTGGAAATAGGATCTCTGCAAGCATAACCAAGTGAGGGGAAGGCCTTTGGGATAGGCCCCAATCCAAACTGACTGGTGGCCTTCTAAGAGGAAATGCCATGTGAGGCCAGAGACTCGCAGGGAAGGCAGCCACATAGATGGGCTGCAGAGATGGGAATGACACTGTCACAAGCAGAATGCCAGGGGCCACAGAAACTTCAAGATGCAAGGCACAGGCGCACAGTCCTCCTGCCACCTTGATTTTGGATTTCTCGCTTCCCCAACTCTGAGAGAGTAAGTTTTTAAGCCACCCCATTTACAGTAATATGTTATGGGAACCCTACAAAACTAAACAGGCTTTGAGTGACTTTGTGACGAGAAAAAAAAGGGAAAGGGATTTTTTTTTTTTTTTTTTTTTTGCTTAAAATGGTTATGGTTTGTGGCTATTGCACCTGTGCGTCAGAGAAAAGCTGATGCAGGTGGATGTGCGTGTGATTCATAAATGCCAGAGGGACCATCCCCATCGGTACAGAGAAAAAAAAGTAATGATAGAACACGACCTCCTTGCTTGGTGCCACTGGTGCACGGGGGTGATATTTAAACTCTAAACCTTAGAAACAAGTTTAGGTCTCTATAACAAATGATTTTTTTTTTCAACTGAGTTTTTACCTACTGGAGGCTCAAAACAGGAGAGAAACAATGAAGAGACAGGCAATCTTTACCTGGAGATATACTGTGGGAATTTTAAGAGCAAGTCTCCAGCTCGTCGGAGAGCAATTACGAAACCCTATTTCCGATGACCATCGGACTGACAACTGCCCGATTCAGACTCGGGACTTGGGAGCAAGTCCCAGCAGGGGCTTGGGAAAACCATCCTTGCACCTTGGAACACAACTTTCTGACCGTACGGTGTCTCGGCTTTGCCGCTGCTGAGAAAGGCCCCTAGTGATCTGGGGAGTGCTGAATTCCGCACTGCCTGAACTTGACTGTAAGCTCACACCCCGCAGTGTCCCCGATGGGCTGCTTTGGCCTTAGCGCACATCGTACTGATCCGGAAGCAGGTATAAGCTCCACAAACAGGACCCTGACTCTGGGAATACTGCCGAGTTAGGACATTTCGTTGAGGTCCTAAGTTACGGAAACCGTGGGGTGGTCCGTCTGTGTCACTTACAGTTGTCAGTGAAGACCATCTGAAATCAAGCCCTTCACTTCTTCTCTCTGCACACATCACCCCCAGACTCCGTCCACACTGGCGAGGTGGACAAACTGGTGATGGGGGCAACACGAGTGTCCGAAACTGACTGCCACCGGCAGTCCCTCCGAGAGAGAACCAGACTGAATTACTTAAAACCGGCCGCCATGGGGGCCTGCTGACCAGGCTGCCTCATGCACGTCCATCAGGACACCATCTTACCCACGGGAGACGCTCAGGTCGGCTGCAACCTCCTGGCCAGAGCTGTGCCCTACGGGAATGGACACCCGAGCCAGGTGCGAACGAAAACAGAAAAATGAAATACTGAAATTGTGATGATGAGGACCCCTAACATTCTAAGACCTTTGCCTTTCTGGTTAAAGGGATTTACTTGAACCCAGCAAGTCCAGGACCCCCTTAAGGGTGTAACCAAAGTCAATACTGCAGCTGGGTCTCACCCAGCTGCGAAGGGCACTACTGATGCTAACGTTGCTGTAAGGTCTTGTCCAAGGGCCAAAGGAACAGGGCTGTTCACAAGTGACAACTTTACAGGCCTGAGGGTCCTTATCCTTAGAAAGGCTGTTTCCAAGGTTGGCCCTTGGCTGGTTCATAGGAACGTGGATTTGGGGAGGCTTCCCACCTGAACACACACCATGCTGCTAGGAGAGGCCCCTTGTGTCTTTTCCTGCAAACTATGTCTTGTGCTGAAGACCAGTTTTCCTTCTGGGAGTCTGGAATCCTGGCCCGTGCTGGGCAGAAGGTGTCTCTGTGACCAGCCCCCATTAAAAGACCAGCTAACTGAGTCTCTCACTAGCTTCCCTAGTAGAACATTCCCCATGTGCTGTCATTCCCGGCGGCTGGGGGAACTCAGCAGAGCCTGCATGATGTCACTGGAGGGGACCCTTGGAACTCTGCACCTGGTCTCCTCAGACATTTCCCCTCTGCTGGCTGTACCGCGCCCTTGCGCTATAATAAATCAGAGTCGTGAACACAACCACACGCTGGGTCCTGAGAGTCCGCCCCAAATGCACGTGAAATCCTAACTTCAATGTGACGGGACTGGGAAGTGGGGGCTCTGGGAGGGGACTAGGTCAGGATGGTGCAGCCCTCATGAATGGAATGAGTGCCCTTACGAGGGCGCCCTCGCCCCGTCCTCCACATGAAGGAACAGTGAGGAGACCGCTGTCCGTGAAGCAGGAGGAAAGGCCTCTCCAGAACCAAATCTGCCAGGGCCTTGACCTGTGACCTCCCGGCCTCCAGAACTGAGAGAGACAAACAAGCATTGTTTGTAAGAGCCCAGTCTATGGCATTTTTGTTCTAGGAACCCCCACAGATGGAGTTGGGGATAGCCAACACGGCCAGCTCAAAACCATCAAATACTCGAACACAATATTAATTTTTTAAATGTGCACTGAGGGGGCGCCTGGGTGGCTCAGTGGGTTAAGCCCCTGCCTTCGACTCAGGTCATGGTCCCAGGGTCCTGGGATCGAGCCCCACGTGGGGCTCCCTACTCAGCGGGGAGCCTGGTTCCCCGAGAGAGCTCTGCCTGCCTCTCTGCGTACTTGAGATCTCTGTGTCAAATAAATAAAATCCTTAAAAAAATACACACAAGTGCAAAGTATATATGCAGAACTATAAATATATAGATATGTCCTTCTATATGTCCACATACTAGCTACATCTTGAGAGTGAGGGGACTCGCCCCTGGGGATCACTTCAGGTGGGGTTTCTGGTGTGAAAGTTCTACATTTAGGGTTGAATTTCATTTCATAGAGGATTGCTTTTTAAGGTATCTGTCAACTGTACGTAGGCATGTAGGTCATATGCATTTTCCTGTGCCGATGCTACATTACAAAACAGGAAACTCTAAAATCAATTTATATGATTTACCTGTAATCATCTTAAGAGTGGCCAAAAAACACTTTATAATATTCAACAGTCATACATAAAAAAATCTTACCATCGGGAAATGATGGTAATTAACACGCATAACCTGATAAGGAAAACCAATAAAGGAATGTTCAAAACGGAACAAAGACTATACATATGGTATGAAGCTCACTGTTTCCTCGAAAATCATTTGGTAGGAATCAGGTATGCCCAGCACCTCACTGTTAGTCAACATTATACTAGAGATACGATCAGTACCACCAGGAAATAAACGAAGGTACAATGCTAGAAAAAAAACACTTGCCTTTGTGTGTAAATCTAAAAACTGTATATACAGTAAGAAATGGAATATGGAACAGAAATGATGGTGCAGAGTAAGATTTTTAATATGAATCCAGGATAAAACTTCAGTATAAACCCAATTTTATTAACTAATTTTTAAAAAGATTATTTATTTATTTGAGAGAATAAATAAACAAGACAAGAGAACAAGATAGGGGAAAGGCAGAGGGAGAGGGAGAAGCAGGCTCCACTCAGCAGGGAGCCCGATGCAGGGCTGGATCCCAGGACCCTGAGATGATCACCCGAGCCAAAGGCAGATGCTTAATGGGCTGAGCCACCCAGGTGCCCCTTCGTTACCTAATTAATAGCAACAGCAAGTTGGAAAATTATTTTTAAAAAGGTAACATATACTCTGTTACAAACCAAATTTTATTAGTATTAAATAAGTAAAATGAAAGCTACAAAAGAAGCAAGAGGAAAAATTTGAAAACATTAAGGGTAATACCCAAAACGAAACAAACAGAAAGAAGGCACACGATCTTAGAGAGGGGGGCCTCACTGTTACTAAAATATCAGCCCTGGTCCATTTCTGTTATCAGTTAGGAAGGACCTTAGGTTTGATGTTGGTTTTGAGAAAAACTACCATGACTTGCAGTGCTCTGGCGAAACCTCAGATGTGAGGCCTTCTGGCCAAGCGTCTGTGATTTCATGTTGTTGGAGCGTTCGTTGTATCCCTGGGGGTTGCAGCTTTCTCTAAGTTTGCTGTGGCTGATCGAAGAAAGAAGGCAGATGCAGATTTCTACAGAAATTATGATTCCATGAAAGATTTTGAGATGAGGAAGGCTGGTATCTTTCAGAGTACAAAGTAATTTTAGAATGTGACGAATTTCGAATTTCGTTGGGTTGAGTTCAACTGGAGTCTGTCACTGACCCGTGTTCCTGAGCTATGAAGCACGAATATTGGGTTATGGAATAGTTTGCCTTGATAAATACACAATTAACAAATAGTTTGGGAAAAAAAGTAATAAAATAAAATAGTAAAATAAAATATCAGCCCTCCCAAGACAGACCTGCAGTCTTCAAAAAATTCCATTGAAGCCATACACCAAGTGTGGGTTGGGGGCAGGGGACTACACAAACGCCAACTTTGCAAACCTAATAGGAAGAACAAATGTCCCAAACCAGGCAGAGCTGTAAAGAACAAGGCAGCGCGGGCCCACGCACAGCAAGGCTTTCAAAGCAAGAACACTCCTGACACGATGGAGTTCCCAGCGGCCCCGCCACAGTCGATGGGAAGCAGGTCCAAGTCTATGGGGAGACTTGAATCCCAGCGAACAGCCACCGAAGGGGGGGGGGGACAGTGACGAGCTCATCTCTAAATAAGAAAGGTGCCTGCATTCCTCCCTCCTCCGTGGACGCCAGCCAAGGCACTGTAGCTTGGAGCAAAGTGTGTTACAGAGAACAGGACACAGCGCTGCCCACCGCCTCAAATTCTCCACGCTGCCAAGGAAAAGAACAGACCGGTGACTCGTCATTCCCGGCAGACCCCCGTCCCCGCACTTTGGGGAAGGGCTTCATTCCTCCGCCGCCGCGCTGGCAGGGCCGTGTTCTCTGTTTCTGGGACATTCTGTTCCCCAGAAGGGCTTTGGCGCGGGGGCCCTGGGGTTCCACTTGTCACCACTCAAAGGAACTGACCTGAGAAACTGACTCCCCGCGGGGAAGGGTGTCAAAAGAACGTTTCACAAATGGAATGCAAGACATTTCCTTATTTTTCTGAAATTCGCTCCGTTGAAAATAGTTCAGCTTCGCCTTCGCGCTCCATTAATTAAACGTATCGGGCATTTGCTAAAACACTGAGGCTCCGCCAAGTGAATACAGCTTTTCGAGGGGACGCAGCCGGGCTTGTGTCCGCAGGGTCTCGCGCCCCCAGGGCCCCCGAGGTGCCCCCCGAACAAAGGGCGTCGGCCCCCGGCCCCCCGCGCGGTGCGTGCAGGAGGCCACCCGCCCCGTGGGTGCAGCGTCCAGCCGGACTCTGGTTCCGGGAGTGAGAACCGGGGTCGGGGTCACCTGGGGCCGAGGACCTGCAAGGGGTCCCCCGAGCCCGGAGTCCCCCGAGCCCAGGGCCCCTGCAGGTCCCCCCGCGCTCCTCGCCCGCCCACTGCACCCCGAGGCTGTCCTCGGAGGGAAGCCGGTCCGGGACGGAGTCCCCGAGCCCCCAAACCCGGGCGGAGACTCGGCCGGGACCCCCGGGGGCGGGGACCCCCCCCACCGGGCCCGCGGCCGCAGGAAGCCGGTTCCGGCCGGTTGGAACCAGCCCCTCCCGGTCTCGGCCCGGGCGGCGCGCACTCACCATCTCGCGGCCCGGCTCCAAGCTTCCGGGCGTCCTCCCCGCGGGCCCGCGGGCCGGGCAGGTGAGAGCAGTGCGCCCAGACACCTGAGGCCGCGCAGGGCAGGTGCTCTGGAGCGCCCGGGCCGGCCCAGAGCCACGTCCACGCGGCCGCGAGTGCCCGCCCCCGCGCTTGATTGGACGGTGCTCGGGGACCTCCTTCTTCCAGGGCCTCTGATTGGATAGTTTTCCGAGACCCGCCTCTGGTGCCCTTGATTGGGCAGGGCTCCGGACCCAAGCCGTTGATTGGCTAGTTCTCCGGGCACCACCCAGGAGTCCCGGATGGTTCTCCGAGAACCGCCCCTGTCGTTCTGATTGGACAGTTCTCCATGACCACGCCTCTGCACCTGAGTGACAGGCCGCCTGGACACACGTGGCTGACCCGCCCTCTCCGGACGGGCGCTGCGAGAGGAACCTCCTCCCTGCACGGCGGGTCCGGCGTCTTCCCGCGGCTCGGCGCTCAGCCCCGAACCTTCTCCTGGACGGGCAAGTCCTGACTCAGTGTCCCCGTGGAGCGCCCCTTGTTGGGGTCCGGACGGGAGCGGACAGGACCGGCCCGAGGTCGAGGTCACCGTGGACCCGTCCCTTTGTTTAAGAACAAAGACCCGCCAGTGACGTCACCGCGTGGGAGACCCAGGGAGCTCGGGTTCGCGACTGACCTTTGACACCGGAGACCCTGCCCCTGCCGCCCCCCAGCCCCCGCTGGAGGTCAGCAAACCCGGCCCCTGGATCCCTGTCCCTGAAGGGTTGGGACCGAGCAGCCCTTAAAATCCGCAGGTGCACGTTTTACAGGTCTAGGAACTTTATTTCCAATCAGGGTTTTGATGTGTCCCGAGGGAATTTTGCAATATAAAGTGCTCTGATGTCCCTAAAGCAATTGAATTCCTAATTTAACTGAAAAACAACAAAATAGTTTGTGTAACGCTTTGGGGCGGACCTGAAAAGCCTTACTACCCTTAGTAGGTGGGGGCTCAACAGCCAAGGCATCTCCTCTGCCTGCTCAGGTCAGACGACACTTTCTGGGATGAGACTAACTGGACGTCCAAATTCCAATATCACCTGTTGGATTTACAAACAGAACTTTTTAAAAAGATTTATTTAATTAGTTTAATAAACTATTAAAAATAAAGAATGATTATGTACTTTATTGTTTAGTATGGATTAATAACGAAAACTAGGTTTCAATAAACCATTAGATTTAGAAGTCTGCCTTGGGACTGGGTCCTGGATTGGACCTCCAGCACCCTGGTCTGCCTGCCATGTTGAGATAAATATTCCGTAAGCATCACTTCTAGAGGACTTGTCAGGGACACCTGGGGGCCTCAGTCGGTGAAGCCTCTGCCTTTGGCTCAGGTTATGAGACCAGGGTCCTGGGATCGAGCCCCACATCAGGTTCCCTGTTTGGCGGGGAGTTTGCTTCTCCCTCTCCCTCTGCTGCTTCCCCTGCTTGTGCTCTCTCTCTCTGTGTCAAATAAATAAAATCTTAAAAAAAATAAAAAATAGGGGCGCCTGGGTGGCTCAGTGGGTTAACTGCCTTCGGCTCAGGTCATGATCCCAGGGTCCTGGGATCGAGCCCCACATTGGGCTCTCTGCTCTGCAGGGAACCTGCTTCCCCCCCTCCCTCTGCCTGCCTCTCTGGCTGCTTGTAATCTCGCTCTGTCAAATAAATACATAAAATCTTTTAAAAGAAATAAAATAAATAAAAAATAATAAAAGACATGCCATTTCATTTATTAAGGTGAAAAATGAGGCTGCATTCTCTGCAAAACACTCACTGCAACCAGAGAAAAAGGTAAAAACTATAGTAACCTGCAGGGAGAGACGTGTGAGTGAAGGTACATGGGAGGTGATTCACGGGTGGAGGTAATCAAGCCGGCCTCAAAGGCGCAAGCAGTGACAGGGACAGGAAGGGGCAAGACCCCGGCTCCCTCCGGCAGCCTCCCTCCTCCCAGCAACCTCTTCAGTTAGCAGGTTCTAGTACCGGGGCAGTCTACACAGTAGCATTTCAACCCCACTTCAACCCCGCACCGTAAAGCAAAGTGGGAAAGGTATAGCAGGGCGGCATCCTAACGTAACGGTGCAGAAGCCCTAATCACCGGAACCGGAATACGTCACCTCGCATCCAACAGGGACTTTGCAGAGGTGATTAAGGCCCCGAGGTGGGGGTGACCCTGGGTTCCCAGGGGGCCCCGCGTCCTCAGGAGGTCCTCACAAGAGGGGGGCTGAGGGCGGGAGTCCCAGAGACGGGCAGACCCTGCACAGCTGGCGGGGAGGATGGGGGCGGGGGGGGGGGGGCGGCGGATGGTGGGGCCAAGGAATTTGAGTGGCTTCTAGAAACCAGAAAAGGTAAGGGAACAGATTCTCCCTTAGGCTCTCCAAAAAGAACATAGCCTCGCCGACACTTTGGCTTTAGACCTCTGACCACCAGAACTTTGTAAGAAATTGGTTGTTTTAAGTCACTGAATGTGTGATTTATTAGAAGCTCACACAGTGGGTCTGAACCCGTGGAACACGGCTCCGGCCATGGCACCAAGAACGCCTCTCCCCAACCTCATCTTTCCTGAGACAGTGCCGAACTTTCCAGGTGCTCCTTCAAACCTGGCTCTGCTCCTACAACCGTCCAGCTTGGAGGGACCCGAGAGGTTTGCAGAGAACAATCTCTTTGTGTTTGAAATGTAGCACTTTTAGATAGAGGATATTCTGAGGAGAAGTTTCACCCACGCCGTAGGCATCCATCTGCGAAACGTTAGGATGAGGGCTGCGTTTTTGGGTTCCTCCTGAGAGCCTGTGTTAACGAGAATCACAACCCTGGGAGAAGGTGGGGGTTTGAAACTCATGCAGCATTTCCACCACACAGAACATGCAATGAGTAATTTTCTGAACACTCATGTATCTATTGCTAAACTGTATAAAATCCCTTAGTTTGCCATACTCCATCAGGTTACTTGAAAGAAAGAAAAACGTCACCGATAGAGTTGAAATGCCCTGGGCATCACCTCCAGGATCCCTGAATCCCTTCCACCTCCTCCCAGAGGAAACCACAGTCATGAATTTGGTGTTTATTATTGCCACGACAAACATTTGAGTCCATACACTATATATAACATTTTTTCCCCTACTTTCAAAAAAATTTTTTAAAGTGCATTATATATTATACACACTCCACTATCTGACCTTTTGTCCTACAGAAGCTGCTTAGTACTGGGAAGTCACAATATATGTTTCATTATATGTTTATATATGTATTGTTTTATGTGTATTGTGTTTATTGTGTATATAATATGTAATATACATTATATGTATATGTTTAATGTAATAAAATAAAATGCTAAAAGACACTGGAGCAGGAAATAACACCTTCCAAATTACCAGGAAAGAAATAGACTCCACCAATACCATCAATAGAGTAAAAGATAGCAAATAAAAGGAGCTTCCAGGGGCGCCTTTAACCCTGGCTTAGTGGGTTAAAGCCTCTGCCTTCGGCTCAGGTCATGATCTCAGGTTCCTGGGATCGTGCCCCGCATCGGGCTCTCTGCTCGGCGGGGAGCCTGCTTCCTCTGCCTGCCTCTCTGCCTACTTGTGATCTCTCACTGTCAAATAAATAAATAAAAATCTTAAAAAAAAAAAGATTTAAAAAAACAAAAAGGAGCTTGCAAAATAAGAAAAGTGACATAAAGTACATTAGATTAAAAACCAACAAAAATTTATCACCACAATAATTGGCATAAATTTGTCCTTTAAAAACAAATGGGTTTTCTGCTTTGAACCCTAAAACAAAAACCATGTACTAAAAATGAGAGACAGCAGGAATTCAGAAAGCTGAACTTCCAAGGAGGTGAAAATTATGCCAAAATTAAACAGATTCGTTTTGTTGAAATAGCAGAGGCCATGCTATGAATTAAAGTGGACCAGGAGCGTCACTTCAAAATGATAAAGGGTATAATTCACAATGAAGACCGGACATGAATTTTTCACAACAAAGAAAAGAACCCCCCCCCCCCAAAAAAAAACGGAAAAAGAAGTGAAAGCAACAGAAAACACAGAGGGGAAGTAAGCATGGGAGCAGTAGGAAACCGTAACTTAATCCTTTTGAGCTAATTATGTTTGAATCAACAATCTAAGTACAGGTAAGGACCAGCCGTGGTTCTCAAAGTGTAACTGAAGGAGAAGGAGCATCCGTGAAATCGTAAAAAGGCATTTTTTATGTGCTTGATAAAAAGGCATGTTACAGAGCGCCAACTCTCACTTGTTGACTCTCAATCTCCTGACATGAGATTTGAGAGCCAGTGATTAGGAAGATTGATTTAACAGACAAACCAGATCCCAAAGCATAAACACAGAGAATACAGCTTCTCCGCAGTATCTAGAGAACACCTCGCAAACTCCATCAGATAGTGCACCACACACCAAAACTAAACGCATCTCAACAATTCGAGACGGTAGACATTTGCAGACCACCACATAATGAAAGCAGAAAGTACAGAAAGATGACGGAATCTATGGAAAGCCCACAGGAAACATCATACTCAGTGGTGAAAGACGGAATGCTTTTCCCTATGATCTGGGATAAAGCAAGAAGGTCTGTTCTCAACACTCCTGTTCAGCCCTGTACTAAAGGATTGAGCTAGTGCAATCGGACAAGAAAAAGAATTTGTTTTTAAAGAGGAGAAGGGTATTTAAACACCCAGAAGTTTAATATATATACTCTCTCTCAAAATACTTTTGAGTCAGAGAAATCAAAACGAACATTGTAAATATTTTTTTAAAGATTTTATTTATTTGACAGAGAGAGAGAGATCACAAGTAGGCAGAGAGGCAGACAGAGAGAGAGGAGGAAGCAGGCTCCCCGCTGAGCAGAGAGCCTGACATGGGACTTGATCCCAGGACCCTGAGATCATGACCTGAGCCGAAGGCAGAGGCTTTAACCCACTGAGCCACCCAGGCGCCCCATGTAAATATTTTTTTTTAAGTAGGCTCCATGCCCAACATGGGGCTTGAACTCATGACCCTGAGATCAAGAGTTGCACGCTCTACCAACGAGCCAGCCGGACACCCTTGTAAATACACATATTTTTCAAATATGTGAAAACAAAGCTAAACTGCAGCTCTCCGCTGGTTAAATTCCTTCCCTTGGATGCTCCAATAACTCACATCTCAAATCAAATATCAGGTTCTCAGAAAGGTCCTGAGGTTGGTCCCTGTCATATTCTCTATCACAGCAGCGTCCTGTCGAAGTCCCCAGAGCACTACCACAATCTAATGATTTAAGTAAAGTATGTAGTTAGCTGTGTAATGTCTATCCCTGCCCCCCGCCGCATCATGGGCCTGGCTACACAATGAGCTGGGCTCGCTACAAAATAAAAATGTAGCGGGGGAAGGGATCCTTTGTTCAAAATTATCAAGACTAGGGCGCCTGGGTGGCTCAGTTGGTTAAGCAACTGACTTCGGCTCAGGTCGTGATCCAGAGTCCTGGGATCGAGTCCCACATCAGGCTCCCAACTCCATGGGGAGTCTGCTTCTCCCTCTGATCTTCTCCCCTCTTGTGCTCTCTCTCACTGTCTCTATCTCAAATAAATAAATAAATAATCTTAAAATATATATATATAGAAAAAAAATTATCAGGACTATCATGATGGATACAGCAGAGTAACCAACCAATTGCAGAACCTTTCTGAGAGACACACTTGGGCGACTGCATATGTCACAACCCACGAGGCCATCCTGCTTCCACACCATGGGGACATATGTGCAGGGAGGGCAGACACCTCGTCTTCCTGACGCATGGCCCCCTGGCACAAGGAGTTCAGGTTCTCTATAAATAGTTGTTTGAGGGAGCGAGGGATCAAGACTGAAAAACAGTACACTCCTGACACCCTGATGTCAGCCAGTCCTCAGAATGGGATGAAGGTGACAGACGGTGCCCCAGGTAACACATTAAGCCCCAGCACACCTTCCGGATTCAGCTCAAGACTGTTCACAGAGCCCTTCAAGAAACATCCATCAGCCTAGTAGACTCTACGCAGATTCCAGATGAAGGATCTCTACGTTGGAGAAAGGCAACAACACCAATGCGATCAGGTATTGCTTAGTTGGAAGGAGCTCTGAGAGCCAACCGTCCTCATCAGCTCCCGCGAGGGGGAAAGATTCAGATGGAAGCCAGATGGCTCCCAAGGGAGAATTTTGAGAACACAGCTCCCCTGCGTCCAAATGTGGCACATGCCTCGCCCAGGTTGTTCAAGTTCAAATCCTGGCTCTGCCACTTTCTAGTCGTCTGACTGGACGAGTTACCTTATTTCCGTTTCCCCTTCTGGCATGTAGGGACGTGAACAGCTACCATCTCATGGGCTTGTTCAGATCAAACGAGGAACCACATATAAGAACTGGAGTGATGCTGGAAATAGAGCAAGTGACCAGTAAATGTTGACGTTGACGATGGTGATGCACACCGGGGCTCGTGGTCTCCACTCTGGCAAGCCCACCTCCCGGTCGGGACTTTTCCCAGGCCATCAAAGGCTGCTCCGCGTTCCCCTGTCCCAGGACCTACTGCACTGTAGCCGTCCCATCATGGCAGCCGCTGTCCTCCCAAAGGGTCAAAGAAACGTGACATCCCCTGGGGTTGTCTGATTTCTACTGATTGTCAAAATGATTGCAGCAATACCAAACAAAATGGCAAAAGGTAGGAAAATCACAGATAATCAAATACTCTGACAAATAAACTCTGTTCACTCCTCCACGTCTCTGTCCGGCCTTTGTGCACTCACATACATATTTTGACTTCACCAGATAGAATCGCACATACTGTTTTGCACTCTTTATTTTCCGCTTTGCACCCAAAGCTCTTCCTGTGTTAGCACACAATCTGCATTGCCACAGCGGGCCACGAAACAAGTTAAGACCGAGCTAAGTGAATGACTATGTAAAATACTGAAACAGATCATTGAAACAAAAGTACTGAATTTTCACACAAAAGGCTGAAACAGAATATCTTTAGTTTCAACAACTAAATTAACGTGACGATGCTCAGCAAACTCCCACTACATGTTAGTGTTCACATGTATTATTCTTTTCCAGAAGGCCAGGCACTGGGCATAGCTCAGTGGCAATTTTCCCCATTCGAAGGTCCCTTCTCAGATCTGGACCTCACTGCTTTTCTTCAAGGATGTGGCCTTCACCTGCTTCTTTTCTTTTTCTTTTTCTTTTTTTTTAAAGATTTTATTTATTTATTTATTAGGAGAGAGAGAGAGTGAGAGAGAACATGAGAAGGGAGAAGGTCAGAGTGAGAAGCCGACTCCCCATGGAGCTGGGAGCCTGATGTGGGACTCGATCCCGGGACTCCAGGATCATGACCTGAGCCGAAGGCAGTTGCCCAACCAACTGAGCCACCCAGGGGCCCCACCTGCTTCTTTTCAAACAGAAGGGCAAAACCCAACCACACTTATGTAGTAGAATGCTAAACGTTACTTCACACAGAAGCAAGCACTCTCTAAAATCCAATAAGGTGGCTGCTCTGATAGAAAGCTTTCCCACAGTCAATTATTTTATAGGTTTTCTGACTAGTGTGAGTTTTCTGATGGGTGATAAGGGATGAGCTCTGGCTGAATGCTTTCCCACACTCAGCACAACTATATGGTTTCTCTCCAGTGTGAGTTCTCTCATGCCTAACAAGGGAAGATCTCTGGCTGAAGGCTCTTCCACACTGATTACATTCATAGGGGTTCTCACCAGTGTGAGTTCGCTCGTGTTGGTTAAGTGAGGAGCGATCACTGAAGGCCTTTCCACATTCATTACACTCGTAGGGCTTCTCACCCGTATGCGTTCTCTTGTGCAAAATCAGGTAAGAGCTCTGGCAGAAGGATTTTCCGCAGTCCTTGCATTTATAGGGCTTTTCCCCTGTGTGAATTCTCTGGTGGTGGGTAAGAGATGAAATCCTGTTGAAGGCTTTCCCACAGTCACTGCACGCATAGGGCTTCTCTCCAGTATGAGTCCTCAAGTGCCGTGTGAGGGTTGAGCTGTGCGTAAAGGCTCTCCCACATTCCTGACATTCATATGGTCTCTCTCCGGTATGTATTCGCTGATGTTCACTCAGGGAATGCCTCCGATTAAACATTTTCCCGCAGTGGAAACACCCGTAGGGTTTCCCCACTGTATGAATCGTGTTCTGTGTCGTAAGAGCCACACTATGATTAAATGACTCCCCGCTTTCTGCATACACACCAGTTCCCGTTCTTCTGTGTTGAACAGGGGGACTGTTTGGGCTGATGTCTTTTCCATATTCATTCCCTCCACAGGGCCTCAGGGCTGAACATCCCACCCGATGACATTTTAAGAATGGATCCGCTACCAAACTCCCAATATCAAAATCACAGTCACGGAAATGTTTTCCTCTAAAACCTCCTTGTGATAAAGCAAGGTCTGAGTTCATACCACAGGTTTCCCCAAACTCATGCCAGGCAGTGGCCTCCTTTGAAGCAAATACGTCCACTTGGGTGTGTGCCATTTGCCTCAAAAGCCTGTGGGAGTCTTCATGGCTCTTCTTACGTTGACCACATCCCCCGTCTTCTCTGGGGAGCTTCATGGTATTCGTACCACTGGCTGGTTCTTCCTCCAAAACCACCTTCTTATAAATTGACTCTTGGCTTTTCAGACTGGTCTCCAAATCTGAAATAAATTGAAGGGGGGAGCGGGGAGGAAAGTCTAACTTAGTACTAGTGGGACAAACATACTTCCAACATACACAAGGCACATGTGAATTCATGTTCAAATATCAGCACTCAACCCGGGGGAGAAACAGGAAAAGATGCTAAGGGCAGGAAGCCATGTAAGAAGCAGGACAATGATGAAAAATGGGAGAAAAATGTAAATATAGAAGGAATGGCTCTCCAAAGGAAGGAGAATGGCAGAGAGAAAGAATCATCAAGAAGCAGAGAGGGAAGAGGTGTAACGAGAAACACAGGCAGGATAGCTTCAAGAAAGAAATGAGCTGTCTTTTCTCTGCACCCACAGCGGGAGGCAGAAGCTAGTGCACAGGGCAAGGTTGTTGGAGATGAACCGAAGGCATCTCCGAAAGTGCAGTCAAAGACCTCAGTCTTCTCCCTGTAGAGTTCGGGCCTCTGTGGAGAGATCTCTGACAGTCTCCAAGATGCCACCCCCCAGTCAACAGCTCTCACCTGAACAGGAGGTTTGGGGAGTTCCTCGTGCCCCGAGCCACGTGGCTTCTCCTGGATCCAAGTGGAGAGGCACCATGGGTCGAAAGAGTAGACACCCTACCCCTGGGGAAGGGCTGGTGGCCTGAGAGGCTTGTGTCGGGGAGAGCGTGCCATCGTCAATGCCTGTATCACAACTCTGGTTCTTCAGCGCTCCTGAAAGAGCCAAGAGAACACCGGAGAGCTGACATGGTGACCAAGCCCGAGGTCTTATTTTCCTAATTAAAAATCTGCGTATGTTACACTTCCCTGAGAAAGATCTACAAATGGCCAGCAAGCACACGAAAAGATGCTCGATATCCTCAGCCATGAAGGAAAGGAAGAACAAAACAAAACAAAACACAAAACCACAGGGAGACACCACTTCACTCCTAGGGGGATGGGTACGATTTTTTTAAAAAGTGAAAGCAGAAAATAAGTCTTAGAGGGCGCGAGAGATCAGAATCCTTGGGCTTGGCTGGTTACATGGTGCCGTGGAAAACAGCCTGGTGGTTCCTCCGAGACGTAAACATAGACTCGCCACCTGACCTGGCAATTCTGCTCCTGCGTGTGGACCCTGGGGTGCTGAAAGCAGGGACTCGAAGTGCGGTTTGCACACCCATGTTCGTGGCAGCCGAAAAGTCACAACAACCCAAGTGTCCATCTGTGGACGAGTGGATACATCAAATGTGGTCCGTCCCCACGCTGGACTACGACCCAGCCTTAAAAGGAAGGGACCTTCACCCCTGCCACGACGTGGAGGGACCCTGAGGACACCGGGCTCGGCAAGAGGACCCACCCGCAGGACCCTGCTCCCGTGTGGGCCCCAGAGGAGTCCCGGCCCCGCAGACAGAGAGGAGAGGGTGGGCGCCGGGGCCTGGCCGAGGAGTCACTGCTCCGTGAGTCCGGGGTTTCTCTCTGAGGTGAGGAAAATGTTTTGGAAACAGGGCTGATGGTTATACAACACCTTGAGTATAATTACTGCCACTGAACTGTATGTCTAAAATGGATTAAGAAGGCAAATTTTATGTTCTATGTATTTTACCACACACCAAATTGTTTTTAATGATGACTGTCGCCAAGAGGACGCAGGGACATGTCATCTCTGCCCGAGGGGCGCTTCAACAGCAGCTGGGCGATCCCACGCCAAAGAACTGCGGCCATTCTCTGTGTCGGGGGCCGGCCGCCTTGAGCCCCACGGGGGCAGGAGCCACGGCCGCCAGACGCACCCCACGAGCCCCACTTCCCGACCCGGCTGCCACGCGGCGCACACGCGGAGCGAGCGCGCACGGGGCGCGGGAGGACGCGCCGCGGGTCTCACCGACGGCGGCCAGATGGGCGCGGGCGTCCAGCATCACCTCTCCGTAGAGCCGCCTCTGCGCAGGATCCAGCAGCGCCCACTCCTCCCGGGAGAAGTCCACGGCCACATCCTCCCAGGTCACCAGCTCCTAAAACGGCACGGCGGTTCCGCTCAAGAACGGCCGCTGCACCCGCGTGCGCAGCAGGTGCGCAGAGGGCCCGGAGGTCAGGCTCGGCCAGCGCGCGGGGCACCTGTGGCCCGGCGGTTGTTCCTGCTTTCAAGATTGCTTATTTATTTGTCTGAGAGAGAGCGAGCGAGCGCAAGCCGGGGCAGTGGCAGGGAGAGGGAGAAGCAGGCTCCCCGGAGGCGCGGGGAGCCCCACAACGGGCTCCATCCTGATCCCCTGACCCTGGGATCATGACCTGGGCGGAAATCAAGAGCTGGACTCTTGAGGGACTGAGCCCCTCGGGTGCTCCAATATTAGAAGAAAAAAGTTAGTACCCAGGGCTGCCACAAGAGTTTAGATAAAGTGGGGGCTCCTGGGAGGCTCAGTCCGTCAAGGGTCCAGCTCTCCACGTCTGCTCAGGTCATGACCCCAGGGTCCTGGGATCAAGGATGGAGCCCCACCTTGGGTTCCCCGCTCTGTGAAAAGGAGTCTGCTGGAGATTGTCTCCCTCTGCTCTTCCCCTGCGTGTGCTCTCACTCTCTCAAATAAATAAATTAAATATTTTTTTAAGTATTTAGATAAAGTAGGAAAAAAAGGGCTTTTTCCTGGCCAGCAGCCACTGGCTCCCTCCCCCAGGCCCGGACACGTTCCCACTGCCTTCTTCCCAGGCGGCTCCCGGGTTAAACCTGAAACTGCTGAACTCATGCAAGGCTTTGAGTTAATCTGAGATTAAATAAAAAGGAAAACAATATTAATGGCTTTGAACTTCGTGGCTAATATGTATGGATGTACAATTTAAAAATGAGTGGGAAGTATCACTCCGTAGTTATTAAATATATTTATATTTAATATTTCTGTTAAAATAATTATCTAAAATTATAATAAATAAAAATATAATTATATTATTATAATTCCATAATAATGGAATTATTATGAATTATTATGGATCCATATATTGGATCATCTCAAGCAGCGAAGACTGGGGAAAAAGTCTCAGTGGGACACAGGTTCTTTGCTTTTTTGCTGCCTGATGAGCAGGTTAAAATGTAAGCTCTTTAAATACTGAAAAGAAGTCTCCGTGACCCGTGATTTCTATGACTTATGTCTATTGGAGAACAACAGGGACAGAGAGACGATCCCCAGATGGAGAAATGCCGCTGGGGTTTTAAAGACGCAGCTCAGAGCTGCAAAGGGGCTCGTGATCCCGCGTGGCCTGGAGAGACCAGGAGCCCCCAGCCGGACCGCCCAGGTCCGAGCGGCTCCGTTTCCGCAAAGGGGGAGACAAGACAAGAAGGGCCACTGCCCAGCCCGGGGACATCGGCTTTGCCGCTGCCGAGGGACAAGCCGCTGGCTGTTTGCGGCCCTGACCTCACGGGTCCCGGGGGCTGTGTCGGCCTGGGGGGGGGCGCCCCGGGCTGGCCTGAGAGCAGGTGTACCTGCGATGACTAGGCCTTCTATGCAGGCCCAGAGCAGACTGAGGACCTCTCCCCAGGGGGCCCCAACTAGGACAATGCCACAGATCCTGACCGGAGACCTGGGTCACTCACCAACGTCCACAGGAAAGGGCTTGTTCTCCGAGGGACCACCTGAACCTGAGGGGTCGGTCGGCTCTGTATTTCCGATGCAGACACTGATCACGTGCCCAAAGCTGTGAATTAGGGGACAGGGACCCTGCCTACCGCTCCCCACAGACCTGCTGTCCCAGTCGATGGCGGCCTCAGCTCCCCATCTCTCTCCTGATGCTCGTGCCCTAGGAGGCGGCTTCCCATCGAATGCAGCTGTCCCCAGACTTCAACAGGCTGACCCAGCTTTAGAAAGAAGGGACCCTGGCCCCTGCCACCATGCAGAGGGACCCAGAGGCTCATGGGCTGTGCTCCCTCGCTTCCCACATAGCAAGGCATGCACATCTGGTAGGAGGGCTTCCCCGGACACACGGGACATTGTCAGGGCCAGAGGAAGTCCCCACTCACCTGGGGCCCGAGGGCCAGGTACCCGGCAGCCATCCTCTTCTCCTGCGAAGGCAGCTTCCCAGGCAGGCAGAGCTGCGGGAGGAGAAGGGAATGTGAAGCCCAGGCCCAGGCCTGTCCCCAGTCCCCAAATCCTGGACCCAGAGACCTCTGCAACAAAACCAGGTGTCCCCCCAGCACACAGTGTGGTCAGCGGAAGCCAGGACAGAGGCCATGGGCCTTAACAGCTCCTTAACCCAGGCCTGGAGGGGAGACCGAAGATCGTGGAAGCTTATGAAATGTACCCATCCCATTGCAAAGCAGTCTGTGTCAATGCCCTGGGGCCACTGAAACCGAAGACTACACGCTGTGAGGCTTAAGACCACAAGTTGGATCAAGGTCTCAGGGCCGTGCCTCCCCTCCCCCAGAGGCTCCCGAAGAGGGTCCTTCCTGTCTCTTTCAGGTTCTGGGCACTCCAGCTGGCCCTGGGCTGGTGGCCACGTCTCCCCAGTCTCTGCCTTCACGGTCACGTGGCTATCTCCCAATTCTATATCTCTCTTCCTATAAGGAGACCAAGTCGTTGGATTAGGCCCGCCTGCTCCAATATGACCTCACCTTCACTAACAACATCTGCAAAGATCCTATTTCCAAATAAGCTCATATTCTAAGGTTCCGGGCGGATATGAGCTTTGCAGGGAACACCATTCAACCTGGTAGGACCACCCAGGCTTGAACTCTGGAAGGCTCCATTCAGACGCCCACAGGCGCCCCAACCCCGGGCACATGTCAGATTCACTGACATGTCTGACTTCCCACAGCCTGGCCAGCTCCCGGGACTCTCTCCCCAACCCAACTTTAGCTGGGCCATTCTGAGCCCTCCTTCCAACCAGGCCGTGACCTCTGGGCTTCTGAGTTCAGTTTTGCATCACTCAGTTTTAGCAAGAGCACCTGCCCTGTGTCTGATTCCCCTGGAGAGCTGGCTGGTCTCCCCATCCCCCAGCCGGGGGGGGGGGGTCACCCAGCCTGTCTGCAGCAGCAACCCCATCAGCTTGGTTTAGCCAGAGCCCCCCTCCCCCGATGTGTCCTCTTGGCGAGTGCCCATCCGCTGATCCCCTCCGGTTCCCGTGCCACGAACCCCTGCTCGTCCACGCTGCATGAGGAACGGAGCCCAGCTCCACCCGGAGGTCCCTCCACACTGCTGCCCGGGGGCCTGAACAGACTGTTTCCAGCGCAAAAACCCCAGTAACCCCCCTGAAGACAAGACCCTCCCATGCACACACTCCGTTATTGGGGAGACTCCAAGGAGAGGCGGGACATGGGTCATCCCTCCAAAATACGTGAAGGAGCACCCTGGTTTTAACCCACGTGTAAATCCTCCCATGCCCGTCCTCCAGGAGGCCGAGCTTCGCCTCGTCCGATCCCCGCCTTCCATGTGGGTTGACTCGGTGACTTGCTTCCAGCAAACACCGCAGATCAAGGAAGACTCGGTGACCTCACTACCGGAGAAGCCTGTCCGACCCCAGCTGGGCCAGGTGATCGAGGCTGGAGTCACCGGCGACACGGCGTGGACGTGGGGTCTCCCCTTCTCCCCAAACCATAACCCCAGAGTAATCATGAGAAAACACGAGACGAACTCAACCCGCGGGACCTTCTGCAGACGCCTGGCCGTGCTCTTCCGAAGCGTCAAGGTCATCAAAGACGAGGAGAGTGTGAGAGACGGTCGCAGGCTGGAGGAACCGAGAAGAGAAGGCGAGGTGACCAAATGGCCCGCGGGACCCTGGATGGGGTTCCCGGGCTGGGAGGAACACGGTAGTGGGAACTCCGGGGGCAAAGTCTGCGGTCCACCTACTAGAACAGAATCGGTGTTAATCTCTCGGGTGGTTGACGTTTAACGAGAGATCTATCCTCGAGCTGGGTATCGAAGGTCTGTGACAACCCCGCGTCCAGCAAGCCTGTGGGGCCGTTCTTCCCACGGCATTTGCTGACTTTGCGGCTCTGGGCCACGGTGGTGCTGTCTCAAGCTCGTTACTCTAGTTGTTACGGGGATCCGTGGTCCGTGATTATGACTCGTGGAAAGCTCAGATGATGGTCTGCATTTATTAGCAATAAGGTATTATTTTAAAAGATTTTATTTATTTATTTGACAGAGAGAGAGATCACAAGCAGGCAGAGAGAGAGAGGGGGAAGCAGGCTCCTCGTTGAGCAGAGAGCCCGAGACAGGGCTCGATCCCAGGTCCCCGAGATCATGATCTGAGCCGGAGGCAGAGGCTTTAACCCACTGAGCCACCCAGGCGCCCCAGCAATAAGGTATTTTTAACTTAGGGCACGTACGTGGTGGGATTTTTAGACTACTGCATACCTAACGGACTCCGGGACAGTGCAAACATAACTTTTATATGCACTGGGAAACCAAACAATGCCTGTGACTCGCTTTATTGTGGGTGCTCCGGAACCGAACCTGCAACATCTCCAATGTAAGTCTGTATACAGGTATCTGTTGTTACCGGCTAAACGGTGTCCCCTCCAAATTCTTACCTTCAAGTCCCAAATCCAGGACCTCAGAAGGTGACTGTATTTCAAGATAAGGCTTTTAAAGAGGTAATTAAGTCAGAATGAGGTCTTTAGGAATGGGCCCTGATCCCATAAAACTGGTATCCTTATAAGAGAGGACTGGGGGGCGCTTGGGTGGCTCAGTCAGTGAGGCGTCTGTCTTTGGCTCAGGTCATGATCCCAGGGTCCCAGGATCGAGTCCTGCATCGGGCTCCTGGCTCAGCGGGGAGCCTGCTTCTCTCTCTCCTTCTGCCACTTCCCCTGTCCCTCTCAAAATAAATAAATGAAATCTTTAAAAAGAAGAAGAGAGGTTTGGGACACAGACACACACAGAGAAGACCCGATTAGGGCACGGGAGAAGACGGCTGTCTGACGCCAAGGAGAGAGGCTTCGGAATGAAATCAGCCTTGTGGACACCTCGATCTCGGGCCTCCAGCCCCAGGACTGGGAGAGAATGGCGCCCATGGTGTGAGCCCAGCCCCCGCACACCGGGAGTATTAAAGCTTCGCGGCGGGGCGGGTCAGTATCAACGTGCAGCTTCGATTAACGCTGCGAGAGATGGGGGAGGCTGGTGATGGGGTGGGGCTCTGTCTTGTTTCTGCAACATCCCGCCAGTCTAGAATTAATCCACGACTAAACGCTTATCACAAATAGTAGCCTCCCCCAGAAAGAACTTCATAGGGAGGGGCGATTAGGACACAAGAATCCTTACAAGGTTCCTTGGGGCGAGGACGCCTTGTGGCGTCCTTGGGGCGAGGACGAATGAGGACGCCGGGCTGAGAGCCTGCACGAGGGGGGAGCTGTGGGAAGGCCTGGGGGGGGGGCAGGCCTGCGTGCCATCTGCTCGCCGCTTCTGTACCCCCCAAATCCCTTCAGAATAAAGAGCTCGTGCCCAAAAAGACACTTCTCCCAGGGGGGACACTCAGACGACCGGAAAGATGGCCAACGTCGCGAGTCATTGGGGAAATCCAGCTCCAACACCCCCGGCAGGACGACTGGCGTCGGAAAGGCAGGAACAGGGGCTGGGGAGGACGGGGAGAAATGGAACCCCTTGGGCGCCTCTGGTGGGCACGGACAATGGGGCTGTGGAAGACAGCCTGGTGGCTCCTCGAGTGGTTAAGCAGTTAACCTGGGACCCAGGGATTCCATTCTGGCTCTCGGCCCAAGAGGAACGAAAACATACGCCCACACTAACTCTCGTTCACAAACGCTCACGGCAGCGTGACTCACAGTCGCCCAAAGGAGGGAGCAACCCCAGGGTCTGTCGACGGATGAACGGGGTGCTCTGACCACACAGCGGATTGGTGTTCAGCCTCAAGTAGGACTGTAGCCCTGACATGCGCTACGTGGACGGACCCGGAGCCCAGGACGCGCAGGAAGGAGGGAACCAGACAGACACGGCCCCACAAGTGTGAGTCCACGTGGGTGACACGCCCAGACCAGGCTCTCCGAGGACGGGAAGTGGATTCGTTTTTACCAGGGGCTAGAAAACAGGGCTGGGACATAACTGCTCATGGGGACAGGGCTTCTTGGGGGATGATGACATGTTCCAGAATTAGCCCTGGTGACTGCCCAACTCTGCATATACTATAAATCCCTGAACTGCACACTCTAAATGAACGAGCTATAAGGCATGTGGGTTAGATCTAAATAAAGCTATTACAAAAAAACAAAAAAACTAGCAAGTCTGAAAAAACAAACGTGTCTACAGTTAAGTATATATCTGTGTCTATGTAACACACATGTCACACAGGGCACGATGACCGAAACCTGGCGAGGATACACGCCAGACGGTAGCCCGGCCAACTCCAGGAAGGACCGGTACCTGGCTAAATTATCAAGGAAGACAGGATCTGTGACGCCAACTGCTTTTCCAAACCATGTATGAAGTGAAACGGAGATAAACTAGAACAAAAGCCTGAAAACCTAAGGGGGAGGTAGAGAGGATGAGCTGTGGACTTCACCGGAGAGCTGGACTCACTGGGCCAGCGGGGTCTCAGCTAGGTTGGGGGGGGGGCCCACACCCCGGGGGCATCGGGTGTGTCTCCAGAAGGACACACGGAGCTCCGCCCTGAGCAGGCATCTGCTGGTGAGAACACCGCCCCAGGTTGAGTCGCATCCTCCGTTGGATGCGCTCCGGGCCTGACCCCCTGGTTCCCGGGAAGGTGACCTTCTCTGCAGACAGGCAATTTGCAGAGGTGACTAAGTCATCCTGGGCCCTGATGCACGATGACAGATGGTGTCCTTAAAAGAGACTCGGACACACAGGGAGAAGGCCATGCGGCAAGAAATGCAGAGACGAACGACACAGCTCCCAGCCAAGGGACACCCAGGGTTGAGAGGGACCCTCGGAAGCTGGAGCCGGAGGGAACATCGTCCCCTCTGTCCCTCGGAGGGAGCAGGGCTCTGCTGACCCTTGACCTCGGATTCCCTGCCTCCAGAATGTGAGAGGGAGGCTTCCGTTGTGCTGGCTGCATGGGCTGCGGCGCTAAGCTCGGGCCGCCCCGGGTGGCAGACACAGAGGCGGGGCTCCTGGTCCTCGCCTCAGCTTCACGCAGGGACTGAACGCATCTACCATCCCGTCCCCCACGCCACGTGTCGATCCGTCCCCGCTCCGGGGACTTGAACTGCGGCTCGCGGCAATGGGCCCAGGTCCCCCAGCCCCTTCTGAGCCCTTCCAGACCAATCCTCCACCACTGTCCCGCGGTTCCAAGCCCCTCCTTCCTCGTGGTGCATGTCAGGAGCCCAGTGAGCCCCCTCCTTCCCCCAGGTCTGAGGTTCCTGGCTCAGGATTTTCCGTCAGTGTTCCAACCAGGAGAGCCGGAGGAGGTCCGACGAGGGCTTCCCCACAAGGACAATGAAATGCACCCCAAGGAAGGGGAGAGACTGGAGGGATTGGTGCTGGGACCCTGGCAGAATGGTCGGCTGCTTCGTCCTCCCCTGGCC
Source organism: Nasua narica (assembly GCA_028533885.1). Taxonomy (NCBI): domain Eukaryota; kingdom Metazoa; phylum Chordata; class Mammalia; order Carnivora; family Procyonidae; genus Nasua; species Nasua narica. The sequence continues at coordinate 1,670,266 of CM052799.1, read as the reverse complement.
GGTGTGTCTGGGCATAAACCGAGGGGACCCTTGATACCACGAGGATCTCAACCCCGCAGGGTAAGTCAGGGTCTCCCCCCAGGTCGCTGGAGCGGGTCCTTCTCTGGGGGCTGCTCTGGGCACTGCGGGGGGCTGAGCGGCGTCCCTGACCTCACCCACGCCACGCCAGGAACTCCCCCAGCGAGACAAGCATACATGATCCCAGGTATCACCCACGGTCCCAAAAGAGATCCCCTGGCTTCGGGGATTCCGCCCCTCCCCACACCCCAAGACTCCGTGTGACATCGTGAACTGCCCTCCTGCGGCGCTAGGGCGCTGGACACCCTGCGGGGAGTGGGAGTGGGGAGGAGGGGACACGGACGCTGGGGGTGGGGCTCCCTGGCTCATGCTGTCCGACCCTCTGGGAATGTATTCTGCCATGTAGTGAGCAGCGATCTGACTCAATTGTTTTTCGAATCATTAACGTGGGATCTGTCCCCCTGGGCGCTGCGGACACTGGGGCTGGGCCATCCTCTGGGGCGGGGCCGTCCGCGCGCTGTGGGATGCGAGCAGCACCCCGGCCCCACCCCCTCAAAGCCACCCATCCCCTCGATGCCAGGCGGAGCCCTCCCCCGGCGCGACACGTCCCCGGGGGTCAGGGACAGGCGGAGTCGCCCCGGGGGAGACCCCCGGCCAGCGCACGGTAGTCCGGGCGTCCCAGCACCCCCACCCCCCCGCTCTGCCTGCAGGAGCAAACAGTTTCGTTGCATTTCCCTTCCAAGTCTGGCCTGCACGAGCGGTCGCCGCTCCCAGCAGCGCGCGTCCCCCGGGGTCTCGCACGGGGGTCTTGCACGCGGGCTCCCGCAGGGTAAGCTCTGGGAGCTGGGAGGCCTTGCCGACTGTCCCGGCCGCCTCCACGGGATCGCCGAGGCCCCGTCCCCGCCCGGACCCCGGTCCGGACCCCCGCACACCTGGCGCCCGGCGCGGCGGGCCAGGAAGGCGGCTGCACGGCCCCGGGGCGGGCGCAGGTGCCACCGGGCGCGCAGTGCTCGGACGTCACCAGCTCTCACCCCGGGCCGCCGCGCGGACGCTGTCCCCACGCCAGACCCGGCCCGCTCCCCACTCCGGCCCGCGCCCCCTCCCCCGCCCCGTTAACTCACGCTGCGCCGCCGCCGCCGCCATCCCTGCCGCGCACCCAGGACGGACTCGGCAGTGCGCCTGCGCACCACACGGCCGCGAACTACAAGTCCCAGGAGCCGCGGGCGTGGCGCTGGGTTCCCGGCCCTCTGGGGGCAACGAGTGGAGTCACAGCGCCCTCTGCGGGCGTTGTCTCCGCAGGACTGAGAGGCTTCGTGCCCCTGTGCCCCGTGGCCGAGGCGCCTGGGGCTTGGCCCGTCCCTAAATGAGGGAGAAAATGTAAGTCGTGTATTTGGCGCGATGCCTGAGGCCTAAAGACTTGCCCATTTATTAACAAGCTGTGTAATCCACTTTCTATTTGGCAAAACTGTCCTAATGATGTTTATTAGTAATACTGACACGTTGATTTGTTATTAATGTTGAAATAATAGAACGACTATAATTAATATGTTAATATAGCATAGATTCATAATACATAGTGTTATAATTACCTGTGGTATTCTGTATGGTACACTCAACTGTAACCACCTAATGATGAAAGTGTCAATAAATTATATAAATATGTGATAAATTATACATTTTAAAAATTATGGTGATGATTGTTGGCCCAAACCCTTTGGTTTTATGTCTTTCTGTATGCTATTGTTTTCCTTTTTCAAGTTTTTGTCTAAATTCTGGTTAATTGATGTATAGTGTACTATTGGTTTCTGGAGTAGAAGTCAGTGACTCATCACTTATATACAACACCCAGTATTCATCACAAGTGTCGTCCTTAATACCCATCATCCACTTAGCCCTCCATCAGCCTCCGTCAGCCTCCGTCAGCCCTCCGTCAGCCTCCGTCAGCC